>WAAD01042352.1:55148-168907 GCA_013389945.1 Fregata magnificens
CCCCCGTCTTTCTTTACCTGCTACACAGTAAATGCCGTTTCAGAGGTAGGGCAATGGGAGAGCACCGTGCACGCTAATGACCAGGGAACCCTCTTTTTAAGGTCTGGCTTTAAATGCATTTGCTGTCAAGAAGGAGAAGCTCGCTGGTATGTCGCAGTGCTCGTGGCTGCGTTTCAAAGGGAACCTTTTGCAGGAGGATGCAGCACGTATCTGGAGAGATGTAGGTCACGCTGGGCTCAGTCCTGGCCAGGAATCACCCCGTGTTTACAGATGTTTGTTGTTCATAAAGGCCATCAGCATTTGGACCGCCGAGACTAACAGCTTAAGCTTTGCACTGTTTCCGAAGTTTCTGCTTTCTCTAAATCGTGACTTATTTTTTTCCTCTCTCAACTTTACTGTCAGTCGTTACACAACAAACCATGCCTGGAAATGAAGAGCTCCGTCCAGAAGTACAAGCTGCTATAAAAAGAAGAAATTGTCCCCGAGACAGATCCATTTCAGTAAATGGTGAGGGTGATGCGAAATGGAAGTTGTGCTGAAATCATTAGCGCCAAGAACATTGAAAGGATTGAAGAGGTATAAGCTGAAATGTAAGAATTATAAGCAGCATTGTCATTTACAATTACAAAACTCTTGCGTGGACAAAATCATTGGCAGAATGAGGCAGGTGATAGCTGTAGCAGCAGCAGCACGTTTCTGCTCTGTGGACTTTTTCCTGACATTAGTAAAAATGGGCTGCTTGGAGGATGAAACAGCCATTTGCCAAAGGGCCTCTGGCTCCGCACACAGCACTGTTTGGTGTGGCGTGAATGCTAAAGCTTAGGAAAGAACACTGGATTTGGAAATTGCAGGCCTCACTAATGCACGGTCTGATCCACTTTAACCACACATTTTCATGGGCCTCCCACTCCTCCTTTGGCCTGGAACACTTTCTGAACAACCCTAAAACTCTCAGCGTCAATTAATGTAAATGTGACAGGCTTCTCTGATACGTAGGGTAAGGAGTCTTTCAGCCTCATTAGAGAAGGGAAGGACTTTCCATCCATCTCCCGATTTTGATGGAAATAGCATACAACATGTTTTATCTTTGTGAAACAATAAGAGCGAAGAGGCTGTGAGCCAGGGCCGCCAGCTAAGAGTTGAAGATGAAATTTAATTGGTTAGTAACAAAATTTTAGTGCTGAGACAGCTTGTTTACATCTATTTAATGTCATTGCTTCCTGAATTTTTCTGTCAGCGAGTGCTGCCTGACTGCTTCAGCCAGATAACAGACTGGTTCATGCCGCTTCCAGATTTATCTTCTCTTCCGGCCACCAACAGCCTCTTTCCAGTCTTTCAGTCTCTGTCTGGTAGAGTCCTTTCAGATTGAACTGCACTGAGGTGCACTCTGTCCCTGCTTATACAGTGGCCTTTCACCTGCTGGTACTGCTGTTGTAATCACATCCTTTATCTCCGTTCTGGCTCTGTGCCTTTTGTTTGCCATCCCATAGACCTTTGGCAGTTTGCACTTCCGTGTTTCCCAAACCTGGTCCTTTCCTCACTTAGAAACCCTGAAAAGGGCATTTTATTTAAGTGAGACATTTCAGCTCTAATGCTAAATTGTGCAAGGACTTGGGAGCTGGATCTCAGGGACATGGAATTACTGAGTGTGCTCATTACTTTGCGGGACTGGGCCCATAATGCACTCCTATTTTCCTACATTTGCTTTTCTTTGAGTGGCAGCTGCCAGCTCCCTAGCATGCCTTTAAAAGGCAAACAGGATAGGAAAGCACATTTGTTCAGCTTGCTGTGTTTGTTGCAGAGTGCTGCACACTGTAGGTAGGGTCGGAGCCCACATGCAGCAGTCTCTGAGCGAGCACTCTTTAGTTGGTAAGTGGCAGTATTTGCAAACCTGAGAGTTCAAGCATGAGAGGAAAAAGGAAAGCAAGTTTAGAGACAAACCGCAATATAGCTGAGAGCATAATGCATGTATCTGTGTGCAGATGCACCAGAAAGTACCGATGAATTGCAAAGCACCATAATTGTGCCCATTGACATTCAGGTGGTGTGCCAAACAAAGAGCAACTTACACATCCAAGAGGGCACACAAAGATTGGCTCCACAGTTCAAGGGGAAAAAATATGAGCCAATATCAGTAAAGTGCTCCTGTAGGAAAGCTGAAGGCAACGGTCTGCTACTCTGCCTATCTCTGCTATCTGTTCCATGCGGGAGAAGATTTTGAAACCTTTTTAGGACCATGACAGTATTCTCTACAAATGGCTCTCTGTTACTGTTACATTATAAAAGGAGGGAGGCAGCAGTTAAGTTTTTTTTTAAAGTGGGAGGCAATTGTTTATGAAAAGATGCTAGAGGAACAGTCAGATGTACCTGAAAAAAACTAGCGTAGCATGATTTTCATATTTTAAAGCTCAACAAAAAGCAATGGAGTGATTCTTTAATTAGCTCTCTGTCTGGGTGAATTCCAAATTTCACTATTTGGGTCTTGTTGGGAGGATTGTTTGGCCAGTGCAAGCAATTGTGAGCATTTCCAAATCCTTCAGCTAAATGCTGAGAAAATTGAATCAGGACTAATACAAGGTCTTGTTACAGAAATAAGTGCTGGCATAGGAAAGGCATTCCAGCCCTCTGACTACTGACATATGCATGTTCATCATGTTCAGAGTGTCTGTTTCACTTAGACTGAGTCAGTTATTACAGGTTTAACTATTGCTTACATGAACTTCTAATGGTAATCTACTGCCTTGTTACAAAATAAGCAGCCTTGCAGAGACCCTGAGGCTCAGCTACTTCTCTGTGATGTCCTCAGAACCAAGCTACGAGAGGAGCAGAGTTTTGGACTGCAATGTGTAACACAAATGATAACAGGAAGATGTTGTTGGGAGGTATTAGTAGGCTAAAGGAAATTAAAAAAATTGTTCCTGGAAACAGTAGAGAAAGAGGATCTCATTAAAATGGATCCCATTGAAAGGAAGCTGTTTGAAAAAGAACATACCTTTTCAGAAGTCATAAGAATACTTAGGAGAGCCACGCATCTTCCATATCTATCATTAGCTGGTATTTGGGGTTTTGAAACAGTACAGATGCACCCCTCGGAGCCTTTCACAGTGACAGAGCCTTGGAAGATAACACTGGAGAGGACCTCCTCTTGGGTATGGGAGGCTAACAGCAATGGTGACATCAGATACTCACTTCTATGGGTGAAGACTAACTGGTGCACAGCTCCACCATAGAAAATATTTAATACTATTCCTCTGGCACCACATTTGGTTAGGCGGGAGCATAGATCAAAACTGGCATGTGTCAGGTCCCACACTGCTGTGGGACTCGGGAGAGAGACTGCAGTTACCAACCTGTGACAGAACTTTTAAAGATGGCCAGTTGGTTTTGGTTTTAAGTGAATTACAGGATGTTCTTCCCCATCCCCTGGGACTCTCACACCTATGTGCTACCTTTACAAAATGAGGCCTTTTCCCTTAGGGGAGCAGAAAAGAGAATACCCTTCATACAATTTTACTTTGCCCATAAGGGCATCAACCAGGCATGACGTATTCATGGCAACTAACAAGGTTTGTAAATATACCATGTCTAGGAAGTCACTGGTGGCAGATGTTTTTTCTCCCTCACTGCACACAAGCCTTGTAAGCACGAGCACCCTTTCAGCATACTAGTGAAGGAAAAATGTAGTGATGTCTTGCCGTGGAAAAGACATTGTCTAGAAATGAGCGTTCGGAGGGGGGTGGTGGGCTCATTTAGAAAATTAAACATGACCTTTTAAGCAGAAAATGGATGGATGTAGAGCAGACATGCCATCAGCTGTGTGAGACAAAAATGTTACAATCTGGCTAAAAGCACCCCATGCTTTTTTGAACTCTAGATATTGTAAAAAGCTGTGGGCAAGTAATTTTGTCCAGTTCCTATGAGTATTAATATATGCAACCATTCGCAACAAGAAAAGAAGCAGTGTCTAATAATAATCACGATGCGTTCTCAGCACTTAAAGGAGCAAATTTAGTCCTGATGCAATCAATACAGTTGCACAAGACTCTGACTTCCCTGCTGCCTCCATCCTGCAGGCCCCTACATGCCCTTATATTTCAGTGGCTACAGCTCTGAACTACCTCTGGGTAGCCCTGGCAGGCTCATCCCCCAGACAAAAAACTGAGGCACCGGCTGCAGTGCATCCTTCACCCCTGACTCCCTGCAAGCCTTGTCTTCTTCTCAGGCTCAACCTGGTATGTCACAAGGGCATGGCCAGGATGTGTGCCCTCACACAGGAGCTGAGAAGCACCCTCCATCTCTCCGGGGCCAGTGCAGCCGTGGAAGATGAGCAAGTGCTCAGTGCCTCTTAGGAAGAGGTTCTTGTAGGAGATCCAGAACAAGCGAGACCTGGGGCTAAAGGAGACATGTCTGCGGCGTGCAAGAGCTGCACAGTCATTGATGAATCCACTGAAGTACTTGAGGTGAAGAATGAAGTGTAGAGGTCTCGTGCTGTGTTGCACAACTCATGTCTGTCCTCTCCAAGGTCCCCATACCACACCACAACCTCTGTTGATCCCTCCTTGGATGTGATACGACCTTCCTCCCTGAGGGTAGGGGCAGCTGGTGAGCCAAAGCTGCCACCCTCTCTGCGAGTTTGGGCTTGTCTACTGCCCTTTAGGTCTGCTGCTGCCTCCGTTTGTCTGGTCCATTCAGCTGTTGCATCTTGTCACAGTCCCAGCCACCTGGCTCTCTGAGTAAGCGGTTGCCTGGAAATGTCAAAAACCCCCAAACCTGCCTGCCCTCCTGCCTCTGCTTCGTGTCCCAGACAGCCTGTGGAAGAGTACAACCTTGTGGCTATGCCTCCAGCACTGTGAGACCAGGGGTTATGGCATGCTGCTGTGACTTCTGTCACAGCAAGCCTTTGATTTCAGGCTGCCCTCCTTTTTTAATAGCGTGTTTCATTCATCCAAAGTTGCCTGACTGGAGGAGCCCATGCCCACACTGATACTGGTTTGGAGACTTCATTTGTATGTTGGGTTTTGTTTTATTGCCACTCATCACCCACTTCAAAGTGAAGCCAAACCATTCAAGGAATGCACAGGCTTGGTGCCCTGCTCTGTACGGCCTGTGTAACACTGGTTTACAGGGAGAAGGTACGGTGGGGAGGAGGGCAGGAAGGTGTCAAAGAGTCAGCCTTTTCATTTCTGTGTTTACATATTCAGAAAAAAATGTAAAATAATGTTTAAAACTCTCTTAAAAATAGCAGGCATGGTCTTTCTGCTGACCTTGCATAAAAATGATAATCAAAGAGCCTTTTTAGTTTACAGCTCCAATAGAATGATATGGAGAGAAAATACATGTTGGTCCAGTGAGTGACAGGGAGAGAAGAGTTACTAACAGGCTTCCAATGATGTCATCTCAGGGGAAAAAAGGGAGAAAAAGAACTGAAAGCTGAAAATGAAATACGATAATAGAAACATGTCTTTTCATATTAAAATGTTGATAAATACAGACATTTAGAGCCATATCACTGCTGGGTGTAAGTCAGCATAACCCTGCTGACGTCAGGAATGCTATGCCAGTTCACACTATCCAAAGAGTTCTTCCTTTAACTATGTTCTGCTTTGAGCCAATGAATTCCTGAGTATAACTTCCAACCTCCAACTGGACCAAGTGTGCAGGTTCACAGCAGCCATAAACCAAAGGGCTGGGGACACGGCCAGGAGCCACTGGCTTAGAGTTTTTCCTCCTGTTTGAGAAGGCTGTGATCAGCCATGCCTGCCTACAGTGGGTCTCAAGAAAATAGTAAAAATATTTGCCATTTCAAGCAGTAATACATTAGCTGTGAGGACAAACGTTATCCTTATCTGGCAAATGGGAAAACTGCATTCCCTCAGCATCAGGTAGCAGCTCTGCGGCAACCACAATTAGACCTCTGGTCTTCTCTCTCCAAGCCCCAGGCCTGTGACTCCACCTCACAGTGCTGTCACAAAGTGACTCCAAAGAACAAGCACTTTACCTTGAAATGGAGCAGATATTGCACCAGACACAAGATATTAAAAAAGAAAAAAAATCAAGTGGCAGAATGCGCTCAGTGCCCCGCAAGGTCTCCACTTACTTACACACAAACCATTTCAAATCAGCCAAGTTAAATGCTGGCCTGCACTATCCCCACACTCGGTACATTTCCCAAGGACACAGTATAAATGCTTCCATCAAGGCACAGCTTAAATTTATTTGTTTGCTTCTCTCCTTGCTCACGAGAAAGCATTTTTGTTTAAATGGGGAGAATAAATAGTCTCCTGACCCTTCTCTCTGCAGCACATGCTCCAGCACTGCCCTGTGTTTATGAGGCTAATGGGGGAGAATGCTGTGGGAGGCCCTTGTTAAAACACTGGCAGCGCCTTCCCTTTCATAACACAGTGATTCGGGGATGCATTGTGTTCGTAGAAGCAGGAGGAAGAGGAGGCTAATAAAAAAAAAGATCCATTATCGGAGCTTTCTATGCATAAGGACAGACGGTCAAAATGCAGGGAAGACAACAAATACCTTGGAATAAAGAGCCCACGATGGAGATAAATAACCATGGGGCTCATTCAACAAGAGCCTGCTGTTCAGAAATCCACTGGAACAGCTGCAGCTTACACGTCATTATACTTCTGATCAGTGAGCATTAGGAGCCTTTTTGTGAGTCCCTTGTTTGTTATATTAATCATTGCAAAAGCAGACTCTACAGACATAAAACCACACAGGAGATGTGGGGAGTTCTCCTCACCCCAACTTTGCCAGTCAGTCTCCAGTTTAATCTTTCTCATTCCACCCCTTTATTTTTCTTTTCTCTAGTGGTCTGGGGTGAAATGTACATCTCCCTCATCAGGCTTGTATGGCTTTTTGCTTTTTAAATCATCTGTTAGTAGAGTTTCATATGATGTCAAGCCTTCTGACTTGGAGACACTAATGGAAATCTGGAGCCATGAAGGTAGGGTCTCAGGTCTTACATATCAAGCTTATTTCTGCACTTCTTTCTGGCCCTAGCAGTATCTTGGCATTGTGTCAACATGCTGTGCAGGAAAAGATTTTTTTTTCTCCTCTAATTCTTTTGGGAATGTGCTGAAGGAAAATGATGTATCTCCAAGAATCGAGGGGAAAGAAGGCACCTGGCTTTGACCGTGAGAAGAAAGGTGCATCTCTTTTATAAACAAGTAGAGGACAGGAATAAAAAAGAGCTGGGACCTCAACTGCTCTCTTCTTGTTACAGATACCTTCTTCAGGCTTTGGATCTAGGGCTGGATGAAAACCATTTGAGTCCCTAAACAGTGTTCCTTAGGCAGATCCATGAGGTGTGCTTCCTCCTGCCTACCTCATGGTAGTAGCCCATAAGCCACACAGAGTGATAAGTGACCTGCAGGTCACTTGGTGGAGGTAGCAGTAACCAAGCGTCTCCCAGCAGATATTTTGTTGGACAGGAGAGGGCAATAAAACTATGCTCACTGCCTTCTTCCTGCCCAGCCACTAAAGTTCATTTGTGAGTTAGCGTCACTGTGGTTCCTCTGCAGCCACAGATCTTGTATTGAATACTTCTGTGAGATGTGTGGGGTCTTCTGTAGGCACAGATGGTTGTCATGGAATGAGTTGTGTTCAATCTTTTCTGTAAGGTTTTCTGTGGATCTGCACTGGCTCGATTGTTTAAGTACAAGCCGATACTGATGTAATTGTAGGAAGCCCCAGTTTCTAAACTGTCTGCATTATCAAATTGGTCGGCAGTTCCCAGTTTCTAGCTCCAGATTTGCTCCACCATGTTCTGACCCCACACCTCCCCACCAGCTCCTCTCCACAGTCCCAGTTTCTGAACACAAGGGGAACCTGGGCATGCTGGCTGATGGTGAGCAATGATACGGTCTGGGCAGGCACCCAGTTTGGACCACTGCAAAGGCAGGAACTTGGGATGCTCTGTGGCATACCCTAGCATGCTCATGTGGATACAGTCTCCATGGATTAAACACATCACTCCACAACAGAATCTTAATTGCATAATTCAGCTCTCAATATCTTCCTTAAGATCTATTTGTTTCCCACAACCTTCCATTGCACATAGCCTGCTTTCATAAGGCTGTGTCCTGAGTTAGGTCTTCATCCCGCCAGGGCAACTACTACCTAAACATATGGCTCCTGTGCCTGAGAGAGAAGATCCCCTGGAGGTACTGAAACTTTTCCCCAGGTGCCCATATTAATGTGAAAAGATGCCTAAGCAGCAGGAGGGCTTAATGTATACTGGACTGAATGGTGCCTGTCACAGTGAGGACCGTATCATGGTGCACAATCTGGACTAGTCATGTAACACAGCAGGCAAGTTCCAGCCCAGGTAGGGCCAGGAGAAAGGATTTCCCTTCTTGCATCTTTCTTGAGACCACTGCAGCTGCAGCGAAGCACCATCAGGGGCACCAAACACCCAGGCTAACTTGGCATTCTGTTACTTCACTGATGAATGAGAGGATCTGTCTGCTTTTTGTGTTTCACAACTGCTCCACCTTCTCAGGAACAGATGGAAAAAACCAGTTTCCAGCACAACCAGTGTAGCTTTTGTGTACCACCCACAGATCTCACCTGGCCATTCTCCACCTCTGCCTGGTCTGCCCCCATGCAGTGCAGCCCTTCCAGTTCCCCAGGGAGGGGACATCTCTGTGGTGACAGAACTGACTTGTCCTGTCTGTGCATGCAGCCCTTTGTGCTGGCCACTGCTCGGTTCATCCTGCTGCATGCATGCTGAGACGGAGAGGTTTTCTGACAGCTTTAAGTGTGGGATCCTTTGGATGCTGAACGCATTCTTACAGGTCTTCTTCAATTTCCTATCTCTTCTAGAATATTATCTTTCCAACAGTGTAAGGGTGACAACGCAGCCTGTCTAAACAGAAACCTAAACAGGAAGTCAGTGGTTAACCATAGCTGAGCAGGCAATCCACATGCAAAAATATAACGTGATGTGTTTCCGAGATGTTTATTTAAGATCCTGTGAGAGATAAAATAATACTATTTTGAAAAATGATGTGATATGATTAAAAAGGCCTCCTCCACCCCCATTGCCTGCTATTGGTTGTTCCCTGCTCTTGTTGGAGCTCCCTGGCAACATACGAGCAAATAAGCAGCATCGACCACTTACATTCAGTTTGGTTTTCTTTTTCACCCTTGTTGTTTAATTTAAAAATGCCACAAAGTTGTTATTGTGTTCCCCCACTCCTAATAAAGAAAAAAATCATAATAAAGAAAAAACCCAGGAATTAGTCCTGACTTGCTTGTGACCTGCCTGACTAAATATCACAAGCAGTCATGTTCCAGCCATCACGTCCTCAGCCCCTGACACCAAAGCTGTTCTCGACAACAGCACCTGAATAACTTCAGCAGGGCAGGTAGCTTTTCCTGAAATCATTCGTAAAAATGATTTATTATTTAGAAGGGCAAGTAAGGCCACTGGGATTTGCAACTTTCTGCTCAAGAAAGACACACTACATGCTGTCTATGTTAACCCTCTAGAATACAGTTGCATACATACTCACCACTACCAGTGGATCATAATTAGACTTCTCATGTACCCCGTTAGAAAACTACCCCAGTGATTTTTCTAGAGGTGGGTTTTTTTCATTGGCTTTTGCCCTAGCCAAATGCAAAAAAAAATCATGATCAAGCAAATGCAGACTTTCTGAAGAAGAAAAATATTCGCAGGTCAGGAATGTTTCCTAGCATGGCTAGGAAAAGTGAGTCATATTTATGCAAAAGGGATTATCCTCTGGGCAGTGCTGTAATAATTAGGAAACATTAATTCCATAGAAAAAACCCTCTTCTGTGCCGGAGAGCTAACATTCAGTCCCACTTTCCAAAGGAACTGTAATTCAGGGTAACAAGGTTAGTCCAGAGTCTCAATAGAAGGGTCTCCACAAAATTTCTCCCTTCAAGGTGCTTTATGCACCGTGAACCCCGAGACAGGACACAGGAATTGGGAAACCTGCTCCCTTGTCTTCCTGTAAATCTCTGTGGCTTCTCCACAGATAGCGGGAGAGGCTACTGGTGAGGGTGGTACATACCACTGGCCGTCCTCATGTCCAAAACTGTAGACACCTAAGGAGAATGAAAGGGCCTGATCCAGAGGTGACCCAAATCAACAGATTGATGGTTTCAAGTAAACTTGGATGGGGCCTAAAATAAAAATGCTGCTGGTGTGGTTTAACCCCAGCTGCCAACTAAGAACCACACAGCCACTCACTCACTCCCCCCTGGTGGGATGGGGGAGAGAATCGGAAGAGTAAAAGTGAGAAAACTCGTGGGTTGAGACAAAGACAATTTAATAGGTAAAGCAAAAGCCACATGCACGAGCAAAGCAAAACCAGGAATTCATTCACTCCTTCCCATTGGCAGGCAGGTGTTCAGCCATCTCCAGGAAAGCAGGGCTCCATCACGCATAACGGTTACTTGGGAAGACAAATGCCATCACTCTGAACATCCCCCCCTTCCTTCTTCTTCTTCTTCCCCCTTCAGCTTTATATGCTGAGCATGACGCCATATGGTATGGAATATCCCTTTGGTCAGTTGGGGTCAGCTGTCCCGGCTGTGTCCCCTCCCAGCTTCTTGTGCACCCCCAGCCTACTCGCTGGTGGGGTGGTGTGAGAAGCTTGACACTGTGTAAGCAGTGCTCAGCAATAGCTTAAACATCCCTGTGTTATCAACACTGTGTTCATCACAAACCCAAAACATAGCACTGTACAAGCTACTATGAAGAAGTTTAACTCTATCCCAGCCAAAACCAGTACAGCTGGGAAAGTCTAAGCTGTGTTCAGACTTCTTACACAACTGCGACAGCTACTCTGATGTGTAGTTCAAGGCTGTGGGGGATTCAGTCCCCTGCTCTTCAGACCTCCCTGTCAGGCCAGAGAGAGCCAAGGCATCAAAGTCAAGGACTGGTAGGGTGCAGCCTGAATGCAGTCACTTTTCTGCACTGGGGAGCAAAGGAATCTCCTGCCCTGAGGTTTTTGGCTCCTCTGTTTCATCTTGCAGGCATTTCCCCCATCTTTTCCACCCAAGTGGCGTACTTTGGGAAGGATACATAATCCCCCGGGGCTGTCACTGCAGACAAGCTGATTTATCAGTATTCAGAGAGGGGACAGCATCTATGAGGAGTGAGGATGTCTCCCCGGGCCTCCTTGCAGCACATCACCAGCACAGGAGGGGCTTTGAAGACAGACAGTCCATCCATACCCTGGCCCAGCTTCCATTAGCTGTTAATTGTCCTGCAAAAAGACTAGCTTGGGGCTTCTCAGCCTTTTCCATGCCATGACCCCTTGTTTGAACACAAAAGAAGTTTTTTGACCTCTCCTCCCATATCTCCCAGAAAAAAAGGTGGCAGAGTGGGAGTGTTCAATCCCCTGCCGCAGGCTGTAGCCCAAAGGTTAAGCGATCAGAACTAGGACATCTACATTACTTTATAAACAGCATTTTTAACACTGCAGCACCAGTGGTGGTGAGCAGAAGAGCTTTGCTCTGAAAAATGCTGCCACAGAGTGCAGTCTAGTAGGAGACATGGTCGTTCAGCCTGCGAGTAGTAGCAATCCAATATACCTGCAGTAATAGCTGTGACGCTTAATGATCTCCGGGTCAACGCCACTCTGTCTAATCAATGTTCACACAGTGTCCTTGAGAGCCCAGAGCACCTCGGGGAGCAGCAGCATAAGCCCACGTTTCCCGTTGGATCCCAAGGACAGTGACTGAGTGCGCTCTGCAGAGCCATTTAACACCCCTCCTGCTCCAGAGTCAGCAGGGAGCTGGGGGAGAAAGATAGCAAAACCAGCCTTTTGCACTGTCTCTTCTCTCCACAGGTCACAGTGACCAGCAAAGGTGCCCTGCCCCCACCCCAGTAATAAGCTGATAGCAATGGTCTCCTTGCCTTTTGGATGAAAGATGTGCCAACTGCAGCCCTCTATGTGCGCACAGCAAGGCAGCAGGACTGCCAGTGCTGTCTCCACTGCAAGGTGGAGGCATCGCTCAGAAAGCTGAGAAAGTAGTCTCTGCCATGCCCAGGCAGTCTGGCAACAGAGCTCTTACTGAGATCTTTTATCCTTGTGCTAGGAGCTGGAATTAATCTGAGGATTTTGGAATTATTATCATTTGTCATCAAGATGGAGCAGGGAAAGTTTCACAGGGCAGAAATGTATGTGAATTTGGTCACTCCCATAACATCATTCACACACGCCCCTGAAAAGCACATTTTTTTCTTCTGTGTTTTATTTTTGTGTATGAGTTAGACCCAGCCACCTCCTTAGCAATGCCTGTGTGTGGGCAAAGCCAGAACTCCCACTAGGGTGGCCTGATGCTGCGCCTCCCATTTCGGCTTGTCTGGAACTTTGCCAAAGGAGACCTATTTGGATCGCATCTTTTTGGGTAGGTTTGGTTTCAGCTGTATTGGAAAATTACAGATGCGGAGTGAGGACTCATGGAAGATGTCTTTTTTTGCTTTAGTAAAGTTGTAAGTTATAATTAAAGCACGTGTGTGTGTAAGAAATGTACATGCACAAAAAGGCCAATTATAAGGATGCATGTCCAATGATCATTTATGTACCTAATTTGTAAGTATTTGACTCCTCAGTCTTCATTTCTACTTTTTGTAAAATGAAAAATGGGCTTCTTGTGTATGCGATACAGTGTTTATTTCTCTGGTCTTCTCCCAGTCCTTCCTGTCTGTCCCCCAGCATGAAGTCTGCATGTCAGCATCTCTTACCACTCTGTTAACTTTGCATACGAATGAGCAATATTCAAGATAATACAAAAGAATTGTGAAAGCCCAGTTACAGTGTAGGTATGTTTACCTGTATGTTTACCAATATACCATTTAAACTGGACTGATGACAAAGGAATGTCCTTGTAATGGAACTAACTTCTGAAGAAATGAAACAAACCTTGTCAGGAGAAACTAATGCTGTTTGCATGTTAGGAAGGCAGGCACATGGGCTGGAGTCATGTGAGTATACCTTTATATAGGAGCGGTGCAGGGGCCCCAAGCTAGGGCTGGAAGTGGAGAGTGATCAGTACAGTCCTTCTGATGTGGTGCTATACCCTCCATAAAAAGCCCTGCAGATTGCTAAGTAATCACAGCCCTAATCCTTCTGGGCCTGGGTGTCTGGGCACGTGCTCAGAGGTGCAGACACTGTGGTAGTGGCAAAGCCATGCTCTCAGCCATCACTAACCCGTGATGCAGAGCGCTGCAGGAAGTCTCAGGTGGCTGACAGAAATGAACTGTGATCACTAAACACCCCTAATACCCGTTTGTTTCCCTCTGATAAATTGTGTAGCTTTCTGTTTCCTCTGAAGTGTCAGAATCACAAAACTAATGCCCTGTTCACGTAACCAGGACAATTTCCAGGAAAGAGATGGAGGACATTGCTTTTCGGCAACTCCTGCAGTGCACTGCAGCTTGGCAGTGGTGCCCTCACACACCTATTCAATTAAACTCCTCCTCTGCCCCAATGGCTGTTTGCAAAGACTAGCTGACTAGTTACAGCAGTTAGTTAGGAATAAGGGTGAGGCGAGGGAGGTAGTTATCCTGCTTAGTTTACGTGATGTAAGACTTTCCATTCTGTCCGTATAAAAAGGAGCGAGATGGAGGAGAGAAAGATAAAGGGAAATGTCAATGTAGAATGTAAAAATGGTGGCAGTTGCAGGTTACACTGTATAATCAAAACAACTTATATTGTGCTATCTCTGACAAATAACCAAGAGCTATTTAAATGCTACTGCTAGGGCCAGTCCAGGATCCCAACAGCTCCAGTGCAGGGTGGCAGAAGGAGAGAGATGCTGCCACTGCTTCTTCAGAGCTGTTTTCCTGACTCAGCTTTTGCGAAACAGCCACACAATGCATAAGCCCCAGCCCAGCTAGGTAGCTCTTGTTCTTGCTCCCAGTCTTTTCCCTGGACACAGAGAAATGACCGAGTCCATTAAGGCATCTCCTCTCCTTGTGACAGACTAGCCTTTGCAGGAAGAGCTGGCTCCCCTCAGCCTGGGTACCTCTGCAATCATGCATCGGGGCCGCACTGGGTGTGCTACCCGCTCCTCCTGCCTCGTACCTGTCTGATCGTACTGATCCTTTCTGCTGGCGTAGCCCATGTGGCTATGAGGGTAGGCCACAGGGCTGTCGTGGAGGCATGCAAAACCATGCACCCTGGCACCTCCCTTCTCCCAGGACAGGATGTGTTCCTGTCACATGGCTGACACCTGGGGGTGTCTCTCGTAGGACTTCCCTGGCACCCTGTCATTTGACCGTAAGTGCAGATGCAGCATGGCTGGATGTGCACGTATGCATCCACCACCTTCACCCATTTTCACCCACTTTTGTGCACCTTTGGAGGGGTGGGATGGCAGGGCAGGGCAGCCCCTGTGGTAACTGTCCCTCTGGCACCAGCAGCCAGTTGCCCAGCTCACAGGAACATTTACTGCAGACATTTCAAATCACAGTCAGAAAACAGGCATCTGTTTCACTTTGATTTTAAATGAAGTCAAGTCCCTTTTCCAAATTATTCAGCTCTCAAATTTCAAAGGCAGGGAGGAGACTGCATGTGCAACTATCCTGCTTTATTCACTCCCTGTAATTTGTGGTGTGACTTCTGCCCCCGGTATCAGGGAGCAACTTTTCAAAGAGAATTAAAGAACACTGAGCGCCTCTGGGTGAACGAGTTGGGTTTTTTACACCTGAAGATGTAGAATCATAGAATCACAGAACAGTTTGGGTTGGAAGGGACCTTTAAAGGTCATCTAGTCCAACCCCCCTGCAATAAGCAGGACATCTTCAACTAGATCAGGTTGCCCAGAGCCCCGTCCAACCTGTTTCCAGGGATGGGGCACCTACCACCTCTCTGCGCAACCTGTTCCAGTGTTTCATCACCCTCATCGTAAAAAGTTTCTTCCTTATATCCAGTCTAAATCTACCCTCTTTTAGTTTAAAACTATTACCCCTTCTCCTGTCGCAACAGGCCCTGCTAAAAAGTCTGTCCCCATCTTTCTTACAGGCCCCATTTAAGTACTGAAAGGCTGCAATAAGGTGTCCCCGGAGCCTTCCCTTCTCCAGGCTGAACAACCCCAACTCTCTCAGCCTTTCTTCAGAGGAGAGGTGTTCCATCCCTCTGATCATTTTTGTGGCCCTCCTCTGGACCCACTCCAACAGATCCATGTCTTTCCTGTGCTGATGGCTCCGGAGCTGGATGCAGTGCTCCCGGTGGGCTCTCACCAGAGCGGAACAGAGGGGCAGAATCACTTCCCTTGACCTGCTGGCCACGCTTCTTTTGATGCAGCCCAGGACACGGTTGGCCTTCTGGGCTGCGAGCGCACATTGCTGGCTCATGTCCAGCTTTTCATCCCCCAGTATCCCCAAGTCCTTCTCAGCAGGGCTGCTCTCAATCCCTTCATCCCCCAGCCTGTACTGATACCATTGCCCCCACCCAGGTGCAGGACCTTGCACTTGGCCTTGTTGAACTTCATGAGGTTCACGTGGGCCCACTTCTCGAGCTTGTCCAGGTCCCTCTGGATGGCATCTCGTCCTTCAGGTGTGTCAACCGCACCACTCAGCTTGGTGTTGTCTGCAAACTTGCTGAGGGTGCACACAATCCTGCTGTCTATGTCATTGATGAAGATATTAAAGACTACCTGTCCTAATATGGACCCCTGAGGGACACCACTTGTCGCTGATCTCCATTTGGACATTGAGCCATTGACCACTACCCTCTGGATGCGACCATGCAACCAATTCCTCATTCACCAACCAGTCCATCCATCAAATCCATATCTTTCCAATTTAGAGAGAAGGATGTTGTGGGGGACCCTGTCAAAGGCCTTACAGAAGTCCAGATAGATGACATTCATAGCTCTTCCCTTGTCCACTGATGTAGTCACTCCATCATAGAAGGCCACTAGGTTGGCCAGTTACAAGAGAATCCCAGCCTCTATTAGAACAAATGCTGAGCTTTCATGGTGGCAGAGGAAAGCTTTTGAGTATGAACTCTTACTGCTCAGAAAGTAGAAGTCAAATGAGAAACGCAGAGAATATATCAGTCACAGGAAGCCCATTAGTGCAAGCATGGAGGGATGCAAACATGATTGAATCCAACAGCAGCCTGTTAGTAAATGTTTGTAAATACTGTTTCATATCACTTGGGTATTGCAAATCCCCTAAATTTTTCCTTTCCCAGAATTCCTGCTCTCTTCTGAAAACTCCCATTGGTTTCAAGCTGGCATCTCTCAAGGTCACACTGGTCTACTGTTCACTATTAAATCCACCTCCCACAGAAGAAACCATTAAAAGCATCAGGAACCAGACTGCGAGCCATTTACTGCAGAGTCTGTTTCTCCCACTGTGTTTGCCATGCTCTTAGCTAGCACAAAGGGCTCCCAATCCTGAATGGGGCCTCCGGGCGTGACTCTAAACGTTAAACAGTAATTATATTTGGTTAGTTTTGTTTTAAACAAAACACTTGAAAATCAGGGCTTGCAGAAGTCCCCAGACAAAAGGCAGCTAGGGTTATCATAAACTGCCCTGGTCTGTGGCAGATCATTTGCATTGCCTCCTCTGGCACATTCTGGCTCTTAAGGAGGTCAAATTCGCCTTGGCTTTCCCTAGAAAAAATGTTGTAATGTTTTGTATGACACTTGTTTTTAAAGTAATTCAAAAAATAAATATGACTATCTCTCTGCACAGTTTATTTTTATGAGTCTCAGAGAATTGTATTAATTGCTTAATTTATATTTCCATCAGGGTCCATCAATTAAGAGGAATCGGTGGTATTATTATCCTTGTAAAACACCACATCAGTCAGAAATGAAGCAGAGTCAGAGGTCTAACTGTTAATCAGGTCACATTTCACTTCCTGTTGACATTTTTATTTCCCTTGCAGAAAATATTTGACGTTAAGTCTCAGATTATGAGCACTATTCACCCAATGCAAACACTGCAGAGAAGTAGTCCTGCTGGTGCAGCTGGGAAGTATGCACCGAGTCACTTGCGAGGCACCTCTTTAAGCAGCGCAGGATGGATCGACAGCTATTCATCTTGATGATGAATGGGAAATCACTCCAAGGTGAAGGTCAGATTTCCATCTGCACCTCAGAAGGCAAGAAACAGGACCAGCAATGGCAGCAGAGGTTGTTCTGTTGTGGCTTTGCTGCAAGCTGAGCAATTTGAAGAGTTTGGCCAAGGAGGCAAAAATATCATAATGTTACAAATGCAATCGAGTGTTTACTGGCAACAGGGAAACAGTAGGCTTGGCTGATGACATGGCGGAGGAGAGTACAACTGTGGTCAAGGATTTGCTTTAAAACAAGGCATCAGACAGGAAGGACAGTTTTGTAGTTAAGGAAATTGGCTAAGAGATAGGGAGGCTTTCCGTTATTCAGAACTAGATATTCATATGCTTCTTGAGCAACCTTGAATGGGTCATTTAGTTCCGCTGGGGTAAACTGAGCCTAAGAGAGACGTAAAACATGCCATCCTGAACAAGCTGATGTCAAGTGGCTGTTGCACCCTGAGCAATACTGGGAAACACAGACCCTTCTCTGCCTCACAAGTTTCTTCCTAATGGACTTGTTAATTTACATCCCCATTACGTCAAAGACACATCCCATGATAATCTTCTGATTCAACTTTTACTACTACCCGAACACTACTTGTTTGCAGTCTGTAATAAGGACCTAATAATATTTTCCCTTTGTTCACGATATCACCAGTAACTTCCCAGAGAAGTCTCCAGTACTGTCTGTGGAATTTGAGTAATGTGCTCTGCTCTTGAGATAGCTGACTTGTACTTTGAGAACAACATACAGTCTCTTCCAACAACCATACCGAATGTAGCTAGTTTAATCCCTTTCTTTTCTATTCCCCCTTTGCTAATGCCTCCTCCTCTCTCTTTATGCATTTTGTCTCGCAGTGTATAGAAATAAAGAGTTGCTTTACTAGTTATTGCTCCTTTCTGCTGCATGACCCCCCAGTTAATGCTTTTTCTCAAAAAGTGATGCAGAATATTGATTAGTTTGTTAACAACGATAGCACTGCACTAAAAAAATTTTGTTTGCACCAGCACCTGCAAAGGAAAATCCACTGTTGACACGCAGTGGAAGCTCAGCCAAAACCAGTAACTTTCTAAAACTGTGTTTGCATTTTAGTATTTTATTCATAGTTTTCAAACTCAGAATAATCTAACTACCTCCCCAACTGTCTGAGCTGCAGAGACTAAAAAAGGGGAAGAAACTACATGTGCCCTTTTTCTCAATCAGACTTTGTAAAAGTTTCACCTGTCATTAGGAAACTGAGTTTTCCACCTGAAAGGTCTGTAGAGAGCTGGTAAGATCCATTTCAGAGAGAACCAAAAATCTCCATTCCCGTGAGCTGGGATGGAATTAGATCCATGCTGTGGTGCAAAGTCCATTCCTATGGAGTATAACACACCTGCCTGAGGAATTCTGTTAGCAGCTAAATCTGCAGACCTTGCCTCTCTTTCCTGCCCGCAAAAGGCATGTTTGAGTAGTACTAATTCTCAGATAAGCAGATATTTCCTCTTACACATATTTGCTTTCTACGGGGCATGTAGCACCACATTTTATCTTAAACAGCTGTCTCAAAACTCCCTTTTCTTTGGATTGGTCTCTAAACTCCCAGTTCGGCAGCACTGCTTAGAGACCACTTTGACTCAGAATAAAGTTGGTTTTTTTCAGATTCTGCACTACATCTTTATTTCACTGAATATTTTACATGTTTGAGGAGGGGAGGGGAAAGAGGGCTCTCACTTCTGGCTGAGGGGTGCATGTGAAAAAGCGTGGCTCTGCTGAGGCCACTGAGAGTGCTTGAAATCACTTTGCAGTCCCGTAACACTCAGAAGTTTCCTGAGGTTTCTGGCTGACTCTCAGCCCCTCAACAGAGTCAGCAGTTAGGGTCCTCTTCTGTTCATTTAGAGCAGGTCCTGTATGTGTGCGCCCCAGGTGTCAACCTTTTGACACTCCTGTGCTAAGACAAAAACTAAACCCAATCTCAATTCCCTTGATGTATATAGTCCACCTCCTGGATATAAAGACAAAGGTGGGCAATTAAGCCCTCCAATGTAAATAAATTTTTCAGTCTTCCCCAGAGCTGAACCACTGTTGAGCAACCAGTTGCTCTTCATTTCACAGCAAGCCCCTGTTGGCTCCCAGTGCTGCCATAGCTCTCCACGGTTATTTGGGTTGTCTGTCCTTGAGGACCCCTTTGTCCCAACTTAAGTGTTCAAAAGCCACCAGCTTGAAATCTCCTCCTGATACAGGCGAAGCCTTAGGTAAATATTGGCATCTCCCACCATAAACTTCTATTAAAAAAAAAAAGGTTTAGCTCTGCAATCTAATTGTGAAAGAGCTTGTTCCTTTCCCTCCGTAATATTGCATAACTGCAGCTGAGAGTGAAGGGAAAACAAGTGCATAGGTCTGTATTTTCCCTTATGCATTACCTTCAGATACAGGACATGGTTTCTATTACGTCTCTGGCTGCAACAGATGGAGTAAGATGGGTTTTTTTTTCCTGTGTATGACTATAACTTCTTAAAAGCTGCCTTCCCAAGTTGATCAAGCAAGTCATGAAAAATGGTCTGTTTATAAAAATGATGATTCTGATTGAGTTAAAGCACTGTAAGGCAGGCAGTACTGTCCCTAAAGAGTGAAAAAGAAAGGCTTTATGGAGAAATATCTTGTTTTCCTAATAGCTGGGTTTGGAAACAAGCTTATAAAACACATTAAAATTCCCCAGGCGCTTCAGGACTGCAGTGTTTCTAAACAGTCACATTTACCTTGACCTTACAGTTGTAGGATAAGGAAAGATTGCCTTCTTTTTAGCCCCAGGAATACAATACTTGGCATTTATGTAGCACTTGAAATCTTAATAGCTCTAGAACCACGAACTGAGAATCCTCGCAGCCCAAACAGAGCAGCGGGTTCAGGCACTTTTACCATCCCCTGTATTACGCCCCTTTCCTCGTCTGCCTGAACAGAGAGCCTGCCCTGTGGGGCTCTTGCCTGCCAGGGTCAGAAATTGTCAGCAAGAGTCCAGCAGACTACTGAGAGACACAGGCCAGTCAAACAAAAACCAGCCTGTTTCATGTAGATTGCAACGAACAACTTCGATTTTGGTCATATTCGAAGTACTGTTGAGGGCTGCTGACTGGAGAGACAAGATTTTCATTTGTTTGGTTTTTTTGAGATGTGACAATCACATTTTGTAATCCTGTTGTCTGCTGTTAAACCTTAGGAAGATCTTGTTTCCCACCTCTCACCAGCTTATTATGCAAAGTACTTGGAAAACACCATGGAAAGGAGAGGCAGGGACCAGTGAGTGAACAAGCCGGAGAGACCAGACCCTGTCAGGTTCTAACATGGATCAACTTCTCCCCTGTCTCTTGCTGTTCTCACTAATGCCTTGGGGTTTTTTTTTTATTATTTTGACTCAGTGAATTAATGGGAAAGTGGCTGAATGTAAGGCTAGCAAGAGAGATTTCTTAATGTCAGTTCTGTAAAGTGACAGTGCTTTATTTTCTTGACCACAGCACCAAGGCAGAAAGTTCCTTACTGGCGTCGTGATCACTAAAGACAAACTATACAAGTGAAGACTGCATTTTGTTTACTAGAGGGTCAGTCAATGTCCATCCAATGTTTTCATGCTCACCCAGAACATAAAATTCTCATCAACTAGGGTAAAAAGTGGACATTGGCGTGTTCCTGAAGCTCTCATCTCCTTCTCCGTCAGACCCATATTAGAGAAACAGCTCACCTTCTCTCCCTGAATTGCAGAGCATGATGGCGGTAGGCTGCCTGGTGCATGAAAAAAACACTGCCTCGAAACTGAGAGAGCCCACTGTCTATTGAGAGGGCTTCAGGAAGCTTCATGGGGAATTGCCTGCTGCCCAAACACTCTGTAGGTAAAGACCAGCAGAGGGGAATGAAGTCAAAGGAAAGTGTATTTTAAGGAGAGTTCACTCTGGGAAGACAAAGTGGGAGATAATAATTATTATTAATAATATTAATAATAGCCTTCTAGCATAGCCAGGAAACATTTATCTAAACAAACGAGTCCACAGCAATATGGACTCTAAGATATGCATGTCATTCCACAGTCCTGGTGACTAGACCTTGCACCTCATTTTCACTCCTAGGTGTGTCTTTTTAATTGTATACTTTTAAACATTGTTTTAGATTTATAGCAACTTAGAACACTGGGATCTCAAATCATGATGGGAATCCCTCAGATACTAACTCAATACGGATATTAACCTTCAATTATAATGCACTGTTTCACCCAACTGAACCATTACGCTGGATTTTTTAAAACAAAGACTACCATTGAAAAAAAAAGAAAGCTTTTTTTTCCATATTACCTCCATTTTCCAGATGTAAGACACCATTTTCCAAAAGCAATTAGTATAAAAATAAAAAATTGCCAGGTCATCTTATGCATTATATAGTACTTAACTGAGAAGAATAGGCATCAACTATAGATTTAAAAACTCAGTAGATCTCTGGGAGCCGCTATGTAATCTTATGACTGTAATTATGATTCAAAGCAAATTTTAAAATCAATGTCTTTATGACTCATCATCAGCAACGCATCCCTCAGAAGAGAAGGCTGACGATGAAGTTAACTGATGGATGCCTCTCCTGTAATGCTGCTCAGGGAAAATAATTTTACAGCACATTCCAAAGCACTGAATGGCCCGGAGAGAGGCCAAACCCTTTTGTGATTCCCCTGGGAACCAATCCAGAAAAAGGTGGAACTCACAAGTAAAAAATTTGGCTTGCTGAATAAATTGTTACATTTTTCTCAGTCGGATCCTCTGTATTTACCAAAATGAGGATGCCGCAGCAACCTTCCCAGATTAAATCAAATGGCAAAAAGAGCTGTGCCACAGAACTAAAAATGTGCGAATTCATCATGCTTTTACCAACAGGCAGACGCTATACTGTGAAAATCTCTGGACTCCATCTATAAACCTAATGGTGGACAGTAGCATAGCTTAATCCTTCAAGGAATTCCTTTGGCCTAGTGACCTTTAACAGTCTTCTACAGATCTACAGGAAGTTATAGTTTGACTTGTTCCATACATAGCATGTGCTTGGTAGTCCACCTTTTTGTGGTCATTTCTTTCCACAGCTGTGTCCTTTAGATCATAACAGAGGTTGTAAACTGTCTAATTTGTAACCAGTTTTTCTAAGAAATAATTTTGGGTTGCCCTTGTGTCATTCTGAAAGGACTGGATGCAAACACTGTGGATGGGGAGGTAGATGCCAACAGGGTATGTTCTTAAGCAGAGCACATCATCTCAGAGAGGTTAAAACCATCCTGAATCCTCTGCATTCAGAGTCAGAAAGTGGGATTATCCTTTTCCTTACATCCCTCAGTGAAAAAACAACCAAATAAGAAGGACCAACAAGGACCTTCCTTCAATATAAAAGAAGTCTGTGGTTCTGGCTGGATGCTTCCCATGATAGTGATATCTCTTGTTACTAAAATAATGGTGAGCTAATCTCACTTAACGGAGGACTTTCAGTTTAGCAACTCCTGCCAATGAGCATATATGGCATTCACTATAACAGAGCATGGCACCAGGTTGGAGAAAGTTATGAGTCATTGCTGGATCCCACAAGGCAGACAATGGATGAGAACAGCTTCTCCCAGAGCTGGTTTTTCTATCAAGGATTGTGAACAGGGAGCCTGGCAAGGCTGAGGTGGTGGGATCCCACTCCTCAGGGATTCACAGGGATGGCACCCTATTTCTGTACTGATGTGCCCAGATACGGCAGAGGAGGGTCTCCTGAAAGAAAGCCTGCGGAGTGTCCCTAGTGAGAACAGCCTGACAAGTCTGTCCTCTGCCCAAAGCAGCTCACTTCAGCACAAGTCCCGAGACACCTGATGACAGCACCCAAAGTTCAGTTAAATATCTGCAGACAGAAGTCACTTAAATATCAAGAAGGAAGCACAAAATAGGGCAAATTGGAGAGAAAAGTCATCTCCAATACTCTGGCATGCTTTATGTAGAGGTATCTCACATGGAGAGGTTAAGCTGGGAAGGCTTACCATGGCTATACAATCTAGGAAGGCTCCACTGGCAGTAATGTCAGAGTTGAGATTCTTTTGAAATAGTGCAAATTCAGAGCCATCCTGAGCATGGGAAACAAGTGTCAGGTTTGCTGAGCTGGGAGACAGGACATAAAGTGGGAAAGCTCAGGGCTTAATTAGACACAGGAACATATACACGGGAGTAAAGCAGCTGTTGAACCACTCTGAGATTTACAGGGGCATCAGGAAGAAGAGAAGAGACCGCAACACGACCTCCCAGAGGTGCCAGAGGAACATCAGATGTGACCTAAGACACCGGGCCAAAGCAGACTGGCACAGACCAAGGGCAAGTGTCTGGCAAGCAGGAGATCATAGAATCATAGACTGGCTTGGGCTGGAAGGGACCTTTAAAGATTGTCCAACCCCATTGCTGTGGGCAGGGACATCTTTCACTAGATCAGGTTCCTCAAAGTCTCATCCAACCTGACCTCGAACACTTTCAGGGATGGGGCATGCACAACTTCTCTGGGCAACCTGCTCCAGTGTCTCACCACCGTCATGACCAGAGGCAGTTCCCTCAGCCTGCCCTCGTGTGCTGTGTGCCCTGGCCCCTCAACATCTTGAAGGCCCTGGGCTGGGCCCACACCCCACGCACCAGTATCTTTCCTGGACTGGGGAGACCAGGAGGGGACAGAGGAGTCCAGATGCAGTCGCCAGACTACCAAACAAGAGAGGAGGAAAGCATGTTTACCAAGTTTTTTTCTTGTTTGTTTTTTTTTTTTTTTTAAAATTGTTTATTGCCAATCTTGAAAAGAACTCATAATGGAGCAGCCAGAAGGGACCTTAATGCTGAAGGCCAACATTTCTGCCTGGCAGAACTGCAGACTTCTGCTCCTCCAGAGGAACAGCTGTCTCTCTAACTTCTTTGCTTGACCTGTTGCTATTCTTCATGCACTGCCATGGAGGGTCTGGCTTCATCTTCAACCGCCCATGGGGCAGCCTTCTCGTCCTCAGACTGAAGAAACCCCACCTCCAGGCCCCAGGGACCTCGGTGGCCCTCTGAGGGATGACTCCTGCTGCCCAGGGCACAGCAGCCCGGTGGGAGCCAGGTCGTCTCATCCCCTGTTCTTGGGGCTCGGAGCAGAGGAGATGGCACCCCTTCAGGAGGGGTGGGGGAGGGCGGGGGGATGGGAAACAAGGGCTCACACAACCCGTGGCAATCAACAAAATAATTGCTGATTGACGGGAGATGTAATGGGTGAGCCTGCAGGATGGCTGGGTGAAGAGGCTGGGCCTCCCAGCTAATGCTGGGCATGAAGGCTGGGCCGATGGTAGGGTGGTGGCTGGGTGCTCCTGTGATGCCATTGCTGTGGCGTTGTGGAGGGGAGCCCTGGCACGGTGTAGTGGTGCCAGGGGAGCCATGCTGGAGGTGGGTCCACTTCCATCAGTTGTTCTTGATCTTCGGGTGGATCCACCTTCATGGGCTCCACACCATCAGCCACATGAGCGATGGCCATTGCTACCATGTGGCTGATGGTACCCCGCCTCTGACGCTGCCTTCTCTCCCTCTGCGGCTCTTGCAACCACATCTCTTCTCTGCCACTCGAAGGTGGGCAGCCACCCACCTTGCTGATCTAGGACCTCTTGCTTCCAGGCATTCTTGGCACAAGAGGGCCTCAAAGCTCAGCGAATGGTGGGCCAACTGCTGGGGTCCCTGTATTTATAGGGCCCGGAACAAACAGCGGTGAGGTGGCTCATGACATCAGGAAGCCACTGTGGTGGTGATGCATGTGGCCAAAGATGGCTGTTCTGAGAGCTGTGGGGCCTGTGGCCTGAAAGATCCCCTGCTGTGGGAGGAGGAGGAAGGTCGGGGAGGCTGAGGGCCCCTTTCCTGGGGATTGCTCCCCTGTGCCATTCTGCTGCCCCTTGGGCACAGGGACTGCCCTCCACCTCCCCTCGTGTGCCCTGGGCTCCAGCACCCTCTTCCTCCCTTGCCTGGGGTCCCCTGGATGAGATGGTGGCCACAGTGTGGTGGTCAGGGGTCCTCAGTGACCCCCCCACCAACCCAGCTCCCTGCAAGTGGCACAGCCCCCTGCACTTGACAGCAGCTGCGAGGGGGCGAAGCATCCAGACATCCCACCGGCGGGAAAGGGAGACCCCAGCCAGCCTGCACAAGGTCTCCCTGCACTCCATAAAAGAATTGCCGATTGCCAGGTGTTGCATGGACCCCTCTTCCCATCCCCTGGCCCTGCCCCTGGCGTGTGGAGAGGTGCCATGTCTTCTGCACGGTGCCCTGAGGGAGAGGGGAGGAGAGGGCCGGGCATCCTTTAGGGCCACTGCACTGGTGCGATGCAAGGAGTCTGTCAGCAGGCCACCAAGGTCCCTGGGGCCCGGAGGTGGTGCGGTTTCTTTTCAGTCTGAGGTTCACCCTTGCTATATTCTCTAGTTTTAAGGACAAACCTTCTCACTGCTTTTTTTTTATTTAATAAGAAGGGGGAGACATATGTCCTGGGAAAGACCTTAATAGCATGTGCATTCTTAACACCTTGGCTTGGGAGTTGTTATGAATTTCTAAGTAGATGCAACTACCGTCTCCCATTGCTATGAGAATACAGACTATGGGTTGTAATTGCTGTTCACAAAATTTCCTCTGAAATAAGCATGCACTGATGTTTTCAGGAATGGTGTGGTGCATGCCTGTTTTGCATCATCTTCTGCACGGGGCAGTTAACGAACATCTCAGAGAATGCCGAGATGGTGTTTCCTAGGACACGTGGAGGGAGGCTGACTTATCTTCACAGCCTCCTGGGGAGTTTACCTTGGAGATCTGAGACGAAAACCTACCTGGCCCCAGCAGACAAGTCAGCATTGCTATAGGCTTCTGTACAAATAGGTGAAGAACGAGGTAAAGACTCCTGGGAACTATGCTTCAGAGTCCATGTGGATGCCTCTGGGCACACAGCAGGCTTGGCAGGACCCCAGCAGCCGGCAGGGGATGGGGGCGGCTCTGCCCACCTCCAGAGCTCACCTGGTGTGTCCCCAGTATGGCAACCACCATAATCAGAGGTAACTTCTCCATTGTGATGATTGATGCTGCCTGAGGACAGAGGTGACTGGGAGGATTTCTTAATGAGACCATGGTTGGGTTTGTTTTTACCTACAGTAACCTTTATTTCCCCATGATTCCTTTCTGGCAAACATGTGATGGCAATGTGTAAGAGCGTGAGGAGGAAGCTGAGCCTCCAAAAGCAGACTTTGACACACACGTGGGGACGTGGGAACCGTGTTTTGCGGTGGAGCCACCTCGGGAACACAGTGCCGCATTTCTTGTTTATTCACAGCATATGTGCTGCTGAGGCCTCATGCTGGTCTCCACTTCTTGTTAGCTCTTCAGCAGCTCACCAGGCCCCAGCTGGCAATGGCTAATTGCAATCAGCAGGTGAGAAGTGCAGCGTCTCAGCAACGGAATTGGCTCCAGCTCTGGGACACATTGTGGGAAATGGGGAATGCCTGGAAAAAGAAAGGGAAATGCCTTAAACCTGAACTTCTGTGAAAAGCATTACTTGAGAAAGACATCAATGCACAGGACAAACCACATTTGCTTTTACTGGAAGTTATAATGGAATGATTTAGTGTTAAGAGATGGGAATCTTTCAGCACTCACCTCTGGTGGTTTCTAGTTGCAGTCTAATATCACTTGATGCCTCTGTAACATGACTTTTTTTGCAAGGCTGTAAGCATCCTTCTGAAGTTCAAAGGACAGCGAGGGTATAAAGAGTGTCTTGCACTTGGGTCAGCACTTCAAATATGGCCCAGAGTCTTAGTGTCTGAAAGGTGGCCTACTGACATTGGCGATCAGCCGGTGGCCTCAGGTGGTGAGCAGTTTTCCACTTCACTCTGGGTGTTGTTTGGGAACCTGGGATGCCAAAGCCAACTTATGGCACAAGTGTGTGGTCTGTGTCTTGTAGCAGTGCCTGCTTTCAGATGATTTTGTCTGAGCTAAAGATATCTCTACCATCTTGTCAGTCATAGCCTGCAGCAGAGGAAACAGTGATTAAATCTGCAAGGAGAATTTGCTGCTTTCTCGCCCTGAGAAGTAGATCCTTAGAGGTCAAGGTTGAGTCACAAAAACTGAGAAACTTGCCAGGCAGCCATGTAAGCTTCTCTGTTGATAAATTCGAGAGGACTTCCATTTCTATGGCTAGCAATATAGTATCTTGACAGGTGCTCAGTTATCACAGCAGTAGGTATGTTGCAGGACAGAAAGCTATGGATGACGGATACATGTTTGAGCAGCTCTACATTTTAACAGTGTATTGTGAACCTACGATTCCTCTGAGGTAGACAAGTGGGCTGTTTCTAGGTGGTTTAATCAATGAGAATGAAGATTTCAGTCCTGCAAAAAAAAGACACCACCTCCTTCCAAAAGAAATCCCACATTACCTCCTATGTGGGGATGGCCAGTATAGAGGATATGTGATATTAGCATATGTGCTGAGCAGTTCCACATCAGTGATGCTGCATGCAGCTGCCGAAATGAAAAAGCATCAAGCAGCCTGGGAACAATGGGAGAGATACCTGGATTCTTCTAATGCGAGCAGCATGTCTTGTGTTTATTTGTTTGCAATTGTGCCAATGTTACAGGATCATCAAGGGCAAATTCTGCTAGATATAGATCAATGCATGGGCAGAAAAAGCAATTAACATTTTATTATCATCCCGTTCATATGCAATTAAAATGGAGTCGATTCCCCTTCAGATAAAGAGGCATAAATAAGTAGAGACCAGATTTGGGTCCTAAAGTAGACAGAGGTATGCTGAAAGTCATAAAAGATCACCTGTCAATTCAGTTGCTCAGACTGAGATGCTGCAGGAAGAGGTGACTGAGACAAGCAGAACACATGGGAAATGGCAAGCCAAACAGTGAGATAGGATGCATACAGGGTTTTTTTGTTGTTTCAAACCCCAATTTTAATTGCTGTGGGTTTACAGATTAATGAAACAATACGTTTCTTCCAAAGAAACAGCTGTTTGGTGGGTAATTTTAATCACAATCTGGTGATAACCTCCCACAGGAATTAATCTGAGCTGCCAAATAACTTAAAATTTTAACAAAGAGTAAAGATGGTCATCAGACTGTAGCTGGAGAACTGAACAAGTGGACACAATTGTGCAAATTGAAACACAACTCTGTCCCTTGTATGCATATGTCTGAGTAGAGGAAAAGGCTTGAGAACACAGATCACTTTGTCACAAGAATACAGCTAGTACCAGTATACACACAATCACTATTGCTGACCATCAGCTGGTGCAAAATGGCACAGCACATTTGGTGCCAATTGATTGTACCCCAGCATGCCACCCATTAAGCAGTTTATTGAAGCACTCGATTTAGATACGCTGGTTTGAGGCAGCCTCCACTGCTGAAATTGCTGGCAAATGGCTAGAATCAGGCACTTCTTGGGTCAAACTAGATATTGGACACTTAGTCTGACATTAATTGTCCCAGCAACGACACACTGTAAAAACAGGCTTCTGCCTGTCTAGGGTAAACAGCGCTAGTGACACTCCCTAAAAATCAGACAACCTGTCTGGTGAAAGCTTTTAGAGCCTTTCACAAGCTGCAAAAGAGCACATAAGTGATCGAAGGCGGTAGGGTGGGTGCATTATTGTTCTCATTAGAGCATCATCTGCCCATTTATTGCAGCAAGAAGCCAGCAAATGCAAAGCCTTCTCTCTGTGAAAAAACCCACTGTGCTCTTTATGTAACATTTAAGATATTCAGGGGTTGGGCATGGGGGTGCTGTGGATGTGGCCCTCCCTGAAGCCTGGCTCTCTATTCGTAAGAGCAAAGGGAGGCAGAGCAGAGGGCTATGAGGCAGCCATAACAAAGAGCCCAGCACATGGCCACAGCGAGGGCTCCTGAGGGCACCACAGGCACCAGCTCAGGGCCCGGACTCTCTGAAAATGTAAAGCACATGGGCTCCCCAGGATTTCATTGGAACAAAGAAATGCAGATTTTCACCAGACTGTTAATTCTTTTGCATGAAAAAAATATGTCACTGTCTTAGACACATGCTTCCAGCCACACATTCATTTGATAAGGTGGATTGATTTTTTCCCATCGTCACTTACTTATGGCCTAGATCCTGTTGCCTTTGAAGTATGTGGTTTCTGTAGTACAGGATCAAACATCTTAGCAGCTCTTGAATTAGAAGTATCCCACGCTGCTCTTCTAACAACTGTCCATCCACATGCAGCCATCTGTCTCCCATCCTTCTAATGGACAGGCTAATAGTTTTGCTTAAGATATGCTGGTGGAAGAAATCCTATTACTTGGGGAGCAGGGAGGTTGTTGAGCCATTCATTTACAACAAAATTTATGGTATAATCAGGAGTTCATCCCATGACTGCTAGAGACCAGGACTTTGACAGACCCTGTGCACTAACAACAGTTAACCCTACTTAGTTCCTTACTGTACAAGCTAAATAGTCAGGCAGTGCAGGTCATAGTGGTGTGAGCAGCTCTGGGCACCCGCTCAATCCCTACGGGCATCAGCTGATTGCAGGAGCATCGGAGGTTTCACTCTCTGGCTGGCGAGAGCAGCTGGAAGACGTCGTGCCTTCACCGACCCCTCTGGGGCTGGGTTTGGCTGCAGTCCAGTGTCTGCACAGCGAGACCTGGGAAACGCATTGGGAGCTCTGCATACTACTGTAGTATAGATGCAACACTTTAATAAAGCCCTGTGATGCTCCAAAGAGCTGTGTGCTACACGTGAGACTCTTTTCACCTGCTAGGGAGGATGCAGGATTTATACAAGCAGGAGCAGCTACTCCACTTCTAAAAAGAATCTAAAGTTTTGATGTTTAGGGAAGTGGCATACATTTGCCCTACCCTCAGACAGACCTGAGGTGTCTTGTGATGGACCTCAATCCTCTCACCTCTTTACTTTCTCAGCTGTAGCAGCCCACCTCCTTGGAGGGAAGGAAACTGGGGAGAGCAGAGGAACAGTGGCCAGGCTATCCTGACGAGCTAAGGATCCCCCACCTCCCGCTCTGCTGCTCTGAGCCCAGCCAAATCTACCTGGTGAAGCCTGGCCGCCCACCAGTTTCTAGTGGGCAGTGACACATGGCAGCTCATGCCCTGCCCAGCAACCCAGGGAAAGGGAAATCCCAATACATTCAAATCCTTCCCACCATTACACTTAGAAGCACGAAGCAATGCAGGGGACTGCTCTGTGGTACAGCACTGACCTAATAGCATCTCATTTCACAGCAGTGCAACTGTGGGCTGATGGGGAGGGATGGACTGCCTGGACCTTTGCAAAAGAGAAGGGTGAGAGGGCACTTGTGGGAGGGATCGTAAATGCTTTACCAACACTTCAGTCCTGCACCAGGCTTCAGAGTGTTGCTGGCACTGGAAAGTGCGCTGATCATCAAAACCTGGAAAGGAGCTTCTGAAGCAGCCTCCATCGCTGCGGAGGGCAGGCTATCCAGCCCTCCCATAGCAGTGCATTGTGCCCCGGTTGCAGAGGGAATAAACTGCCTGGCTGCCTGCAAAAGCATCTCCTTCTGGGGAACACACTGGATAGCTCTGATTTAGCCACCACCTCCCAGGGGAGGCTGGGATCCCAGCCACCTCAGCAAATCCAGGCTTAAATGTTCCTAGGTTTTTGAAGTTTTGCCGGCCACTCCTTTTCCTTTGTGTCTGTAGATCAGAGAGAGCGAGCGAGCAGAGAAAGCAGGTGATTTGTCTAAACAAAGGTCAGAGTCACTGCTCAAGAGACAGCAGACCAGTGTCGTTCTGGAATGAGCAGTGTAACACTGTCAGGTCACACAGCTAGAGGGTCCCCTTGGGAAGGTGAAAGCATTACCCCTCCGATGCAATTCCTATCTTTTACGAAAGCATGCACAAACACACACACAAATTGAGCAATTAGATAATACTCAGATAGTATTCTAAGTGACTCAGATAAGATCAGGCAGTAAAAGCAGCAGAACCTCCTGCTTAAAACATCGTAGGGGTGCAAAACCATGCCCAAACAAGGAAACCTAGTTTTTAGCCATGTACCTGATCCTATTGCCAAATGAAGAGCACAGAGTCAGCAAACATACACAAGAGAGAGCCGGGTGGGTAACTAGCACTGGCTACTCCAGCAACCAGACCTACCAGGACAAAGGAAAGCTAAAACTCATTGCTTGCATCGCATCAAAGACAGAGCTAAGCCGAAATGTGAGCAAGCTGCATAATCAGGTCACCCAAAGTTGTGTTTTGCTCCTCATTCTTTAAATGCTCTAAAACCTGCATTTCATGATGGAAGATAACAACAAGAGGCAAGGAGAAACGTAAACATGAGCATTTTGAAAATGCTCACAGTGAATTCCAAAAATCACCTCAAATGTGGACTTTTGGATTTAATCTCAGGCTTCAGTCTCAGGCTTTGTTTTTCCAAAGCAAGGCAAGGCTTGTAGGAAGAGGTAACATTCTCTCTTCTGACCTTCAGTCATCTTGGCTACAAAATACTGTTATGCCATTATTCTAGAGGCTCATTAATATTCTGAAACATAAGGAGATCCTGCACAGGTTTAAAAGACCCAGGCCAACTTCTGTGTCAGCATTCAAACCAACCTTCTGATTTTCTTCTGAAGTCTACCAGTAGCCATCCATTTCTCTGTCTGGAATAGAAGGATGGATCTCATTACTTCACTATACTTAGGATTTATCTTCACGGTGCTACTGTGTGGACCAAATGCTAAAGATCTTTTTACACATTTGGAACAACCCCATATAAAAGTCAAAGCCTGGACTTTTCATAGGTCCCTTTAGGCACCTGGCAGATGTGCCTAAGCTAGCAGACTAAATTTTCTGCATAGTCCATGGAGAAATATGGGCAACACAAGAGGGTAATTTATTCAGGCTTGCAGCTGCCTTCACTGCGCCTCAAGGCAACACAGCATCCTGATTTAGACCAGGGATTTAGACCAGGATCCTATCATAGGGACTTCCAGTGAGATAGCAAGAACTAGGTGCAATAAACCCAGTGTCATACTGGGAACCTGTGGCGGATCAAAATTTAAACCCATGTTTCCCTGGGTCCTAAACTATTCCATTATAATCAAATTATTTTGCTGTTTTGACTCTTGCCTCAGCAAGGTGGTAGATGAGTTCCTCTTGGAAATTTAGGTTTGTCCAAGTTAAAAATCTGCAAGAAACAAACAGATGAAAACTGTGACAAATGACAGTCACAGTGTCCGTAAGGATCCTCTTGTATAGCCCACAGAAACAGGAGAATGTGTTTTAAGTTCAATAGACTTGGGGTTAAACCTATGAACCCCATATGAAAGATAATTGGCTGATTTCTTAAAGAAATCCCTCAACTGAATATTATTTTGTGTGAGATCGTTTATCTAAGCAAAAAGAGCCAAACAGATACTCAATAGATGTAAGCCAGACTCCTCTAAACACCTCGCATTAGTTTACAGCAGGACTAAATTTGACCCAGGATATCTCATAGGATATTTGATAATCAGGATGTCTTTGAGGGATCTGGAATGACTGCTTCTGCTCTTGGCCTTGCATTTTTTCAGCAGACAAAGGGGGAAATTCTACAAAGTTTTCACAGAGAATATTGGAAGTTCTGGAGAAGATAAGATTAAGACTGATGAAATACATACAAGTATTGTCTTTGGCATCCTCATAAAGTGTTGCAAGATAGAATCTCATTTTCTCTTTGAAACTGAGCAAAATTGAACCTCAAGGTGCAGTAACATTAAGATTTGCACAGAAAGGGAGACTGCAAACAAGTCAGAAATGAGAAATTTTAAATCAGTTGGTTAACCAAAAGAACTGCTTTGCTCATTTGCATCTTCTATCCTGCAAAATGTAATTTGGGAAGAAAGAACTCTCCTTTCCTTAATTTCTTACCTAGAAATTCTTTTTCATAAAATGTAGGTAACATTCCTATCATACCTCTGTTCATTAGTAAATCATCCGGAATCACTCCTGTTCCTCCTAAACACCTCCATCTTTAGGAAGCAGGCAGCAGTGTAGGTGCAGCACTGCTGAATATTCGCTGTATGCTGCCCTGGGAGCTTCAGGCTCTCCGTGAGACATGAAGGCAGTCATATGATCTGAAAACTGCTGAGACCATGGGGCTCCACAATGGTTAATGTTTTGGGTGCAGAGGAGAGGATGGAAGAGGGAGGTGGTTATTAAGAGTTTGCTCTCTATCTAATGTACAGTTTGGCAAATAATTCAGAATTAAGAGAATTCAGCCTTTTCCTTGGCCACTGTTGCAAGCATGGACACTTGTAGGCACATGACTGAAGACATACAGGTTTTCAGTGTTTACGGCAAAGCGTCTCCATTGCTGGTTGTTCTGCTACTGTGAAAGGCAGGGCAATTTTATTTTTCCTGTATGTGTAGCTAACAATTCCAGGAACCCCAGTTCTCCTCCCACTTCCCTTTTTCCCTTTCCTGGCTGCTTTCCTCTGGGATTTGACAACACCAGCCTGAGGCTCTGGGTTACCCTTAACATCACTTCTCCCTTCTTCCTTCCAAACCTTGTAAAAGAATTAAAAAGTGAAATTTGGGGTTTGTTTTGCAGAGGAAGACCATTGGAGAGACTATTGGAAAAACCAAGCTAGCACAGCTTTCCTGGGGTTTCAGCTTTGGGTGCATCTGTGCTGCTCAGTGCCGTGCTGGGCAGTGGCGTGCAGCATGCCTTCAGCGCCCATGGTAGCCCAGGATACCCACTGTGCTGCTTGGGTACAGCCTCCTTTCTAGATTTCTGCCACTTTCCTTAAGGCCTGGCCTCAGCAATCAAAATCTTGAGCTAGTTCTAGCCCTAGCTTAATCCTTGCAGCAGTCATCCCACTGGCACAGTCTTATGCTAGTGGCAAAAGTAGGAAAGAGCTTGATCCCACAGGAGACCCAGGAGATGCTTCAGGGGATGTGGCTGTACTTAAGAGGCTCATTCCTCAATTCATCTTCCAGGCATTAAAATCTCAGCATGCACCGAGAGGCTCCGAGGCAGTTAAACACAAAATCTGGATACCCTTAGAAGTGGAAGTGCTGGGATATGGGGAACGGTGGGTGCCACAAGTGTGTGCAGCTGGATTAAATGCTGGACATGCTTTTATACTACGGCACTACATCCCTTCTAGAAGGCAGAAGGAGGTAGCACAGCAGTGAGAATGGCAGGATCTCTGGGAAGGATCTGGTTTTGCTCAGGTAATTCCTACAGCCCTTGTCTATGTTAGGGGAGAGTTTTCCTTCTGTGTGACTGTGAAGCAGGGAGATGTCTAGTTTCCCTGTCACCCAGGGATTTTATGGATGATCCCCAAAGTGAACTAATTCCCCCGATTTCTAGTCTCACGCCCTGACCCTAAGGCTGTCCTTGGCGCACAGTTCCCGTATGCATGCCGAGAGCAGGGCTAGGAACGCTGCCCAGTTTGAAACCATAATAACCTACGCCAGTGGTGCCCAAAACCTTTTTATCACTGCTCACCATGCCAAACAGAGCATGGCATGTGGGCCACTGCCATGTGCTGGGGCATACCTGTCATGTCAGGTCACCATAGCCAGGGAGAAGCCAAGTCCCTGCACTTGGGCTGCCACTCGTGCCACCTACAAGGGCTGCTTTGGGTAAGTGTCCTGATGCAGTGTGAAGCCCAGCTGGAGATCATGTGTCCTGGTCTCACGGGCCACTAATGATCTGCAAGCCACAGCCTGGCATGGCCATCAACATGCTGCTAGACACTGAGCAGCGAGTCTGCTTGGGAAGTGATTCACTTCTAGCTTTCTTTCACAAAGAATAGCTTGCATACTTTGCTGGCATGGAAAGTCATGATGTGGTATTTCTTAAAACAGGGACTTTAGAAAAGGTTTTAAAGTTCTGTTTGAAACATTTTGTTGTAATAAAGTAATGGTGTGGTGTTTTTCTTTCTCTGACCAAGCTTGGAAGCTAGCAAAACTGAATTTCAATGTTTAAATGCGATGCTTTCTGTTTAATGACGTAATAGTGTTGGCTGGAAAGCCCTACAGAGGCAAAAGGCTTTGGCCCATGCTACAAGAAAAGTTTTGGCTGAAGAAGGCAATGGTGAGTGTAGTACAGCCATAACAACTCTGTTTTGCCAGGTATGGACTTAGTTCAGTGCCCAACAGGGGACTGTTTTACTGTATTTACATTTATAAGTCCTGTCCACTACAGCTAGGGCTTTTGCTCAAAATTAAGTATAGGCAGCTGCACCCATGCTGATTCTTAAATGATTCCTCTGATCCTCCTTGCCCCTACACGAGCAATAACCTTTTCTCCCTGTCAGACCCTTGTGCACACAAGCAGCTGCAGCAGCCAGTCCCACCAGGCTCGGGATATGGCCTTCAGGACCTTACCCCAGAAAAGAGGCAAAAGAAGGCAGGACAGCAGATTTTTTGCAGCCGTCTTTGGCTTGGATGCATTTTTTCAGTTCAGTTTCACTCTCTGGCGCAGAGGACTTGTTACCCACCTTGCTAGACAGACTGTTTCAGGTCTGTAGGGTACAGCTACGGCATGCAGTGACAGCAGCTATTTGCTCAGCTCCCCCGTGCTTGGGGCCAGTGTGGGGTAAGCAGCACTTTCGCATTCCTGCTGATCCCTGCTGGAACAGCGCCAGCCCTACGTGGCCTTACAAGTCGGCTTCACTATCCTTCTTATTTAAAGCTACAAATTAGCAGCGAGGCAAACATCTAGGTGTCAGCCCCTGGCAGTCCTCAGTTTCACGGCGAGAGGCAACAGAAAACTGAGAAACAGAGGAAAACGCTAGGAAAAAAACCCATCAAAACAAAATGTCATATGAGATGAGTCCTAGCTCCCTTCCCACTCGCATTGTAAGATTACTTAGGTCCCTGTAGCTTCTTAGTCCTATGGGTATGACAAAAAGTGTCAGTGTTATTTATCGGTCCAAAAATCGTGCACAGAATTTCCAGGTGATACTCAGGACTGCACTGTATGCTCTATGAGAAAGGAAGCACAATCCACATTTAAGAGGTGGGTAATGACAGATGTAAGAGACATAGCTAAGAATTCAGGGCACAGAGCCGGTCAGGTAGCCAGTACCACAAAAAAAGTTTATGTAGGTCTCATGGGCAAATTCTCTGTGAGTAGGGAATAGGAGCCATGTGGTATTCAGGAGTACAAGTACTTACAGAAAGATTCAGCATTACGGAAGTTTCTGCAAGAAGATGTTGTCGAAGCTAGTGTTTAATCCAGATCTCCCACGTACCTCCCCAGTGCTTAAACTGCAAGAATATACTTGTTCCCTAATTGCAAAAGAGCACCAAGGATCTCTAAGTATTTCTGCCAGGGGGATTGCTGAGTGTTGGCATAATCAGAGAAATTCTTGACTGCAGGCTTTCAAGTGTCCAGATCAGCTCTGGAGTTTGGAGAGCAAGAGCATATGAGGAGAAAAAAGACTGGGGAAAAACCAAGCGCTAGGTCAGAGTGCTTGTTGCCACGCTAAGAGGCATTTTTTTTCTTCTCTGCACAAATCAGATAACTTCTTAGGGAAGGTGGTCCAGATTCAACAACTCATGAGTTCCTGAATGCCTTGTACCAGTTTTTAACAAGGTGAAATTTCCATTGCCCTCTAGAAAGGCCTTAGTTAAGTAAGGTCTGAGTATCACCTTGGAATATATCCTGCCCGGGTTGTGCAACCTTTGCTTACACTGCTGCCCTCAGTTCAAGCAGCCTCTTTGCAAAAGCCAGTTATTGTACTCCCTGAACCAGCTCTGTGTATAGTTGCACCTTTGATGTAGATGTCCCTTTTGTAGTACCTCCCAGCCAGGGATCTCCAAGACCCATGTAAATATTAGTTATCAAACTCTAATGCAAGCCTGTGAAGTGGTTTAGGATTTCTCTTTGTCGCATGAAGAGGAATAAACAGAGGTGCCAAGCTGGTAAGTGCTTTGCACAAGATAAGAGTTGGTGGAACACAAGTGGAGAAATAAGGTATCAATGGAAATACAGGGTCCTGCCTTCAAATCCCTGCCTTTTACTGGCAGAGCTGCAGTTTTGAGACTGCACGGTCTTTAAGACACCACCAGAGTTCATTTGGTATTCATTGAGCCTCCCGATTCCTGGCCATTTCATTTATTTGCTTTTGAATCCACATGATTAAAGGAAACATGAATTTGTTCCCAGACTGACTCTGCACTGCTGATGTCTCAGGACCTGCCTGCAGCAGGAGGAGGTTTACTGGGACAGTGCATGGCGGGGGGAAGAGGATGCATGAGGACCGCCTGGTGGGTGTGATGGTGGATGGCTGCAGCCACCATTGCTCGGTCCCTGTGCCACACAGGCGGGGACTGTGCCTATCCCTGGGTGCGACCCCCCCGGGTGTGATGACGGCCCATACTTCTGAGTCATACTGTTGCATATGCTATGTAGATTACACTAGCTTGTGTCGTTTCTGTATATCAACGTGCAAATACAGGTGGGGGGGTACCCAGGGACAAAGGGGAAAGACCTAAAGAAGCAAGCAGAGGAGTCCTTTTGCACAGCATGACCATGAACACCCCGGTTATCTACAGGCACATTAGCCGAGGCTCCTTTACCTCTCACCCCTCCTGACTGTCACCTTGACGGCCAGGTTCCTGTGCATCTGTGTGGGAAACAAGGGCTGAAGGTGCCCCCCAGCAGGCAGCTTGTCACAGCTATCGGATGATCTCCCTCGGCAGCGTACTGCTGTCTCCGTAACACCTTCACCTGTTGTCTGCTTGGCTCCCCCGTCACCACTGATAGCATCGCCACCATGACCTTGAAATCCTTCTCACAAGTGCCACCCTGTCTCTTAGCAGTGGGAAATCAGATTTTCCTTCCCTCAGCACGACTCCCTGCTTTTTCACTTCTGAAGAAAGAGCCAGGGAGGGAATGAAGTTTTTCCCTCTGCAGCAGTGACTCTGTTTTCAGCTGTAGCCCAACAGATTGCTTCGCTCTTCAGCCTTATCATCCAATACCACCTTAATGCATGCAGCTACGCAAGGTTACTATTAGTGACTGATATCACTGCTGCTGCTGGCTGGAGGTTTTAACCCTAGATGAACCAAAATCTCCTCTATACCACATCCTTAGTACTCCCTAGGATTTCAGATTATAGAAGTTATTATTATTTTTAGAGTGTTTTTTTGTAAACTAGAAAATACCGTAAGTTTGTTATGTCAGAGGAAGACAAAGAGAAAAGTCAGCTGTTCTCTAGGACCAAATCAATCAGCGGTTTACCATGCATGGAGCGACTGACAGCTCTGGCCCTCTGGCATGGTAATTTATTCTCCAGTCTCATCTCTTTGCGAGTATTGCATGTCATGCTTTTAAAAATGTATATATAGAACCAGCTAGATGGTTATATTTAGTGCAACTGTAGGTATGGAAGCATTTCTTTTTTTAGCTTCTCTTGGTACAAATATAGAGCTAGGAGAGAATCGAACAGCCCCTCTGCACCTCTCTTCTGCACTCCTGTGAAAGCGTCCCCTCCGTTTGGCAGTGTGCCCAGAGGAGTCTGCAGAGTTGCTCCTAAGGAAGGGCTCTGGAAAGAACCGGTCGAGGAACAGTGGGTTCACAGGACATTCCCGAATTTCAGCAACCCCAAAAAATCTCATTCCAGTGTGGAACAAAAATGTGGTACAAAACAGAAGTTACAGGCTTTTTCCTCCTGAAGTCCAAGCAGTTTATTTTGACCTTTTCAAACCTATTTTGAGGCTGTGGAGGTCACTGGGGGTGCACCAGTTGATAAGTGGGAAACCCCAAAGGGCTGAACACTCCTGAGTTAAGCACCCACTCCAATATAAGCATCCTCCAATTCAGGATCCTCCAAATGCGCCCTCCTTAGCAGGTTGGCCCATGTCCAAGGAAGGGAAGTGCTACCAACTTTGTGAGACCCTCAAGGCTCCCAACCCTTCTGGACCACTTCCATCCTGGTAAACTGGGCAAACTGGGGAAACTGGGCAGCTCCAGAGTATGGGTCCAAGCACCAGGAGGAAACTGGGGACCAAAGAGTCCGCTGGAGACCATTGATGTCCCGGCTATCCCCACAGAGTGTGTCTAACCACACAAATCCACATTTTCCATGGAAAAGTTGTTCCAGGCAGCCCTGGTTTCAGACTGGGCATCAGAGAGGCCCTTGGCAGGGAGCTGGTGGCTGCAGGAACAAGCATTGCAGCAGGGGAGTGGGGGGGATGGCATGCAGGCACCCGTGGGGGTGCGGGGTCCCTCGCCAGCTCCCAGCTGTTTCTGACAGCTGCATCCCACAGCCTGACAGCAACTGTAACCACTGAAAATCGTGAAAACCAGACAAGTTTAATGGGTACATGGACTTTTTGTCGGATCTAAACAGAAACCTCTGCTCTGGCCTGAGGAAGGGCTTGTGTGTCCCAATATACCTGTTTTTTCAAGTTGTTATCAGCTGGTCTGATAAAACGTGTTACTGCTCCTTGCAGATCTCACTTTGCTTTTGCACTAGCCTGCCAGGGGTACAGACATATGAATAGCCTGTTATAAATGCACCATAAAAACAAACGCTTGCTTGCATTTTTTAAATACTGTTGTCCATTTGTATTGCAGTTTTCCATTTTTTGTCTGTTTGGTATCTACTGGTTTGTCCACGCATGAGCATGCCCATTTGTACATGCACAAATCAATTAGCACAAATCAATTAGCACATGCTTTTTCCTGTGCAAGTATGTTTGTTCCTCGGGCAGTTGCATATCACAGAGCGGTGACTCCTCCACAGCTTATTTTAGGAGCTGGAGGCAGGTTTTTCGCACATTGACCTCAAACCTAAACACACACAAAAATTCTTTGCTCTTGAACTCTCAGACCTTGTTTTTCACACTTCCCAGCAAGAGAGAAGGATAAAGCACATGCAGACCTAAGAGCGTATTTTATAACCACTGAGACAGTAATAAAATCTTCTGCTTCAAAGCAGAGATACATAATCCATGTGCACCTGCCCAGAGCTGGTCTGAGCAGAGCTCCCGCAGGGCTGAGGCCAGGGTGATGGACGTGGTGTCACAGGCTGTTTGGGGACAGTGGTGTTGGTATCCTGGGTATCAGTAAGGGCTTGCAAGTTATTACATCCCTTGCTCAATGGGTGAGAGAGCTAAGGAGCACTTTCCACAGGGTCTAAACACACGGGGCAGTGATAAATGCAAATCCCTTGTGCTCTGCAAAACGCAGGTAATGGGTCTTCAGCAGTTTCTCCCTGGCAGGAGGAGGGTGCAGTCTGGCTGACCTCGTCCAGGAAGAGAAAAGACAAAAAGACGAGAACCTGTAGGAAGTAGCAGCTGTGACAGAGATAGGGAGAGGCATTTTGGGGTCCGGGATCTCAGAGGCATGGGGCTGCCCTGGCCACAGTCTCCGTGGGGGGGACAAGCCACTGCCTGGCAGCAATTTGGCCAAAAGCACGCAAGTGGCAGAGCATGCATTTATCTTGGTTATAATCAAGCTTTTTTTTTGGGTTCAGCTGAAGCTAACCAAGTGTCAGCACTCACCCTGGCGTGGGCATCTCCAAAACAGGAGTAAACCCTGGGGCATGCCTTGCGGCAGCCCTGGTGTATTAAACCACATGCAAGCGAGGCCAGCCGTAGCGGCAGCCTCTCACCGGGAAGCAGAGAGGAGGAGCTGCCCCAGCCAGCTCCCAGGGCTGTGATTGCTAAAGCCACAGCCAGCAAACATGCTGAAGTCACTGGGACCGGCGGGAGACACCCTTGGGACGCAATGAGACGCTGACAGTTCAGGAACTGACAGCCCAGGGACTAGCCCTGCCGGGATCCCTCTTCGCAGAGGTCTGGTGTGCTGGTAAATGAAATATGTCTTTTTCTTGCCATTTTTCAACCTTGAAGGATGCATAATCACCACTATTTGATGAAGCTGCTTGTTAATTATCCTTACTGAAAGGTATTTCCCCCTGTGTGTCTTCCCAAAAGACATGATGCTGTCCCACCATACATAGCGCAGCTCTAAACTGCGCAGAAAGTTAAGGCAAGGATACCACCTTTTCCAAGGTGTTAAATGACTAGCATGGACTTGCATACTTAGTACAGTGTAGTACTCTGTTCCCCTCTCCGCCACAATCAATACCACTCTGATTTCTTTAGCATGGATGATGGGGGATGGAGATGAGCGATCCCGTTCATACCTCAGCTTTGGCATTTTGATTCCCAAACAGCCCATTCACTAGTAGCATAAAAATAATGTAAAAACAAATACATCAAATAAATGTAGCTTGAAGACATCTCTATTACAACCCTGCTCTGTATTCTATAAGCAAAATATGTACTGTGCATACAAACACCGCGGGAATGAAGGGATGCAGGTATTAACACTGACATATCAAGCGGTTCCTTCATGAGGCCATATTATCTATGCAATCACCTACAAATATTTACATTTCACGAACGAGGTTTTCCAAACAGCACCTCCAGCCGTACTGCCTCATGCTGTTCTTGGATGAAGTTCAGGCGAAGAATGAGGCCAAATTGACGCTTATAGAGGGTGTTTTACCAAAGACCCGGCTGCAGGGGGAAGCGGTTGGTGCTGGTGACTCAGGGGGTTTCTCCCCTGCAGGGCGGCCCTGAGCCAGGGTGACTCTGCGGCAGTGAGAGCCCTGTGCTGCTGGAGGTAAAGCACCGTGTTTCTGGAAGACATCGTTCAACACCCAAGACAAGCAAGTCCCCAGGCAGAAAAAGGATGGGCAAATCGTTAGCCAGATTCAGCCTTGTTCTTTGGCCACAAGGTTGGATGGCGCTTTTTTTTCCATGTTTTGGTATTGCTTCCTTTGAACATGGTTTAGCGCAGGCAGGCCTTGCGAAATATTTACTAGGACTCCTCTTTGGAGCAGTTGTGTCTAATTTGCCACTCATGGGGTGCAGTTGGTGGCTGAACTCACACGGCATTTTTACAGCCTTTGTCAGATGAAAAGTGTGTTAATGAGGAAGAAGGTTTAAAAAAAGCCACCCATTCTGCAAACAGCCTCCTCCCATAGGTATGCTGACTGAACAAAAGAGCGCTGGCAGTTCAGAAAGTTTGAAAAACACCATAATCAATTAATGGATTTTTTTCAATATCGACCCACTCCTAAATCCTGACTACTAGTTCAGATAGGGCAGTTTATGACACTAATAAAACAAATAGTGGTATAAATTGTCCCAGCATCAGTTCAGCAAGTTGCCTCCAAGTAGCAGACTGACTCCAGGCCTTCACCGTGTCCGGACTCCAGCACAAGTTATCCATTTTACTTACTTAAATTCCCTTTGCAGTTCCAATGAGACACGTGCTACTTCTCTACTTCTCCTAAGTCATTGTGATTACATTTGCTCTTAAAACGTACCTGTTTCCTTCGATATACTTTATAGGGTAAACAAAAAAAACCTCCCAACCAACCCCTCCCTGCCTTCTTTTTAAGAAGTGAAGCATTTGGGAATGAAAGGTGACAGTACCATAAAAATTATTAACTTATGCCCCTCCTACTCAAAGCAGAAATCCACATTTTATGCAAGGACAATTTATATGACACTGTATGAAAATGTGGCTTGCATTTTTATAAACATTTTTTTTTTAAAAGCAGAGCAGGAGGTGGCTGAGACATCTATGCAGATGTAGGAGATTAGGGCTAAACTCCCGCTCTGCCCGAGGGAATGTGGTTCACTGCTCCCACCTTTAGGAGAGTCTCTTTATCCACTGTCTTCCAGCTACTGCGGGCTGTGGGCGCTCCCAGCCAGCTGTTGCAAAACACTCTACTGTTTCTTGGCAATGGAAGAAGAAAACAAGTGAGTGCCCATGAGAAGCTAGAGAGACACACATTTATGCTTGATAAATAGATAGGCATAGTCCAACCGGAGAAATAAATGAATTTAACATTTAGCTGTATGTCCTTGCAAGCACGCCCCAACTGCTGGAGTAACTGTGCTGCAGCTAAGGGAGCTGGTCCGTGGAGAAGGATTTTCCCTTCACCTGCAAAAAACCCTGTGGCCCCTCTGAGATCACTTTTCCAGTGCTTCATCTCCAGTGATGGATACGACCACTGGTCAGAGGGATATAGCTGCTGGCTGAGGGTAACGGGAGGGTTCATGCCCCTCTGATCTTCCTCAGTACTTTTCTGTGATGCTTAGGGCAGAGTCACACTTTATAGATACCACGTGAGCATTGCAGTCCCATGTGAACCCCTGCCATTGGTATCCAGCTTATTCATAGGCAACAGTCGTAGAGCAAATTGGGTTGCAGAGCCTTTCCCAATTGCCATCTGTCTGGGCATTATCCAAAGCTTGATGAATCTCTCCGTTGCATTTTGGTGGCTTTTGAATGAAAGCCCTCCTGAATTTTATCATCAGAGCACCGCTATGAGATTTCCATTTACAGCTGAACCTTAAAGTGCCTGTAAACCAGGACAAAAAAAGCCCAGCTTAGAAGGAAGTCCTTGCTACAAAAAAAAAAAAAAAAAAGAATCTACGAGTACATACACCAGGCTGCCATGTAACGTGCTCATTTACAACCCCACCTCCTATTTTGTGGATTCTCCAAGTATCACAGTTCCTAGAAGAGAAGAGGAGAGCTAAGTCCCTCTCCCTTTCATATTTAAGACACACGTAAATTAATGTTAATCAGATAATTATTAATCTGAAAGAAAACAATCTGTGGATAAACACCAGCCCATTATAGGACATGGTCCTGCTGGCATCAGTCAATGGTACTTCCACAACAAGTGCCACTAATAATTTCTCAATTATTAACAAGTCTGAAGCCAGGTGAATGAGTATAGTTATGTCACAAGGGACACCATTATATTAGAAAAACTGAGTTAAACAAGATCACCTCATAGTAAGTTGGAAGTGCTTCCTGTTTGCAAGGTGAGAATTCGTACCAGCCCAGGTAAATAGCAGGGCTGAGCCATGGAGTTGATCAGCTGGCAGTGCAGAGTCTGATCCAGACGCCATTCATACATTAGGAAATTTTCCTCGCCTTCCACAGGCACAGAATGAACTGAGAGGATGGGAATTAGCATTGCATCAGTGCCAAGATCTCTCATGGAAATCTCAAAAAAAAATCTCATCCAAAAGCCCTGCTACCAAGACAGATAACGAAGACGATGAGAGCCTGCTAGTTTTACATTCCTCTGGGCTCTCTCTCTTTACCCACCTCAGGTCTGTGTGCCCTTCTGATCTGTCTCCTGGACCGTTGTTTTCTGTTTTGACTATCAGGCTAGCCTGGAAAAACTTCTCATAGCATAGCAGTACAACAGCCCTCTCTATAGATCTGCTGCTCCCACTGTCCTCCTGTCTAAATTGGGTCATAAGTTCTGGAGAAAGGCCTGGCAGGGTGAATTTTACCCACGGCTTGTAGTTTGCGGAGAGCCACTACACGCAGCCTGCAGTTCATGTCTCCTTCACACAGCCAGAGCGTGTGAAGGGGTCTGAGCAGAAATGAAAATCAGCCTCCTGGGTGCCACTGCAAACAGGCAAAGTTAGCACACTCCCACTGACACCCTTGGGATGTAGGCACCTATACAGAAAATGGATGCTTCAATCACTTAGCAGAGCCTGTCCGCAGTATTTATGGAAAACTGATACCTATGAGCATTTTCAGAATTGCTTGAATGGTTGAAAATGAACGATGTATTGCTGTGCAGGCAGTCACCCTGTGGGACCCAGACAGTCAGCCTCCTGTATCGTGATAATAGTATTTTGTTAGTAGTCTTATCATCTCCACCACCACAAGTGTTCATCTACGGTTTTCCCCCTTGGTGAACCACAGGGTCATTTCCAGTCCCTGGCAGCACGCTCACTGCCTTAAAATGAACAGGGGGAGTGATTACATGTGGGAAAACAGTGCCCTGAAAGGAGAACTGGGGGAAACCCACACCCCTAGCTTCCTCTGGAAGAGCTGGAAAATAGCTGTTTCCTGACCCCTGGGGTAGAGGGATCAGGGAAGGGAGGAGAGGTCTGAGAGCACAGACTGCACCGGACCCACCAAAGATGGAGGGCTGAGCTTTGACCTGGCGTCTTTGGTAGTGATGCTAATGAAATATGCATTATGCACTGAGGAGCCGTGCGTTGAATACAAGACAGAACTGGTCAGGCTCGTTACAGCTACCTGTTATATGGGAGCTAAAAAGTCACGCAATTGCTTCCTCAAACAAAGATTTGCAGTCAGACTGTGTTCGTGTCAGTTGAAGGCAGATCACGGCCTCCCAAAGGACTTCAAAGATAAGATAACAAGCACACACAGAAAAAATGCAGTCTGCCTTGAATTCCTCCGGAGGGTCACTAAGGCACTGCAAAGCCAGCTCTGGGTTGAAGGCCCTGGCTTGCCTAAACCCCCTCCAGTAAAATACAGTCTTCTGCCTGCAAACCTCGGTGCTCAGAAAAGGAGAGATATTTCTAACAGTTTTGTCTCTGGAGCAGGGGTGCAAACAGCATCTCTGGACTGACATGTTTGTGCACGCGATCTGCTGTGCCCGGGGACCACACGGGTTGACCTGCACCATATTGCAACGCAGAAGATGAGAGCGGTGTACAGGGTCAAACCAAGGTTTCTGGATCAGCCTGGTGGTGTAGCCTCAAAAGCAGCTGGGGTGGATGAGGAGGGAAGGAGTAAGAGAAAGACGGCAAGCAGAAGATGATCCATCTCATTGCCACCTTCTCAGCTTCTGGCAGATGTGAAACTTAAAGGACTGTCCAGGCTGGAGCTTGTAGCTGAACCTTTGTGCCTTGCAGCACCACTTAGTCCACCACTTGCCAACTCCAAGTCCTGTTGAAACCTGCTTATACTGTGGGGTGGCCTCCACATTATCTGGTGGCAGTGAGTTACCCAGTTCAACTACGTACGGTATGGAAAAGCATTCCTTTGCATTTATTTCAAATCGGCTGCCTGCTAATTTCAAAGGAGTTCCCATTCTGTCCCATCTAATTTGGAGGATGTGTGCCCAGTGGCTAGACCACAGGACTGGATCTCTGAATTAATTCTATTTTCATCTCTGTCATTCTCCTAAAAGAGCAGGTATTATTATTCATTGGAGTGAGTTTCACCTTCAGCCAGCTCAATTAAAATTACCCCAAGCAAATAGTGATCTGGAGTTTGGACTTAAATGACATAGTTGAGACTAATGTTCCCCGTGTACCTGCAGAGAACAGGTAGAAACCAAACTAGGCAATAAAGGTAAAAATTCTATTTTAAGCTTCCAATGCCTGGATCAATTTGTGCAATTGGAACTGCTGCCAACATGTTACGAAATAACTTGTCATACAGTAGTAGACCCTATTATATAGCAGAATCCCTGTAGTTACAGAAAGAAAAGATGAGATCCCACATGAAAGGGAAAAATGTGCCATTTCTAAGACCAGCAATTTACATACTGACCTAAGAACCATCTATCCATCGAGCTGTTGTAATTGTGCAGTTTGCTATTTCTATTGACGTGTCTTCATGTCACTTGTCGTTTGCCAATGAAACAGCACAAAAATCTTGAAAAAATTCAGCTAGACCAAAGAGTGCTTACCAACCTGCGTTAGCAGGTGAGTAACCAAACAGCTGAGAGACGTTCACAGATTAAAGGTGCTGCTCAAAATGAGAAGCGATAAGTGTCTGTGTTAATTATAGTCTCGGGCACATGCTAGTACCACGCTCACAGCCCAGCGTTAATGGGATTTTTTTCCTCCTTTCAGAGGCAAAAAGCCACAAGGAAAGCCAGGCAGCCTTTCTGGAAGGGGCCATTTGCATCCAGGACGTGTACAAATCTCTTTATATTTATTTAGAAACTAAGGCAATTAAAACACCCCAGGCCCCTCCTGTTAACTCAGAAACATCATTATGAAGATGCTTATGCCACAGCGGCTTACCACGCTCGGTTTACTGGAAAACTGGAAAGCTGCATTTTCAGCCATTTGATCAACAATTTCCTGAGGTTGCTAATGACTTGCAAAAATCTGCCCAACAGTAACAACCTCAGGGAGACTCCGTTGTCTCCTCTGAGAACCCTTATTTGTTTTCAGGATGAGAAATTTAATTAGGCGAGGTTTTTTGGCGGAGGAGTTCATGCCTTGTGCCCTCGATGAGCAAGCCCTGTGTGACTGCCCAGCACCACCCAGGAGCCTGAGCCTTGGCAGAGCCGAGGACCAACCAGGGCAAAGGAAATTAATCTGGTTTTAAACTGGCTCCCACTGCATTTTCCCCCTTCTTGTGCAAACTGAGCAGCTGAGCTCGCTCCCCACCTTTCAGAGTTTACCCCTGTGCTCATGCATGGGCTCGTGCGTGGGTTTCATAGCCGGGAGGAGGGCTGGGGGTGAGGTGGGGGACCGCGGCAGGAGGTCCACCGTGGCTGCTTCGGGGCTGGCCAGGAATGCCACCACACGCAGCCGGGTGGCATTCCCCAAGCAGGGCGATGGCCGGGAAGGGTGCGTGCAAACAAACCCATCTGGGCAGGTGCAGAGGTAAGGGACAGCCACCTCTGCAGGTGCCACCAGCATTCCTGAGGGGTTTCTCAACTTCCACTGTCCTAAAACAACCACGGTCAGGAGGCACGCATAGGAATCCCCAAAGACTCTCCATTAAGTCACTAATTGCTGCTAATTATTGTGAGGATGATTTGTGAGCGCCGGTAACGTGCTTGGTGCTAAGGAGGCTGCAGCGCAGTGCCAGTCCCCAGCCGGCGGCACTGGTGACTGCCAGAGATGCAAACATCACACAAAGCAGCTCCTGCAGCAGGCAGCGGCCCCTCGCTCCACAGCCATCCCAGGGGCGCTGAGCAGGATATGGACCCCTGGGGACCATGGGGTGGGGAGGGACATGGGACCACTAAGAGCACCTCGCGATGGGTGAAATCAGACCCGGGAGAGGGGAAACACGTGTTCAGGCCATGCAGGCATCCCCTCACCGGTGCTGGAAAGGGTTGGGCTCCGCCTCTTGGAAAAGCTGAGTTCTCCACCACTGTGGGGTGTTTTTCTCAGCAGAAGCAGAGGAGGGGAATGTCATGATTATCTGGACAGTATTAACAGCCTCTCCTCCACGTATATGGTCTCATCACAGGAGACCCAAGCACAAAAAGTGCAAGATTTGTATGATGCATGGGCTGTGCATTTTTTTTTTTTTTTTACATTTGCATTTTTTTCCACCTGAAGATCTTTGCTTCATTTTGCTCCCTGTAGAAGACAACAGTTTTTGCCATGATTGGTTGCACTGTGCTCTTCGCTTTCCCTCCAAGATGTGCTTGCAGGCATGCTCCCCAAGTTATATTAAAGATGGGCTGGCACTGCAGGGCACACTGGGTCTAAGGAGGGGAAGAAGATGAAGACAGATACTTGCTTTTTTCTGGCAGGGAGAGTGAGCCACTGGAAAAGTTCCCCTTCATCGGATAAGAGAGATTCTTCTTCTTCCTCTTTGGGTGGCAGAGTAGCACATGTAGCTCCCTACCCTGCAAAGGGAAAGCAACTGCCTGTAGGTAAGTGCCCCCAAACTTAGGTACTCCTCAGTAGGTACTCCTCAGTCAGCAACTGCCTACCAGCCTCCACCTCCCCATCCACTGTTCTTTGGAGAATGATTTCTCTTAAAGCAAGTGTTCTCCCTCTCCTCGACTAAACAAAATGGGCTAAATCAGTGATGGCATCTCCGACAGAGCCCGTTATTTAGTTTATGTCAAAATCATTGTATGTATAATTTTTGCACAATTTTATTTCACAGCGTAAAATTAATAGAGAATGAGAGGGGGCTTACAAAATCAGTTGCAAACAGCATGTTCTGACGTAAATGAACACTCTCCAGAAGCATTTGCAAATCTGCAGTAGAGCTTTGCGCATCAGACTGCAAAGGAAAACTAACCGGGGGCCTGGCTACAGAGGGAAGCCTAGGTTTTTCTTTTTTTTTTTTTTTTTTTACAATTCAAACCAAAAGGGGAAAAAAAGGCTAATAACATGCAGCTGAAAGCTAAATTAGATATTTAAAATTCACTCTGTTCAGTTAGGGAAGGAATTGCTCAACACTCCAGAAAGAATATGCCTAAGGTCCACAGTTCTGAACGACACTGTAGGATGTTTCCCTGCATCAGGCCTTCCCAAGGAAGCTCTGTGTGGGGCTCTGCCCTATTTCCATCTCCTGTGCGAAAGGACTGCAAACCAGAGACAGGCATTTCCCACTCAGCTCGTGTGGCCGTCAGCAACTGATTAGCAAAAGGGAAACTGGCCAAGATTATTTTTAGCCTAACAACATCCCTTTAAAGTTCATAGCTCCACAACACATTGATCTACGATGACTGCACACCTGAACAAAGTCTGATACAAAATTCCATTTAAAAATTGCATAGAAGTGAATGCAAATGTATATGGGAGTTGGAAGCTCGGCCTCCAGGCTGCTGCCTGTCTGTCAGGGCAGCCCTGTGTGCCATACAGATTGATCACTCCCTGTCAGAAGTCATTCAGAAGGAAAGCTGTGCCTTGCTAGACAACCCCTAATTTTCATATCTGTTATCTGGCCATCACAGCAATGGCCAGAGTGAGATTAGGCAGATACATAGATGGATGATTTACATTGCCTTCCAATGACAAAAAAAGGGCCCTGGGGAGAAGGCATCACTTGCCCCAAGGGAGGACACGAAGGGTGGCACCTCTGTGATAAGGGAGTAGCTCCACGGCAAAAAAGATGAACGTCCCTCCCCATGAGTAACTCAGCTGGTAGCTTCTGCTTGCCCACTTTGTACTTGCGGAAACTTTGCTCTAAGTAGCAAAATATTACAAGCCACGAGGCTACCCAGTCAAAATGCTCTGTTTGTACATCAAGGTTTTCACTGATCTGTCTTAATAACTTAAACAGATGCTGTAAAGAAGCTTGTTGAGGTATCTCCTGAGCTTGCTATTGAAAGCCCATCAGACACATTGTGGACACAAAAATGGGGGATTGCAAATGACCTGGTGGGGCTTTTTGCTACCTCTGCCCATGTCGTGGGTTGGCGCTGCCTTTTCTCAGGTGCAATGAACTATTCCGGGGGGAAACAGAGAAGCTTTGCCTTGAACCTTGCAGGACAATTCGTTGCCTGAAACGATTCACTGAGATAGGACAAGCTTTATTTAAAAACGGATATCCCCAGACAGGAGCCCTCGGAGACAATAAAGCATCTGTTTGACTTCCTCAGCGGGTTAGCTGTGCGTAAATCATTTATCCCTGCTCCTGCTCCCCCTCCTCAGCTCTCACTATTTGTATTTTTTTGCTGAAAAAACATTGCCTGCCTTTCCATTGGCGAGCGGCTTGGGACACATTGCCTGGAGTCTGACCTCAAAGTAGGCTGGGATTTGAATCCGAAATCCACTTGGTTTGATCTCACAAGAACCGCCGCGCTGCACAGCTTGTACGTCTTTAGTAGAAAAGCGTGACTTCAAATCCATCCTTTTCAGAGGCCTGTCTCCGTTGTCAGCTGCCATCTTTCGAGAGAAAGATCTAAAATTAGAGAAAAGCTGCCCTCCACTGCTGGAGAATACTGCTGCTGTGACATATGAAAGCAGAAAAAAAGCTTCAAATAAAGGTCTTCTGCTTAGACTCACGTAACAAGCAAGAAAGACTTTGGGTGTCTCCTGTCCAGACCGGCGTTTGTGGAGATCTGATTTAAATAGGCAGCCACAGCACCAATGCTTATCTTTTTCTGCCTAAGCGTTTATACTTTGCCTGTCATCATAGGCGCCATTAATTTGATGGAAACCTACAGATCCGAAGGTTTTCTTTTTAAATACTTTTCCTAGAAATCCTGAGGGATGCCAGGACACCCTACTCTTTTCAATAAATCAGTGAAGAAAGAAACCCTCCGAGTGGAAACAGCAGCTCGAGCCTCTTTGTACGTGGTGGTTGTGATAAGGTGTGGACACCGTACAGGGACTGAGCTGTGGCTGCAGCCCTGGAGACCTTGGGCTCAAATCTGTGGGCTTCAGCTGGGCCCGGGGTGTCCTCAGGAGCCCCAGAAACCTACTGCCAGTTGTAACACCTGGAGATCAGGGGTCTGGAGCTGCCTCCCCCTGCGCCTCTGGTAAACCCTGCCACGTCCCTACTGACCCTGCTGCTGCTCCTGTCACCACGGTCTCTGCGCACCGCTGCGTCCCTCCCGTCAAATAGTGTTTTCCTGCCCCAGAGGGATTACTGGGGCTAACAGGGTTAGAGCTGCTCTAATGTATCATGCCACAACAGCTCAGGCATGGTGCCTGGAGGTGGGGAGCCATGGGGAGACCCCCTCCTGGTGCCAGAGGGGAGAGGAGCCAGCAGCATGCCAGGGCAGGAGAATTAAGATGAGAAATGAGTGCAAGCTTCCTGCTACCTGGAGGCAATGAAGATGCTACAAGAGAGCAGGATTTGGCTGGGACCAAGGCAGTGTGATTGTTTACCTTTTAATCTGCATGCTTTACCGTGTCCCAAAAACAGAGATCCCGCTTAACCCAGCAAGGCCAGCACCGCCTTCTTCCTTCTTTCTCTTTTCTTTCCACCTGCCCCCCGCCACTGGCATCCAAAGGACCCAGTCCCCCGCTGTGTCATCCCTCATGCCTGCGCCACGCTGGTGATGTCATGCTGCAAACTACCCGCCTACGGGCAGCTGGCTCCAGGAAGAGTCGAATGGGTTTCCCACAGCCCAGGCTGGCCGCACTCACATCCGTCTGACAGCACTGGCATGCTGCGTGGAGAGGGAACAAGCGGCTTGCTGTAAAAGATGCATCACGGGGTTTGGGGGCAGGAAAAACAGGGGGTTACTTACTAAGAGTAACTGCCTCAGCAGTCACCAGGTTGAACAAGAGGTTGTTTGGAAGTTGACTTTAAAACTCACTAGCCAAAGGTGAGCACACTGAGGCTAAGATCTCACCTACCAGAGCGCACAGGGAAGGAAGGAATATCAGCACCAGGAGAGCAGGAGGATGACAGGACCAAGGGCAAGGTGCAGAAATGGCACGTGTGGGGAGGCTTTGCTTTGGCAGGATTACAACAGATATCTGCAAAACCATTGCAAGCATAAGGTGCCTTCAGAAGCCCCTTTTCCACATTGTGAACACAGGAGAGACTGCTCCCGGTGTTCATCTTCCGGGCTATCCCTGCAGTGGGGCCCTGGTGGTGACAGCCCTGTGCGCCGGCACCACAGGGTCCCCACGAGAGAGGCTCTTCCTTGGGTCCTCTTCACCACAATGACACAGGACGGCCAATTTTGCTGTGCGCCACGCTGAGGCCTGGCAAAAACGGAGGCTTCAGAGTGCTGCAAGTGGCCTGCCACTGGCAACTGAAGCGCCGGTGTGTTTTCCAGACCCTTTCAGATCTCCGCAGCTTGTGAGACAGTGCAATGGCAGGGGAAAAAGCAAAATTAATAGCTGGGCTGCAAGTGCAGGTGATGCAGGCACGCTCAGTACCCCACAGAGCACAGACCATGGAAGGTAGGATCCCATGGGAGAAAGCACTTGGCAGCTTAAGGGGGAGCAGGATTTGGTTGCTGGAGTTAAAAGGGACCCATTTTTCTTAGGCAGGAGTGGTAGAAGTTTGTTGTCTTGAACCATTAAAGTGTAACTAGGATGGCTCATCGTCACCTGGCATCACCCCAATCCTGGTATTACTGCAAGGGGATTGGATCAAGTTATTAAAGGGTATGGCTAATTGTGCGCAGCCAAAAGTGTGTATACATTTAGCATCAACAGCATTTTAGGCCTGATTCGAAAGCCAATGAAACCACTGGGAAAAAAATCCATTTACTCCCTTGAGTTTTTTCCTCCCAGACTGGCCTTAGGGAAACACTCGCACAGGAACCCAAGCTGTCAGTGAAACATGGCTGCTTGCACGCTACGTAGATGGAAAACCAAGACACATTGCTTAAACTGAGAAACATGAGTATTAGCGAGTCCCTGTTGCTCGGTATGGTATTACTGCCATGCATGACTCTGTGGAGGATTTGCTCCAGAGCCTTGCCTCATCCATCTCCTACTTCTCCTCTCCTATGTTCGTGGAGGTCTGCCTGTCACAAGCAAAACCTGATTCAAAATGGGTTATTTATTTAAAGCCAAGCTATTCGGATCAAGTTCTTAGGATGTCCACTGACTAAAATACCTGATCCCTAATCTCTGCTTAGCCCCTGACTTTGCACTTGACTTAGGAGGGTGTGATCCTGTGCTGCAGGGATGACTGCGGACGCAGCCCCAGCTCCTGAGGCCACGAGCCAGAAGGTCAGCAGAGCAGGAACAAGGAGGGAAACGGGCAGCTGCCTGAAGCCCATGGGGACAAGGCACGAGGTCCGTTTGCAGGCAGGACCCAGCCTCTGCAGGGGCAGTGTGTATTTGCCTTGCCTGCCAGGCAGCGTGTGGGCTTATGGGTACTGCTGGGAGCTGCTGTAGCTGCTGGCAAACACAGCCAGCTCTGTCCAGGGTTACATTGCCATTTCCAGGCCTTCCTCCAATTCACAAGTAGAGAAACGGATGTTTCAGTGTGGCTCTTCGGGCAAATTTTGGCCACCCTCAAAATGCCGCGGAAAGCTCACTTCCAGGACACCTGCCTTCTGGTCATACCCAAGCCATGCAGATAGTGATGCATCCCAGTGGCTGTGTGTCTGTGTCTCCTGACGGGCCCTTTTCATGGCAGCTTGTCTCAGTTTGCACACTGCACTGTACATCCTCTCCCACATCCCTTAACTTGCCCTGGCTTCCCAGAGTGCTTTCCAGCCTGCACAGGGGGGTGAGCTCCACCAGATGCCTCGGGTGAAGGAGACGAGTGACCCAGCAGGGATTCCCCTTGTGCCCCGTATGCGTGGTTGCTCCCAAGCCATCCCGAAGCCTACCCTGCCAAGGCGCTGATGGGAAAAAGGGAGGCAGAGCTGGCACTACCCTAAAAACCTGCTTCCACTGCTCTGCAGCCCCACTCGGGGGGTGGCTCCCTGCCTGGCTCTTCCTGCCCAACTGCCTGAGCATCAGCAGGCTGCCCAGCTTCGGGGCAGCTGAGCCAGGCTCTGTGTCCCTGCGGGATGGGCGAAGCGTTGTTGCGTCCAGGGGCTCGGTTCTGCCAGCATCCCTGCACCTTGAAAGGCAGGACCTTCTGCTGTGCGGTTCCCGGGGGGAATAGCAGGGAAGCCATCAGTCCAGAGTGAAGTGTGGTTTTAAGCGGCTAAAATGCTCCTCTTCTACTTACATGGGAGTAAATGGAAACAGGAAAGTCAAAGTCCTCCGCACCTGGGGACAATGGGGCTCTTGGTGCTTGTGAGTGCCAGTATCAGCAGAAATGAGGTACCTTTGCTGCAAGGCTGCAGTGCAGGAGCGGTGCCATGATGGGGTGGGAAGCTCCAGGCATTCAAACAAAAGAAGAAGTGGACACAGTTAAAAGGATTTTCTGATATTTGTTTAGCTTGGCTGCTACACTTTACTGAAGAAAAGGAAGGTTTTTGCTAAAGTTGAAACAAACAGTAGATCAGAACATTAAATAAAGGGTTAGCAAACCTGCCAGTAGCGCTAACTCAGGTATGCTGATGAGGTCAAAATTTAATTCCACACTGAAATTGGATATTTCAAGTACAAGTGTTCACAGCAAGCCAAATTATATTACCTACCAAACCTCCAGGTGCTCTGAACAGTCTCTTTCATTGTAATTTGTCCGATCAGTATTTGCAATACTAAAATCCACCACGGAAACAGAGACAGAAGGAGAGCAACTTTTTAGCCTATATAGGGCAGACACAGCCAGGAAAGCTGGAAACTGCCCACCCAGCCTGCCATGGGGCCTCTCGTAGGCTGACAACGTCTGCAGTACCATCTAAGCATCTCCCTCTGATCTTCCCCCCATCCCTGTCCATCCCCTCAGCCCCTCCATTAAATTATACTAAGTATAGGAGTAATTTAAAGGCGCTAGTTCAGTGGGGTCAAGAGGAGCAGAGCGTTGGGAAGATAAGGAGAGTGCACCTGGGAGAATTCTGGTTCATGGAGGGATGTTCAGCAGGGAGGTTGAGTGGGGCGCTGGCAGGGAGATGCACAAAGCTCCCAGCGCTCTGGCATCAAGCCTCTGCGGGGTGCGATGCGTTAGCCCAGGCCAAAAAAATAAGCAACGTAATGAAGTAATGTGGCTTCCGCTCTGATAGCATCCTTCCACCCGAGGAACTCCTGAGTATTTGGTGAAAACAGGTGTTCATCTTCTCATTACTCCTGTGGCAAAACGAGCAGCATGAGTAACTCCTTGCAGGGGTGAGTGAGAGATTCACAGCTCGGGTTGTGCGCTCCTTGCTCAACATCGCATTGCCCATCTGCAGCAAAGCCAGGAACAGATCTGGTGATGCACAACATCCGAGTTTGTGACTTATGAGTAGTAATTGTTGTAATTAAACAGTGGTCCTGAAATACTCCCTGGGTTACGAATGCTTCTTTGCTCAAGTAAACTCCCGTTTACCCAACTGAGTAAGGGCACAGCAATTTTGCCCCAGAAGACTTTGTATAGCATATTAAATTTGTATCCTCAAATTACACATCTAGTTAAAACACTCTTATAAGTCATTTTCCTAACTGTTTGCAGTATAAACATATTACCAAGTTAAAATTAAATGAGCAATTAGCATATAGTAGAATATAATCTAAAATTCACTCCTTATAATACAATCTAAAATTCACCAAATAATAGAATAGTAATGCTATGTAACTAAGCAAACAGGATAGGTGTGAAATTAAACAGGATATAGATGCATTGTGTGAGAGAGATTCAGTGGTGGAAATGAGTCACCTCTTTGTCAACAGCATCGCTACCAGCTATGGCGTGCTGTGTAGAGGAGAAGCAAGACATCCAGGACAACAGTGGCCATACACAAATAACACCAGAGCCATCCCAGCCTGCACTCAGTACTCTTTAACGGCGAGAAGTGCCACAAGCGAAGCTCAGAAATGTCCAGGCTGGAGAGCTGTGCAGGGTGGAGGTCCCCATCCCGGCTCCATCAGCTGGCGCAGCTCCCATCTGCTGCCACGGGAGCTGCCTCCACCTGCCTGCAAACAGGGAAGGCGCCTCACGGCTTGGAGAACAGACGACTGAAAGCTTATGGGTGATATTGACTCCATCCAACATCTCTGATAAATAAAGGCAGACAGTGCTATGTCAGAGCTGTTCTAGTGCCCAGCTGAGTTCACCCCCACAGTAAATAAATGAGCTCTCTTTGAGGACCTTGTTTCAGCACGCCCGAGAAGGGAGCAGTGCCCTGAAACCTCAGGGCAGTAGTACTGTGTCCCATGCAGCCAGCCACCTGCCCTGCAGACAACCTCAGGCTTCACTCTGAGCTGTCAGCACAGTCCGAGGGGTGTAATCCTGCTTTCAGCTGCACTAGCACAAATCCGGGACTGGGTCGCGGTCCCAAATTCATCCCAGGGGTGCCCTAGTTCCAGCCCCTCTCGCTGGTGGCCCCACAGAGAGGAGAGGCTGCAAGGGGCTGACATGTTGACGGTGCCCTCCTCTGAAGGACAGCACTGCTGGGAGCGATGGACCAGCAAACCAGGCTGCCTGACTCCATCCAGACATCATGTGGGCCACAGCTCCTTTCATGTGCGGTCCCGTGCCAAGCTGCCATGGGGACATCCCATTCCCTAGGGGATAGGAATTGGGCCCCCTGATTTAAGCAGCGGAAGAGCTGACTTTGCTCTGCGTTATTTTGCACATTAATTGTTACAAAAATGCATTCAAATATTTGTAAGGTTGATTGAAAATGTTGCTAAATCAGACTGCTCAGATTTAACCACCAGAAATTAAATCAGATAATAAACAATCAGCATTTCATTCCTACAATAGAATAATAATTTTGTAGGACGTTGGGTTTATATTGTCTATGCACCTGCATGTGGAATGCTAGCGATAAAGTGAGATTTGATGGCAAATTGGACTGGCAGACAGTTTTTGAACATAATTACTCAGAAGAAACCACCCGGAATCAATTTAATCATAGTGCAACTGATTTTTAATTTCCAATGGTACAAAAAAGTGCCATTCACATTAGGCTTTTACTGACTTTGGTTTGTAATCATGGAATGTCTGTATTGTAGCCAAGCTAATTAAATAAATGCTAAGTATTTCTCGCTTTGTAATACACAAAAAAAAAAAAAAAAAAAAAAAAAANCCTCCTAAACAGCAAAACGAACAAAAGCTAATGGCTTGGCAGCCCACTGAATCCGTGTTTGTACACAGTCTGTTCTTGTTTAGCAGTTGTGAAATTCTGGGACTACTATCAGCAAGTTCTGTTGAGGCTCTCCGGACAATTAGCAGTTGCGCTAACAGACGCCTGGACACAAAGCCTAACCGCCAGAAAGGAAGCATTGCTGCAAAACACCATCTGAAATTCGGTGTGCGATGCTGATCTCTGTCTTGCAGAAAAAGGTACCGCCCTGGCAAAGAGCGGGGTGGTCAGGGGCTAGGACTGCAGCCTGCCCTCTCTGCTCTTGTCTTTTAAGACAGGGAAAAAGTTGTGCAGCCATCAAAAGGAGCATGACAAGAAGTGCCAGACTCCCTTTCGACTCCCCTGTTGTGGAGGCACTCGGCACGGGCGCCGGCAGAGGAAGCAGCTGCTCGCAGCTGCCCGTGCATCAGAGGGGAAGGCAGCCGTCAGGGCACGTGGTGACTGGAGAATGAGTCCAAAAAGCACATCGCCTGTATAAGGAAGAGCAAAACAAACTGCCCTGTGGCAACTTGGTCCTGAGAGGAAAGGGCTGACACAATTACACTAATTTCATCTGAGATGGGAAGTCATCCCCAACCTGCGTTTATTCTCTAAGTGATCCCTTTTAACCAATTTCGATGTTTGTTCTGGATGTCATTCTCTTAGCTGGAAGCTACTGAGGCACAAGGATCTTAAAGCCCTGTATCCTCCTGAGACAGAGATCTGAGATGAGACAAAACTGGATTCTCGCCTTCTCATTCTGCTTTTGATTTGGGGAGGGAGGAATTAGATCTTACGTTCTCATGGGGGGAAACATTAAAAATCATTTCTTCCTCTGAGCCTGTCGAGCATCATGAACAAAAGAATGTAGACCCTGTGCATCCACAGAAAAGTGAGGTGCTTCCCCTCCCCTTTGCAACTGCAGCATCCCCCTCCACTAGCAACTTGCCTGGCAGCAGGCGTGGGTATTTCTGATGAAGTAGCCAAAGAGCAAAATATGCCTTTCTGCTTTTATGCTGCCTTTGTGAGGGCTGCGGGAGGACAGACAATACCTGAGCTGACAGGACGCCTGGCAGCCCACAGCCTTCAAACAGCTCCCGGCGACACTGAACTGGCAGAGTGAGTTCCCAGTGAATCAGGGCTTTGCAGGACACAGCACCGCCGGGCTCTGGGTACCACGTAATGCTGAGGCACTTTGATCCGAGGCTCAGAACCGAAAGAGCATCGCTGAATCAGAGCCCATCTCCTGCGCACCCAGTCACCGGAGGGGAACAGAGAAGCCTGTACCAGGGGATCCCACGCAACACAGGTAGGTGCCTTGGCAGCACAGCTGAAAACCCAGGGATGCTCAGGGAGCTTGCAGTGTAGGTGCAAGCTCCTGAGGGCTGCCGGCCCGAGTGAGGGGAACGCAGGAATACCCTGGGACCTGATAAAACAAACTGCGACAGCTCCCGAGCCCCCACTTCTAATCAGCATAACGATGTATTTAGGGTCATATGCTGCTTTTTGTCTATGTGTGCAACGCACCTCAGCATCACTGGAAGAAGTGTTTGTGGTGAAGGGGCAGCATTTAGGCCAGAGAGCTTGCCCCTGCCCCAGACGCACGGGCACCAAAGAATGGATGTTTATACAAGGCACATAGCAGCGCAACGCCTCGCTCATCCTTCAGGCCTTAGGCAAAGCCAGCCTGTTCCACTATATATATTTAAGATTGATAATTCCTGTCACAAGAAGGCCCCAAGCAGTTGGCCTGGCTTTAATAAAACACAAGTCACTGGTGCCTTCTCTCTTTCGCTCAAGGGTGAAATAAAAGTTGTGCTCGTCCTTCGTGGAGCTGGGAAAGGACATGCATCAGCGCGTTTCAGGAGCAAACCCCAAACACTCAAGATTAGGCTACTCCCACGAGGGGTTTTTCCCATCCTGCAGGAGTCAGCTCCGGCACGGGCTAAACAGCTGACCTAGTGTTCAGGCACCAGAGACCAGTAGCGTGGAGAGCTGCAACGGCCCACGCTTTTCTAGGTAACTGTGGTTAAAGCAGCCCACTGGCTCCCTGGGGTTAAGATGCTCTGGGGCTCAGTCACTTCATTTTTGCTTCACAAAGCAAGAAAATTAGAACAATCCCCCCCACACCGTAATATGCTCTAAGCATCCAGAGGCTAGAAGACAACCTACACCAAGGAAAGACAGCTTTCATTCTGAATGTATGTATTCCTCACTCACATAGCCTGTGTGCCGTATTATTGGACATGACAGGCCCTTTCTTTACCATACCTGTCCCACAAAACCCCAGGCAGCCTTCATAACTCCATGCAGAATTAAAAATGAACTATACTCAGAAATGACATCCAACATAGCTTAACAAGAAGCAAAGAAAGATTTAAAAGGGCCTGTTATTTATTTGTGTTTCTTTTGAAGAACCTGTTTGAGAATGGCAACATCCCCAAACAAGCCTGTAGTATTCCCAGGCAATGATACAGCTCTGCAGGATGGTTAAAATTAAACTTGTTGAAAGGCTCTCCCTCTCCCTTATACTCTGTGGGAATTTCCCGTGACTGCTACCTTCAGGGTATGTTTAGCAGTGACACGCAGGGAAATGCTGGCATGCTTCATCCCTCTTGCCCCACCCTGTCATCTGGGAGTGGATCTGCTGGGAAAGGGCTTTGCTGACTCACCGAGTGGGATTCGAGTGCCTAAATGTAGGTGTCTAGTGCCATTTGAGATGCCTTAGGGTATCCTGCTTGACTCCCAGCTGCCGCTCCGCGGGGGCAGGTGTTTCCGGCAGGTCCCCTGCTGAATCTGCCTGCCTCAGATATCCTCAGGTCTGTAAAAGGGCACAAGGTGCCTAGATATATGGGGCCACCGATTTTCCCCCACTGGGTGACACAGATCCGCCTGGTGCAGACACACAGGAGGTGAGCACAGCGAGCAGAGTGCCTACGCTGTTCCTACCAAGGCAACTTTTATTGAGGTCCTCAGGGTGCATGAACCGGGACCCTAGCAGAGGAGGGATGCACTGGATCTGGTGCACCCAGGAGCTACGCAGCATCCTCGTGGCAAGGGCAGAGGGGGGTACAGCACCACCGCCCCGTGAAAAACTAGGAGAGTTGTAAATGTGCAGGATGTCCCAGGGCAGCATGGGGGAAAGATGTGCCTCAGACATCGAGCAAAATTCACGTCTGGTCCCGACCAAGCTGGCATCTGCCTTTTGCTGAGCCCTGGTTACCTGCAGAGCAGGGCTGGTAAATGGCTGCCACCCGCCTGAGCCGGACCCATGAGCAAACCACACATATTCCCAGGTACGAGAAGGCTCCCGTGGGAAATCACATCATCTCACTGTCCTCCTGATTACACTTATTTCAGTGGGAACAGGTGAGATGCCCCAACTGAAAATATGACATAAAATAGACTCTTTTTCCCAAAGAGATATTTTTAAAGTAAAAATATAAAATGTCATAGAAGAATTCAAATAAAATGAAAAATGACAGTATCCTGTGGGGAGAAGGTGCAGGCACTTACTTTTCCGGCTTATTCAAATTTGGGATCTCTTTACTTTATGGTTTATTTTTCTTCTCCTGAGACCTGGGAGTCTGACAACAACTGTCTGAACATCTCAAATGAGCTCAGGCCCCATCCCGAACAACCGACTACCCTAGACGTTACCTGCACAGGGACATTTTGCCAGATACTCTAGCACAGGAAGAGAAATGACTTCTATGTGGGCACTACTATTGTGGTATAACTGCCTTCTTTGTATGCTGTTCATCTGTTTCCCAAGTTTAACCACACACACAAAAAAAGCATTTTTGTTGCAAAATGGAAGTATCTACCAGGTGGCTTATGTTAGTATAGCTGCACTGTATTCACACCTTGACTGCACCCAAAAAGCTTTCCCACAAACACAAGGATGAAGGTTAAAAGCCTGCAATCATTTATCCTGGTCAGAGCTTCGTGGACGTTAGCAGATCCACGGGCTCCCCCAGGAAGAGCAGAGGAAGAAGAGTGTTGTTGAGTGACTTGGGGGACCAGCATCAGATTAGAAATCACAAAACAAGTAATAAAGAGGAAGGTTCTCAAGGCTTCCCACGGTCTCTAGGACAGCTGGGAGCTTTAAAGCCTTCCCTTCCTACCCCTCCTGTGGCTGTGGTCCCCAGAGCGGTGGCTGAACTTCTCAGGCTCCCCTCCCTCCCCTGTCCCTGGGAAGCCAGGCCACCGCTTCAGGTGTTTCTGTGAAAGACGTCAGGGCACAAAGGGTTATGAGCCACGGCTTGAAAGCTGCTTTGCCGGTCTGGAGGGAGCCGTCCATTTGTGGGGAGGATGTGAGCTGGTCATAGGCAAGGCTGGTCTTTAGGCTCCCAGCCCCAGGGAGTAGAAAGTTAGTTTGTCTGTCTGCAAAGGAGAGGGCTCTACCAAGCATTTCCAAAGCGAAACTGTGACACCATTAATCTTTAGGGCATGCGATGAAAACTGGTGTCTGGATAAAGTTTATGAATCACGGGAGATTGCTGGGGAAATAGGCCTCCAGGGAGAAAATGCACATTTAAGAGCAGGACTTGTCCAGAAGCAGGGATCCTGGCAGGTGGAAGCAGCATGCAGGAGCAGGGCTTTTTCTGCAGATATTGCCTCCTGCCACCAAAGGCTACACAAGCAGCTGGACACATATGTTTAGCTGGATGAAACAAGAGGGAAACCTTAGGAGCTGACCTAGAGAAAAAGTATCAAGAGGTGCTGCAGTCTTTTATTTCAGTACAACTGTTTTCTACCCCAGCAACTTAGTATGCTATTTTTGTAATAGACGTGCTGCTGCCTGTACCCGTCAGAGCTGCATGATGCTGGTGCTGCTGCCATTGACAGGGACCCATTGGGAAGGGAAAGCCACAGGGTCACGGTCCTCAGCCAGTTCCCAGGGATCCCCAGGGAAGGCAAGAGGCAGGGTCCAAATCCAGAGCAGAGGTGAGCAACACTTCTTTTAGCACTCGAGGCACCAACACAGAGATACAGTTGGGAGTTGTCTTCCAAAACCAAATGAGGGATGCTGCTGCCTCCATTTGGCACAGGTTATTTATCAGTTTCCTGAACACAATCCTTTTTACAGGATACAGTATCTGCCCTTGGAGCTTACACAGACGTAAAAGGGGAGGCTAAAAAAAGCACCCTGACACTGACAGGCTGATAGTGCAGGTTTGAGGGGAAGGTTAAGCAAGCCTGATAAACTGGGTCATCAAATTGGTCACAAAAGCCACGTAATATTGGATCCCATTAATTCTTAAACTTGTGTGTAACAGGGTTATTTTCATTCCAGATTGAGCCACCCAGCCACACGGCACCTTCATCTGCCTCCCCTCATCCCCAGCATCCTTCCAGCAGCTGCCTGGCCCCTTTCAACAGACCACCCTCGCTGTTCCTGTCCTGTCCTGCCCCTGGTCTTGGTGGATGCCACCAAGCTTTCCTGCTGGTTGGCAGAGCTGCCGCTCTCCCCGCTGGCACAGGCATGGGTTTTCCCCCAGTCCTCCAGCCCTTGACACACAGCTGGGGTGGCAACACGGACGAAGACGACGCTTAGGATAGGACCCAGTCCTGGGAACACCGCAGACGCTGCTGAAGGTTCATACTACAGTATCAAATCAGAGAGTCATTTAATGTCTAGTTTCATCAACTCTGGCAATGCCCAAGCCCTGCTGCAGGAGCAACAGCACATCTAAGAGGTGGATCTCTTCTTGGCAAAACTGCCAGACTTCATACACTGTGGTCTGATTTTCCAGTATCACACTGTCCCCTCCACTTTAGTGTAAAATGGCTTATTTTGCATTCCTGAAGGCAAACGTGCACTTTGGAAACTTGCCTAATCTTTGCCGGGCCTCCCACTAGTGGGCACCTCTATAATTTCCAAGAAGGTATTGAGCAGACCGGTCTGCAAGGGGAGTGGAGCAGGGCAGATGGGGGAGGCACTTGTGGTCCCGGCCCCATGGGACCCACGGCAGAGGCTCCCCCATCCTCCCGGCCCTCCGTGCCCGCCTCCCGTCACCCTGTCTTCGGGACGGCTCTGGCCTCCTGCACTTCGTCAGCCTCCCCCCAGACATTCGTCACTTCTTCAGCGGTCTGATGGTCAGGCCATGCTCTCCTTGTTTTCTCCCAGTGTTTTTTTGTCCTCCCACAATGTAAATTAGTGTGGTATATGCCCTGGCCTCTCTCATCCTACCATCCTTTAGGAGTATTAAGGAAAACAGTTAATTATTATTTTTTTTTCCATCTACCAGTGGCCAACTCACCTCAATAAATTATCCTTACCATGTCTTGCAAGTAATTTTGCTGTCTCCTCCTGAGAGCTTTTCCCTTGTATATCTGAAGAGTTTCTTATTTACCTTAACCTCTTACCTTAACCTGCCCACCTTGTGTCTTTTGTCTCCTTTACCTTGCATCATTCTTCTCGTTTTTTCCTAAGCAGTTGTACTAGGTGCAGACATCTCTGCTTCTCCCCATTTGGGAACTGCTTCCACTTTACTTTAGGATTTAGTGAAACCACAGGCTCTGCCTCTCTCCAGGTGAGAGTTCCAAACACCCCCAACAAGCACCATAAGCACCTGGCTGAGCCCAAACTTAGCTCGCAGCTCTGCAGGGCCACGCCATCTGATGGTCCCTGCCAGCCCTCCTTGTAGAGCAACGTGGGCTGAGCCTCGCTGTGCTTCAGCCCCGCTTGGCAGCAGGGGGCACAACGCGGCTCTTCCTCACCAGCCGCTCGGGGCCGAGAACCGTGCCAAGCTTTGGCGATGCTGCGGTACCCGGCCCCGAGCTGCCACTGGTGGTGGTAAACACGGGGTCTCGGATGAGCCCTCATCCTTAACTTGACCTTCGTGTCAAACAGCCGGGAGAGGTCAGACCATCATTTTGGACATTATTCAGATGCCTTTTTGATGCAGGACAAGAGCAGCTCCCAACAGCCTATGCTATAGATGCTGGGTTGAGGGCTGGCTCAACGCCACGCTGAAGCCGGTGGGATGGGACAGGCATAAAAATGAGAGTGGGGGACCAGACCCACCGCAGAGCTCTCCCAACACCACAGGAAAGGTCACAGTTAAATTGCAAGGGGTGCCGGAGGGGCTGTAAAGGCAGAGAAACCCAGGAAAGGGCAAAGTGGTGACTCTGCTCTGTCCTCTGGAGATCAGGCAGGGCTGGGTTTATCTCAGCCATCCCAGCCAGGAGCTTGTTTAAGCCATCCTTTAATCTGTCACAAGAGCTAGGGTCAGCCTCTGATTTGAATCACCATGAGCCAGTCCCATATACCGTTGTCCTAATGCCTCTTATCTCAGTTATTTCTACACATTCCTCAGCAGCAATTACACCTTTCCTCTCCAGTCTCCCCCAAAGTATCCTTTACTATTTACCCACATCGATTTTTTGCATCCCTTTATATTTATGCCTATTGCGCCTTGAATTATAAAGTGAATGGCAAATTTTCAGGCTGTAGCATGCTCCTGATTCCCTCTGTGTATCTGTTCTCGTTCCTCCCTCTTCCATACACCACAAATGGCTCTTTCATTAGTGAAGCTACTTTACAAACTTCCAGAAGGAAGCCTTGAAGAGGAAGCGCACATTTTTTTTTTTATGTCTAGCACCTTCCTTTTATTTTATCAGTGGGCAGATGTGTCCTCTCATACTCCCTTGGGATGCCTCTCCCCTCCTTTCCATGTGTTTCTCATCAAATTGAAAGAAAAATACCTTAGAACATGGAAACATGCCCCTTATCCTGTATTTAAAAATCTTCAGGCCTGGCTGTGTCTTTCTTGGATAGTGCATTTAAATACTGAAATTAATCCCAGGGAAGAGACAACTTGTGTGTTTGAATGCTTATAAAGGCTTATGGGACAAATAGCTTACTAAAGGTGGGTAGATAGTATTTTAACGCAAGCAGTTCTGATGTTATTAAGAGTTCTCCTCAGAGACCGCATCCAGAGCATACACTATATGTTGGGAATGAATAAGAAGTTCACCTGAAATTCACTTCATGGAAAAACTTTACAGAGAAAGTGTACTGGCGAGGCAGTGTACAGAAATTACAGGTGAGCCACGGGAGTCAAAGGCGTCCCAAGCCTCCCAGATAACTTCAGCCAGCAAACCTGACTTTCCTGTAGCTTATAAAACAACTCACTTGTTTGTAGCTACAGGGAAACCCTAAAGTATGTTAAGTCTGGAGAAGCTTCATCCCAAAAGTCCACAAGAGCAGGTGCATTCAACTCTCATATCCAGTACAAAAGGGAGCTGCCTTCTTCGGGAGCCGGCCAGGTTTGCATTGCACGGGTAAATGCTCTCGCCGGCTGCAGCGAGCTGCTGGAGACTGGGGCAGGGAGGTGGGTGGTGGTGAGTGTGGGCTCCCAGCGCCGGGGCTTCACAGTCACAGGAGGTGCTGGGGTATCATGTCCTTGTGTCAGCTTCCACAGGACAGCCTCCTGGGACAGCTCATTAATTTAAGAGCAGGTGATGGGCTAAAAGCAGCCTGTAGACTGGTATCAGTGGATAACAGCTATCGCTGATTGTTCAGTGCACCTGCTTGCACCCCTTAAAGACCATCTCCTTCTAGACCACAGCTGTAAAGCAAAACATCAACCACGTCTTTAGGATGGACTTCGCCTGGCCAGAGGAAAGGTAATGAGTTAGGGACAGCCTGAAGGGAGAAATCAGACCTGCAGTGGGAAATGACAGGCTCGAATGACTAGAAAATGTAAACACACTTGAAGAAAAACCTCAAATGACTATGCCTTTAGTTTGCTTGCTTAAACATGTAGCTTGAATTCTGTTTTATTAGGCACACATTTCTTTTTCCTTCTTGACAATGATTCTGCCTCTCTTTTCTTTCCCTGGCTGCCATTGGCAAGCGTTGCTGCTCACTGGTACTAGAAAAGCAAGAGCAGAGAGGAACACAGAAACTACTGTCAAACAAAAGCAGGCATAAATAAATGGAGTTGTCCTGTGGTACTTCTAAAAACTAGCCAAAACCTTCTTTCTCTTCCAAAAGAAACCATTTTATAATGAATCATTCATTCCACAGGGCTTATTGTTCAGCTGATGAACATGCTTAATGCTCATTTACATTAGTGCAGGTGCTGCAAGAGGAGGATATAGCACAGCATATAGAAAACACGTCAGTTCCGGGATGTTGCACAGATTGCGGCATCTACCCTGCTATGACATTACTTGCAACTGTAGCTTCAATCTTCCCTCTTCAGCAACAGATCTTATTTATTGCTCATTATAATGCAGGGGTTTACATATCAACGAGCATCTTTCCAATAACTTTCATAGCTCTGGATCACCCCCGAGTGTGCCCAGTGTGGGTTAATAACAACAAGGGAGCTCCCTCTCTACCAGCTTGAAATTATTCCTGTTGAAGAGGGAAAGCACATTGCTTAACAGAGATTTGAGTCTCCGATGGGATCAAGTCCTGCCTTCTCGGAAATCAGATGGGAGTTTGGTGTTTGGGTTGTAAGGCTTCAGGAATAAGCAAGCCTTGCAAGAAATACCTATGGGCGTTTCCAGCAGGAGTCCCACCGAAGCCCCGTGGAGGTGAAGGGCCGTACCTTCAAGGGCAGCTGCTGTGGGCATGGGTGCTGCCAGCTTGCTGGTCAGTGTGCCAGCAACCGGCCCCTGTTGGAAATCAGAAGCGAGCTGAAGCCGATCGCTAACTGGTAATGAGGGGCTTTCTCCTGCAGGAGAAAGGCTGCAGGACACCCAGCCATCTGAGGTGCCACTGGCTTCAGCGGTGAGACAGTTACTCCTCACGTTGCTGAAGCAGCTTGCCGGCCGCTCTGCAAGGTGAGAGCAAGAAGACAATGACAGGCGTGTAGGCTGGAGGGAGCACCGCAGCTCCCGGAGTCCATCACTGTGCACCAGGGCAGGGGCACCCGGGCCGAACGCTGCAGGCAACAGTGGTTTGTCAAGCCTCTCCCAAAGTCCCCCCAGAGGAAGTTTACCCAGCTTCCACCCGCAGCCAGTTGTGACTTTCTTGCTGTGGGTTGCACCGTGTTTCTGACGTGAACATCTGCTCCAAGCAGCTGGTTGATGTTATATGCTTTTGCCCCTGAGAAAGACCCCATGGTACCAGAACATCTGTCTGCACAGGTGCATCTCCATGATCGGCTCCCAGTGATCCCTGGGTGGATGCAGGTACAGGACTACCAGTGGGGATACCCCAAGCTGGGGGTCAGCCCTGCTCTCGAGGAGGTAGAGCCACCACCGTGTGTCTCACCACTTGGTCTTTGCCAGCGCAGAGGAATCCACCTTCTGCGGGCATTTCCCTCCTGTGGTGTGCCCTCCTCAGTGGTCTTCCAGCGTCATTTGGAGGTGGGCTGTAGGACCCCGGTTTGAGCTCAAACCTCCGCTCCCCTGCTTACTCAGAGAAAGACATTTTCTCCAGGCCGTGAGTCAGTTCTGGAGGTATGTTCTGTCCCCCTCTCTTATTTTCTCAGCATCCTTTTAAGAATTGGACAGCAGACCTGGACACAGCATGCTGTATCGCTGCCTTTGATTCCTGTACTGCAGGCACAAAATCCACCCCTTTGCTTCTCTCTGTTTATTGCTCTGCACCGCACAGCATCCCATTAGCCGTGTTCGCAACAGCGCTCTACTGAGAGTTCATCTCGAGCCATTTGCTTTACAATCATTGGATTTATAACAAGCTTGACCAAACCCCAATCTAATTTGAAACTGTGCTAAAGCACTTTTATATTTACTTTAGTAATGAAATAAAATTTCAGTTCTGTTTTTAGAGTGATTTATTTCAGCATCACTACTGGTACAATATCTCATTTGTGTTTCATAAATTGCCATAGGCAGGAACAAAATACTAAAACCATTTTCAGCAAATTACTTCTAAAGAGGATGTTTTCCCCTGTACACTCACACACACAGACTTACCTTTTCAAAACTAACCGGTGATTTTGGTGCTCAATCTGACATCTATAAAAAGTGCCTGATCTTTAGAAAAGGGTGAATAGCCGTCTCCTGACTATCCAGCTATCTCTAATGTGTCTTAGACTGGGTACCTAAATACAGTGCTAAATTAAATCACTTTTGAAGCTGTGAACAAAAGTTATTTAAAAATAAGATATTCATGTGATCAGAATGTGGTCAGCTAGTTTGCAGCACGGTAGCAGTGTGAGATGTCCCTGACAGTCTGTGCTTCTAGCCCTAAGCTGACCAGCAGGATCTGATATCCCACCAAGGACCAGGATAGGTGAAGAGTTCAAGGCAAGGCATCTCCACGAAGGGGAGGTAGAGGGGCCACCTCAATTTTGAAGCTCATTTTCCCCCTTGGTCCATCAGCGCCCAGATTTATTAACCTTCCCAACAGGCTGTAAAGCCCATCTATTTCCCTGTTCCAAGCTAAGGCTATTGCTAAGGGTGTGCATCGAGGAGGAGTTATTTATGGATAGTCCTTTGTCTAAGTTTATGCTGTTATTTTTAATTTATGTGGTAGGTGCCCAGTGTACTGCTAAGATGCCTAGAGAAGCATTTTAAAAATTTGAATACATAAATAAATAAAATACTCTGTACTCAACCAGACCTAAATTATGTAGTACAGAGAGACAAGCGATTCAATAGACATTAGGGAAAGGACCGAAGGAGCACAGCAGGCCAATGCTATTTGCAGACCCAAGAATCCTTACCCTCAAGCAAGCAATACAGAGGAGCTACGGCTGGCAGCCCAGATTTTAGGTGGTGTTACAGCCCCTCATCCGGCCTTTCACTTGAAGGCTCAGTTCATATCTACAGTGACCTCGAACCCATCAAAGAACAGAGCTCTTCCTAAATAAGCTGAATCGGGTAGATGTGGAAGACCAGCCATAGGTGGTGAAACCCTGGCCCCTAGGAAACAGCCAGGGGCTTGGCCAGCAGCTCGCAGGGAAACCCGGGTTTCACCAGCTGGGTTAATCAGCTGTGTAAGTAAGTCAGGTCTAACTACCGGATGAATCTATGGTAAGGCACCCACCACTTAAAAGACAGATGTTTAAAGAATCAAAAGACGTTAAGCAAATAAGCATCAGCTGGCCTATCAACAGGATGACTCTGATTGATGATGCAAATACTATAGTGCGCAGTAAATATGGCATATATCTATAAATGTACATAATTAGAGGTAGCATATCATTTGTGAATGTGATGCAACAAGCAGCATATCACAAATGTAACAAAGAACCACGCTGGTCTGTGATGGGGTATCTATAAACATATATAATTATACATAATAGTGCTATAGTATGCTGATAATATACCGTACTTATTGCATATGTAATCCCAGATAGCATCTCACAAACAATGTTATGATATGCTTGGCTAAACTACATAAGCGATAAATGGGGAATAATGAATATATCCGTTTTATGTCCTTTCATTTGTGTATGGTTTTAACTCAGATTATAAGGACATACGGGACTGAAAGCAGAACATGTCAGCACCTCTGCACACATCTTGCTGTGGCCCAGGACCACCTGCAGCAAGGGGAGGGGGCTCAGGGCCTTTGCTAGACAACGTGCAAACCCCACGTCATCGAAAGCTTCGCAACAGTGAAAGCGCTGATGGATAAACTTCTGGCCTGGGTTTCCCTGGGGCCGGTTTGCACTGCAACCGCAACTAATAAACATTACTGAGCTATCACTTAAGCAAACCAGCTTGGGTAATTTTACCAGTTAGGTGAGCATGGGCTTTGGTGACCACAGGCTTTTGCTCAGGCTGCTGAGAGCCCCTGCGGCCGTCACTGCTGTAGATACTGCGTTCAGGGTCAGTAATTCAAAAGGCAGTAGCGCAGCCGACCTAACCAGGCTGCACTGGCATCTTAGGGCTGTGCCGAGGGCTTGGCCTCGGGAAGAAAAGGCAGCAGCTTCCCCTTTAAAATACTTTGTTTCTTTGGGGTTTTCTGTCTGCACTTTGCGTTTCACCCAGCCCAGGATTCGGGCTGGCACAGGGCACCCCTCCTTGAGCAGGTGAGCATCTGTGAGCATCCCAGCATTTCTGAGGAATCCTCCCCAAAACCTGCCAGGCTGGGGCAGGAGCCAACCCGTGAGCAAAAGAGACACCACACACGCTCCTGGTGTTAAAGCATAAGCAGAGAAAAAGGATGTGAAATAGTAAAGACTCTCGTTCCTCGCCTATGGCTCCAGCTTACGTGGGTCACCCAGAAGCGCCTGGCTCCAGTGGCAGAGCCCAGCCAGCAGCTGCCACCCCGGGGGACAGGGACAAGAACATGGACGTGTCCCCCAGTGCTCTGTTCACCCCAGCACAGTCTATTACTGTCGCTGCATCTGGGATGAGCGGCACAGCCCGCAGCACCCTGCCAAGCCCCACACTCCTGATGGATTTTTTCCCCCTTCATGCCTTCACGCTCCCACTGCCCCATTGGAAACAAACACGCACTGTGGCAATAGACACTGCCCTCTACTTTCCACCCTCTGGTTGCTGGTGATGGACGATACCAGCTTGAGCAAGAAGGAGGATATATCTGCCATCAAGGGCATGGTCAGAAACACCTGAAAGGGGTGTATGGAAGCTGCAATTGATGGAGGCATTGATCTTGTTTGCTGATGTGAAGCAATGGGCATCTTCTGTCTAAGAGAGGATGTCAGAATGCGTTGCACAATTCAGAAGTTTTATTCCCTTTGTTTTGAAAGAAGTCATTAGGAACCAGATGGCTCAGGGATTTGGTAATAGAATATGAAACCTCTCATCTCTCCATCTACCATTCAGATATGACCTATTGTATTAGTCACAGAAAATCATTAGATTACTCACTGGTGTCTTATGCAAAATGAGACAGTCGTCCTCTTCTGCAGCCCAGCTCCAGCTGAACAGATTTTCCAGTTGAAATGGTAGGATTTTGTTCCAGCAATTTGCCTTTCAGCTTTTAAAAAAATCAGTCTTTCTGGACTGTGAGCTGCAGTTAGCTCCTTGCTGGGATGGAGTTGAACAGGACTGCCACCTCATCCCTAACGCTGATGCCTGCCAGTGACGTGGGGAAGGGACAACTCGGAAATGTGTCTTCAGGTGTACATACTTCACGAGTGAAAGTACCTTATGCAAGATGCTTGGCCAATGCTCCTCAAAGAGAAGAGCATGTTGGAACGGGTCTGTGGCTTTATCATACTGACTTCTCAGGGAAAACACTACTGAAAACAGTAGAAGTGGCGAAATTGTAGAACGAAGATGTGTTTTGGCACATTAATTTAGAGGAGAGATCTCAAACGGATCAACTGTGTGAGCAGTGAGAGATTTGGGATAGGTTTTTCCCACCGATGGTACTGTCTAGCACAGAGGAGCAGCTTGCATTAGGTGGTAGGAGCCAGTGAAGCAATCCTTCAGTGCACAGCGCAGCAAGTGTGGGAGTTGCTGTTTCACCGGGACTGCAGCAAGTCACCACATTTCAGCCGATTTGGGGTAAAAGCCTGCAAGAAAAATCCAGCGTCATGGTAAATGCAAGAGAATCAATCAGAGGTAGCCCCCAATGACAAAGCACTTTTATCGTTGTTTCCACTTAGTGGAGATGCTTTGAGATTTTCAATCTCTGTGCTGCCAGCTGGAGTGCGAGGGAGGGGAGCGGTAAGAGAATATCCTCGACCGGGTCCATGGTTGGGTCCACGACCCACACAGTGGTTGAACAAAATGCAAAACCAAACAGGGAGGGACGAGCACTCTGTTATGATGAATGAAATTGCAATAGCATGGAACAACAGAGGCTCATAAGGAAATAACTGTAAATATATTTTGGAAACACAGGACTAGATGACCTTCCAACCCAAACCATTCTATGATTCGATGATTTGATGAAAAGAGAAATGAAACAGGACAGAAAAGCAGACAGAAATGTGTCTTCAATCTGTTCAGCTTTTCCTACCCATGACAAACCTGTGCTATGTAAGCACTGGCTCTCAGCTTGGGCAGCTGAAGTAATTAAGCTTTTAAGGAATACATGCACTCTCCCCTCGTCCCCTCCTGACCTTGAGGACAGGACCAGACTCCTGAGCAGTCAGTCAGTACTTGGTGGAAGACAGAGCATCTCTGACATTGGAGCATTGCATGCCTAATCTGCTCAGGCACAAACGTCAGCAAACTTGTAAAATTCCTTGCAATCCTTTGCAAAAGCGATGAGTGGTCCCATCCATGGATGCATTACAAGCTCAGGCATGACCTTCGCCATGCCCAGCTTCTTGCCAGCCATCACCCTTTTCTGGGGGCTTTGGGCAGGGCAGAGTCAGTCCATACTCTAGCAGCTCTCCTGAAAGAGATGGAGCAGGCAAATGGCAGCTACTGGCAGCTCAGAGATGCTGTGAGGATGAGTAGCTAAGGCTTGCAAGGCAAGAATAAATAGCTGAGGACTGTGGCACGTTACGAAGAATGGAGGGGCTACACTGGTCTCCTCGTTTACAGCAGATGGAGCAAAAGGGAGCCTGCAGTGGCTCGGGCTGCGCAGCTGTAACTGCAAGGAACAGCCAGACCCGCTCTCCCAGACGGATACCAAAATACATTACAGAGCAGAAAAAGCCTGACATGTTTTTAACAGAGACAAAATTTGCTGTCCTGCTCCCCTTCCTGTAAGCTTCAATAACGTAATGTAAAAAAGGAAAAAAACCAAGGAGTATGATCTCATGCTCGGTGCTTTATCTAAAGTGAGTGGCTGATCTCAGTCCAGCCCTTAGCGGGCAGGTCTAGGCTTGGTGAGCATCTGCATACTCCTGACCTGCTGGTGGTTTCAGCGAGAAAGCCATGGCACTGAGGGCCCAGACCTTCCCCAGGGAAGCCACTGGGGTTTTGCATTTGATTTCAGGGGCAGCAGAGCTGAAGGGACAGAGGCTGGAGTGTTTTTTATTTATAGAGGTAGTTCTTCCCAGGTGAGGGATTAGATTTACTGGTGGGGTAGTCTTGCTGTGTGTTTTCGTGCCAGTGAGGGCTAGAAAGCTCCATGCCCGTAGGGGCAATGTATTCCACAAATCCAGACTTCACTTAAAAGTGAGAGAAGTAAAAGTGGTAGGAAGTAATTAACAGGAAAGCCAGCAAAAGAACAGTTGAAAGTACATTTAAACCCACCCCAAAAGGGATTGTACCCTTAGGACTAGTGGGGCCATCTCAAAAAGCCTTGCTTGCACTGACATGACTGTGCTACTGTTTCACCCTTTTTGTCTGTTTATCCACTTTCCATCCCCAAAGCCCTTTGCCGGGGAGTGGAGGAGAGGCAGCTGCCTGGATCAGTGGTGGGGCAGAGGGCTGGGGCAAGGGGAACGCAGGACTGAGAGCGGACGTGGTTTTGTCACCCTCAGGCAGATGCTCCGCTGGCTGCTGCCGAGGGACGGGGACCTCCCTGTGCCTGGAGAGGCAGCCAGCTCTTCTGCACCCTGACTGCGGTGGAGAGCATCAACATGGCAAACATTTCTATCCCTCTGCCATCTTGGCTATGTGCTGCATATTCATCATCGTTATATTTTCTTTACTTTAATCTCCCCCATTTGCATATACACAGGTACAAATGATAACAATAACCATAAAACAATCGCATTGTCGACCTACCAATAAAAATTGCTCTGTTAATCAGGAGAGTTTCAGAGGCACGATGCCTGAAAGACCTCATTTTAAACTGGCAGGCTGAACAGGGCAGCAGATAAATTAGCCTATATATGATTGCATACTGAAATACATTGATTTAAGATTTTTCCCATTCAGCCTGACAACTTGTCTAAATAGGCTCATGTCTGAAGAAGACAGCTTGCAGACATGATGTGAATGACAGGGCATTGCAAATATAATGCAGCACTGCGCAGAGCGAGGGCGTGAAAACATCGCGGAAGGGATTAGCGGGATAAAAGAGAGGGTTAAAAATAAACACAAGCAGGTACTCTAAACAGCACAGCTCTCAAATTTCGTCCTGATTTTCTTCTTCCATTTCTAATTGCCTAAGTCACTACAGGGAAAAAGCAATTACGGATCTGCTATCATTCACCATGTCATCTTTAGGTCCTCATTAGCAATTCCATCAACAATCTTAGCATTTAGCTCCCATCCTGTGATTCTGAGTGTCCTAATCACACCGTGATGGTTTAGGGTGCCTGAGGGGCAGAGAGCAGAGAGCAGAGACCACGTCTTCCTCTGTGTTTGGAAAAATGCGGTACCTTGGGTATGGATCGTCAGAAGTGAGTGATTGAGATGGGCTCTGGTCACCACCAGCGCTGTGGGCTCTGCCCATGCTGTTCCCACATATGTTTTTGATCCTGCTCAACAACAGAAACACTTGAGAAGGACTAATTCTTTTTTTAAAAAGCATCCCATGAAGCATCCTGTAAATCAGCCCTATGCCACAAAGGTTTTAATTGTGTAAACTAAAACCCAGTATTTTTCCTCACCAGCAGCACGCAATGCCAGGAGGATGAAGGTGAAACAGCTGACATTACTTGCATCATTAGAGTGGACTCAACATTAGATTTGATATAAAATAATATGCATATTTTGATACACTGTGTAATACCATCTAGGCTCCAGTGGATTATAAATATTAAGTAACTGCTGGGTTTTCAGTGCAAGGCAAAGGCAGAGAGATGAAGATTTATGGAGGGACTTCACTGGAGACCTTACCACCCCGAGGGCTCAGAAGGGCTGAGTTCGGGGAAGGTGTCCCAACCCTTGGTGGAGGTTGAGGCAGCCAGTGCCTGGGAGCCCCTTGGCCCTGCATGGGCACATGCAGAGCTGGGCTGTACGAGGCCATGCTACCGGAGTGAGCCATGGTGGAAAGATACTCTTCTCTGCCTGCAATGTACATAGACCACAGGAGTCCCGGCTCAGCCTCTGGGAAGAGCTCCACTGGAAATCCTCAGAGAAGCCTTGTCCCCAACCTCCCAGCCTGCCTTTGGCACTTTTCCTCTCCCTGAGAGGAGCTCAAGGGTCTTTGTGAGGGGCCTCCATCGCACCTCAGCCAGAGCGTCTTCCCCTCCGCTCCCCCCGGGAGCAACCCCTCTGCCCTGCCAGGCACAAGGGCAAAGCTCAGAGCAGGGTGGTTCTCTCTCTCAGGACGTGAGGACATCCAGACCTGCAGCTATGGATGTATCCATCATTTCTGGAGTTAGTTTTTGAGGTTTATAGTGGTCAACATCAAATATTGCCACTTGGAGGTATGTAATGTGCTACAGAGGAGTCTATGGGTAAAGCCTTGTGTAAAAGAGGTATGTGGTCCTAACAAAGCCTCGACAACACATGTGATTCCTATGAAGACTGTGGCCTTGGCAAGAGAGGAACTGGGAGGAAAGTGGGGGTTTTCCATGTGTACGGAAGCGCCAGTGGAAATCCCTTCCTCTTTGCATGCAGACATGCCCCAAGGTGGAGCACGTGCTGCACAGAGGCATGGGACCCTCACCTGAAAACTCACCTGTGCTCCCCTAGCCTGCGTACTCAAACTCAGGCCTCTCCTACCACCAATGACCTGGTTCCTTGCTGCGTTGGGTCATGACATAACTGGGCCTCCACTGTCCAGACACCATGAACTTTTCATCTTCAACCGACATGCAGTGATGACCAAGAGTAGCTAGGAAAAGTCTATTAAAAAACCCATATGTGCCATTGAGTCCACTGGTGCTCTGACTCATTAAGTGTTAGTCACCAGAAAGGTTGGGAGCACTGTTGTGATAGGAAGTCCTACCCGTGTCCAGTAGGACAGGGAACAGTTGCTGCGAGTGGCCGGCTATCAAGAGCATCACTTGGGCTTTCAACACCGGCTTCCTGCTTCTCCTTGGTTATTGTGGCGTACTGACATCTGAAGAGGGTGGGGGATCTGGGAATGCCTCTCTGACACTCTAATTATCATTTATTTGATCGTCCCTCGCCTTAGATCCTTATTAAAGCGTTTCAGACATGATGCAGTTTTCTCTAGTGGACCAATAAGTTAAGGAGCCGTATATTTTTAGAGCAAGCATTTTAGTAAACAAACAGTCTGGGGGGAAAAAAAAAAAGGAAGAAGAAAATCTCTGGGAGGCTAGTATTGGGGAGAAAACTTTATGTTTGTCTTTATGTTCACTGGAAAGTGCTCATGTCAGAGCAGTGAGAACAACGCAGCTGCCTGGAGGACAGGGAGGGAAGGGCAGGGGTGGGGGCCGAGGCTGCTGCCACGAAGGCACCCTGCGATTGCTGGGAGGGAAAGGACAGGTCTGCCGCTGTGAGGGATGACAGTGGACTGCTCAGAGGTGACCCTCTTCCATTTTATTTGGAGGTATAATTACAGCACAAAGATACTGCCCACTCATACTGGGGGACGATCCTCTTCCTGAAGCTGGAGCCCAAGGTTTGATATGCAGAGGCAAAAGGGTTATACCCTGTGGTTCAGAAAATAGCCAGAACCAAGGACTGTGCTTCATGTTCTGAACTCCTGTTGGTCAGCACTGTGCACCAGGAGGCCCTGCAAAGCCCCGCTGCATGAGTTCTCCCATCTCTTCCTTCGATTCAGAGCATCCATGTCCCCTAGAGGACATCCCTCTGATCCCTCCTTCATTGCTCAGGCCCAGCATGAATGCATCCTTTTGATGGGACCAGAGGCATAACAGCATTGTAACTCAAATAGCATTTCTGTCTGCAGTTGCTGGAAATTGGATCTTTTCACCCACCACAATTCATCTGTGCCGCTCTTGTGTGTGCCCAGCTTGGGATACACAGATACTCCTCTTCCTTCAGACGGCTGGTTCAGTCCTGTCAGCCTGCACTGGGTTTGTTTCTCTGCAGGATTTGCTTGAGGTAGGACCATCCTCCTCTTTCTCTCTGTCCAGGCTATGCATAGTCCACTGACTCTTGCAAATTCTTTTGCACAGCAACGTAATGCATTATATTTTTTGCACAACCTTTACCTGCTGGGGGGTTAGTTTATGCTGGCTGTCACAGGCTGTGCCTCTTTACATGCCATTTTTTGCTAGAGTCTGACTTTGAACTTCACATGACACCTTGTGTCAAGCCTTTACCTGCAGTATCTTGATTTTTTACTTTGTCCCTTCTGTCAAGACACTGTCCTCCTCCTTCCATGATTTACCTCTCTTTCTTGACAAGCTTGCTTTCTTTGTCACACATTAATTCTGTGCCTTCCTTTAATGTCTCCCAGAAGGCCTCAGTCCAAACCCTTGTTATAACACGATCTTATCACAGACTTTGCTCCTAAAATCATAAAGGTATTTCTGCAGCTCGAGATCATTTGCCAGCCGTTCCTCCCTTGCCTACACATGCAAAAAGATGTATGTACATCTCCTTTGTTTCCTGTTAATATAACACGCACCATGCTGAAGCTTCTGCCATGCGTTTTCACAGATAATCTGAGTTAACTGCAAATGATTAAGAACGCGCTGCTTACCGCAAGGAGTGGAAGAGCTCTTTTTCTGGCACCAATTGCTTGTGCGTAGTGCTTGGCCGTAGCTGAGCCTCCTCCAGCTGCTCTCCATGTTTGCAGCATTTTGGTTCCTGCTGAGAGGGTCTGGCTGCATAAATGGGATCCCCCCCCACCCCTTCCCAGTTTAAAGCTGTCTCCTGATTTTGAGGTGAATGCAGGTCCTAACTCGGGGTCTGACTGCAAGCGACTCCCTTTCCTGGGTGGCCAGGCCAGGGTCGTCTCTGTACCTGATGCGCTGGTGGTTGCTGTGCTGCAAGAATGTCGCTTTGGGGATTGCTCTTATGGCTGCTCCTAAGGCAGCGCGGTGCACTGGCTGCCCCGCCGCCCGGGTGGCAAGTGGGTCCTCTCTTCTGCATATTCATTAACGGCGATATAAAGAACAGATGGCACCTTCTTCCTTTAGTGCGCTGAAATGAAGTTTGATATTATTCTCTGTTCTTTGTTACAAGCAGGTTTAAATTACATTAGGGGCTTCGAGATCCGCAGTACACGTCATCCCTTATCATGCAGGGCAGGGAAAATAAACACTGCTGAGCTTGCCACCCAGTGACTCATTCGTAGGAGAAATTTTACGTTGGGGGATTGGCTCTTGGTCAGTGCACATCCAAGGGCCAGAGCACTCCTTAGCTCAGAAAGGCAACTCAAAGGGTTGATAGGGCTGGCAGGAAATGCCAGGATAACAGAGTTTTGCTTTGGGGAAAATGTCCTTAAAATAGTTGGAAAAAAGGGGGAAAAAGAAACAGATTTCAAGGATATAATTAGTTATTCAGGTATTTGCATTTTCATGTTCAATCCCATAGGTATGGGATTAAATGCACATTAATCATTAAAAAGTCTCAGGATAAATATTTAGTTACATGGAAATTATCTCCAGATTTATATTCCAGGGCAAAATACTTAAGAGGATGTTAAGAAATGGCCAGTACCTGGAACAGTTGCCGAGAAATGGGTAAAAGCTAAAGCTGAATTTTGCAACAGGGTCTGTGCTGTTAGCCCCCTAATTCCTGTGAATAACCTCTGGCTTCAGTGGATTTACAGCCTGACCTAAGTAGTGCTCGGGTTTCTGCTTGCCTTCTGCACAGGAGCACACTTCAGCTTTCTTCATATTCAACAGAGGTATGGAAATTTATTTTTGTGGGGTTTTTTTTGTTTTCACCCAGAAATTTTGCTTCGCTGTAAAAGCATTTACTTCCAGTGAGAATCCCTGGAAACACCCATAGGCCCCCTCCCAGAAACGTTGTATCTGCACTCCCAATGGTAATAAAGTGGGGTTTGCTCCTATGTGGCTCTCCATATGGCCATCATTGTTTTTGTCATCATTTCTCAGTGCTCCAGGCACTCAGTTTCCCCAGCCACTTCTATTATCTTAGAAAAAAACCGAGCACCTTACACATAGGTAACATATTTCATCCACTTTGTCCGGCTACTTTAAGTGTCACAACACTCCATGGCGTCAAGCCCATTGATTGAAAAGTGAAGAAAGAAGTTTGTTGACATGGTCCAGGAGTAAGGAGCATGTTAAACAGAGAAGCGGGAATAAAAGCCGCTTGTTCCAATCCCCAGGCATCTCGTCCAGGGCACATAGCACCCCCCTGCCTTCACCTGCTGGGGGGTACTGCAGGAGCAGGGAAGTCGGCTGTCATGCTCCTGTGCTTCGCTACGTTGCTGACTTCAGCAGTAGGCTATGTCCAAAACCTGAAGCATTTCACGTTTGAATTTCACCATTTGTAACACCACTGCAACGCAACCCATCGGCTTCACTTAATTTTAGGTGAGTGACAAAGCTTCATCTTTTATCAATATGTAATAAAGGTGGTTGTTTCCTTTTTTGTTGTTATTGTTTCCCCACTCCTTGCTCACCGGATTTGAAGTCACTGCTAATCTGGTTAAACCCAAATTGATTAAAAATGCAGCTCAGGAATAAAACTCAGGAACCTGTCAGCAGCACACACAGTCTTTCTGGAAAACTCCTGCAAAGTTCCCTCCAAGTTCCAGCCTGCCCTCTTGCATTCCTGGCAACCCACCATCTGTACTGTTATTCATCCAAAAAGCTGCCCCTACAGTGGACAACGGTTTAAATGCTTCCTTCCCGTGATGTGTAACTCCAGCGAGGAGGTGACAATCCCCTGCAGTTTTACAGCCACATGCAGAAGGCTCAGAACACCTGAGCAGGGCACAGCTTATGCAGACGACTTGCCCATGTGAAACGTGTCTGCCCCATCGGTTCCCTAAGCCTACCTGGCTTCCCCGGGGCCAAGCTGGACTCAGGAAGGGAGAGAAAAAAACGGCACCAGGTGGCTTTCTTTAAAAGGACTATCTTCCCTCTTTCCAAGGCTAAAAGACCTTCAAAGAGATTTACCTCCCATTCCCAATTTTGGGGCAGCTAGTCAGTCCCCCCACCCAGGACACCTCCTGCAACCAGGAGGATGCCAGACTTCTCCAGAGGCCTTCTCTGAGCACGGGGACGTGGTCCACCACCAAGGCATCCTCTGCAAGGACTTTCCTCTCTGTCCCTCCATCAGGAGGAGAAGAGCAGCTAGACCCCTAGCGCTGGGGAATTCATCAAGCAGGCTGATGATCCTGTTCCCATCCCATGATCTGCATGGCCAGGTTGACAATTTTCCTCTTTTGCTGATTTCAGTTAAAGATAAAACTATCCCCAGTTGAAAACATGGTTTTGCACTTTTTAATCTGTTAGCAGCTGCACAGCCAGATCTCAGGCTTTTATCGAAAGCTCTGTGGCACTTGGTATGCCAGCTAAAGCACCCACTCCTGGAGTGAGTTTATGAACATTTCAGCCTTCTTTTGACTACTTCACTTATTTTTTTCCTCTTTGCTTTTAAATAGCTTTGCTTTAACCCTTATCTTAGAGATTTTACAGAACTGTAAAACATTTTTTTGTAAAGAAAATACACATTTTTATAAAAAATATTGTAAGAGCTTTCTGACTGGCATTCTTACAAATAGCAGTGTAACTCCACCTTGGTCCTGTGAAATGACCTTTGCTTCTAACCGAAAGAGAAAAATCTCATGTCTATGTATTAAGAAAGTGAAAAAAAATGAAGTGGCTGAAAGGAGGTACAGATATACATTGAATCCATCAGAATGCAAAATGAGAATATCAAGACAGTATCTTTTACATACTGGTTTATTACATATGATATTGAATGTATTTGGCCCATCATAGTAAAGTTATGCCTGTATGTCAGAATTCAGCAGCACATTAAAAAACACTAAAAAGAGCTAAAAAAGGAGAAAAACAACTAGGACCACTTGCAAGCATTGGATCCAGTTCTCAAGCTGTGGCCCAAGCTTGCATACCAAGGACGCTATTTTTAGCAAGGAGAAAAGTTTGAAAGTGGCCAAACTCCTTAGCTCCCAAGTTTTTAGCTATACTAAACCTTTTCCTTAAAACAAGACTAGCATTATTCTAAAATCCTTCCTATGTGATCATCTTCAAACATTTTAAAACTCTTCATAGGCCAGGTAAGCTTGAAAATATAACATAACGGATTTTCAAAGTCCTTTGGAACAACCGACAGGGCAAAGAAAAAGCCCTCCTCCTAATTTAGAGCTAAGCTGTGATTATTAAACCAAGCTAAAGACTGGGGAGCTTGAGACTGGGAATTCATGGGACTATTTCATGCCATATTACCAATTTCGAGATAATGATTTCTCCTGTGATCCCCACATCCATGTTTTCTGTCTTGTGGTCCCGTGATCAAACCCATAGCTGTTTTCTACATTTTAAGTCTCCTCATCTTTGCTCAAGCAATTGTTTTTCCCCTTTGCTGTTAACTCAGATGTATTCTAGAGTTGAACATGTCTCCTTCAAGGCTCTCCAGCAGCAGCTCGAACTCCCAGCAGCACATCTGCCAGGCAACGGTCCAGCTCCTTCTTCCTCTCTGTTTTGCAGGACTTCTCAAAGAAAGAAGCAGCAGCCTCTGCTTCCCTGCACAAAAATGGGCATTTGCATGTTTTCAGCAGCTTTGCACATTGCCTGGAGCAGCTGTTGCATTATGGAGCTGAGGACGGACCACACAGGAAGGACCCAGGTTTGCTCTCTCCTCAAAGGAGGGAGCTCTGTCTTGCAGGATGAGGCTGGGGAATCCCAAGCGGAAGCCCTACCATAGAATCATAGAATGGTTTGGGTTGGAAGGGACCTTTAAAGGTCATCTAGTCCAACCCCCCTGGAGAGAGCAGGGACACCTTCAACCAGATCAGGTTGCTCAGAGCCCCGTCCAACCTGACCTTGAATGTTTCCAGGGATGGGGCATCTGCCACCTCTCTGGGCAACCTGTGCCAGTGTTTCACCACCCTCATCCTAAAAAATTTCTTCCTTATAGCTAGTGTGGCCCTATGCCAGGCACCGATGGCTGCTGCACGGAGTTCTGCCCTCTCTAAATATATGAGCTGAATAAAAGTAACACCAATCTAATGAGACCTGAGTCTCACCCGCCTTGCCCCCAGCCGATCCGTGGTAGTGGATCTGCCCAGCATCTGAGCCTTGAAGGGAGCACGTGGTGCCTTCCCCATCCCCCTGCCCAAGGACTTGCACTATGGAAAGTTGCTCTAAGTCTCCGAGTGTCTGATACGCTCAGCCTCCTCCCTGGCCCTACTGCGGCGTATGGACTTGAGACCTTCAGAAATACCCTAGGTCTGATAGTACAGATGTACTACACGTGGGCATGACAGATGCTCAGCTCAGTTTCTCTAAGTTTTTCTTCCTTTTTACCATTACTCACTCAGTCTCAGGAGGCTCAACCTATTTCCAGAAGGGATAAATACGTGTCAGGAGGATGCATATGAAGTGTAATGATTAACCATTGAAGATCACAACATAAATAGAGCTGTCTCCAGGTGGGCTGGGAACCAGCAGTGTTAGCGTCCATCCCTATTACCTTCCGACAGCAATCAGCCAGGGGGCCGTGCTGGCTGTCAGGCAGGTGGGGACCCTTCCCTGCAACAGGCACATTGGGCGCCAGGTGTGGGAGAGCAAGCTGACAGGCGTGAAGCCAGCCTGGCTAAGCTGGCTTAAGTAAGAAATACATTCTGCAGAGGCAGGGAGGAGGATTCCCAGACAGTGAGCCTGCTGCAGCCAAGGAGCCTGCCTCCCCAGCCTTGGAGAAACTCCTCACAGCCGTGCAAGGGATGGCAGGAATTAGGGAGGTCTGCACTCAGGTACGGGAGCTTTACATGTCTACGGTGCACGATGCAACTGAGTGAGTCAGATCGGGCCTGCCGTTGTACTCACTGGCCTTTTATAGACAAACAGGCACTTGCAGAGCACGGGTCGTTTCCTCACGTACCTTTGGTCCCAGCCCGCCGTGCCTATTCCTCTGCCTCGGGCACTTGGAGGAGAGTGACGATGCCAGCCTGTGCCCAGTTGCTGGCAGTGCCCCTGCCTGCACCCCAAACGACCATGCCACCCCACAGCACACCAGCAGCCCCTGTGCACCCCACCACCTCCACGCTGGTGGATTAAGGCTCTTGGAGCTCGCTGGCCTTGCACCCCCTTGCAAAGCGCTGGTCCTCATGGAAGTACATCACGCCCTGTGTTATTAAGAGCATCCTTCATTTCACGCTGTGATTGCACATGCACACACACGTAGCCTAAAGTACTTTCTCTTCCATTTCACATAAGTGTTTCAAAACCACGCAGTGTGAGGGAAGACCAAATTGAAATTGCTTGTACCAAAAATTGTGCAATGCATCAGCAAGCGTTGTGTGTTTTAGGGTGAATGGTATTTACTCTACAAATGCAGCCCAGCCTAGAATATTAAAATATTTTATAGATAACCATGATATATAACTAAAAGCTGGAGGTGCCAGTTAGGAGAAACAGGCAGCCAAAGGCATGCTGAGGGGAATAGGGACCGAGCAGAGGCAATTTCCCTTCTCCCGCCAGCATCCTGGTGGATCAAGATGTTGGGAGAGACACACTGCCCTCGAAACGTGGCCTGGCAAAAATACAGAAAAGAGTTTACCAGTCAGCAGAAGGAGGTGCAGCAGCAATCATGGCAGGGACCTTTGGACAGCCTGGAGAACTTTCTGGAGAGGACTGGGCAGGGAGGAGGATCGACCTCTTCTCCTCAGCCCCACCCCACAGCTGGCTTTTCTGCTCCCTTCCCATTGCCCTGTCCCCTCCCCTCCCCAGCCCTTTCACCTGTGAGGATGCTGAGACAGACACTTGCTTTGTTCATGCAAAAGGTCTGAGAGAGGAGAAAGAACTGAATCACACCTGAATCAGCTCCACACTCCCCAAACGTCAGGTGGCTTTCCAGCACGCCCACCCACTGCGTCCTGGGACCAGCAGCAATGCGGTATTTGGCACTGGAAACACGGGGACTGAAGGGATCTCTCTGGTTGTCCAGACCAGTCGCACACTGTCAAGGAAAGCCATAACTTCATCAAAAGTTTGCCAAGCTGCTTCTCTAAACTAGTTAGGATTTTTTATTTTCTTTTTTGCCCCCAAAGTATCATTTGGTGGTATTTATTTGGCCTGCATAATGTTATGACAGACTTTGAAGGCAGCAGCTGAATTGCCGGGGGAAGACGAAAAGAATAGAGCAGGGAAAAGAAGATACAGGCTGAAATGTGTCATGGGTGTGAACTGACCTCAGTGCTACCCATCCTCCTGGATTGCTTATGCTGCAAGTCCACTGGCATGCCCAAAAGATGCAAATATGTAGAGGCTCATCAGCACAGGCACTTTGGGGAGAAAAATAATCCAACACCAGCAGTCTTCTTATTTTCATCTACCCAGCCATGAGAGGAGAGAAAAGTGGGGTGCATGCGAAGGAGCCCACCAAGGATTGCTAATTCTGTGTCCAGAGCACCCAAGGCTGTGGGGCTCAGAGAGAAGTGCCTCGACCCACCCCTCCTCTGCTCACTCCATGCAGAAAACTTCGTTTCCGGCAGAGCAGAGCTCCCACTAGCCTGGTGGAGCCAATGGAAACCTCCAGGGCTCAGTGGGGCTGAGCTCAGTGCCGAGGGAGCTCCCCAAATCGCGCTTTGCTCCCCATGCAAGGACTGTCCCTGTGCCCAGCCACGCTGTGGGTGCATTGGGTCCAGCTGCCCCTGGGTCGTGGGTGCTTCGCTGGCTGTGAAGGGATTTTGGAGCCTACCTTTAAGAGCCCAAATTTGGAATCTTTTTTCCACAGAGGTAATTTTTTTGCAGAGAGTTAGCGTAAGCAAGCAACACTTCGATTTCCTCAGCAACTTCAGCACTAGAAGAGCTGGGATCTCGTACAAGTCTGATCAGTGTACTTTTAATGAGATTTTTTTCCTTTATTAGCGTACATTTCAGATCTGGAGGGGGGAGGCCAGCTAGCAGGCAGGAACGGACAATTTTCTCCCACAAGCCGTGCAGAGGCAGGCTGAGGGCAGTCAGTCCAGGGGCTGACGCAACTCTACCACCGAGGAGGCAAAGCGTGAGAGGCGCCTGCCCGCCCGCCCTCGCCTCTCGCCCCCAAGCAGCACCTCACCTCCCCACCTCACCCAGCTCCGACCAGGCATGGTCACTTCACAGCAGGTGCAAGATCTACATCCAGATTATTTTTCTACTTTTTTTCAGTGTTTCTTAACGCAATGTTTGCAATGTTTTGTGAAATGAGTGTTTGCGGAAGAATCAGGCTTTTGGTACAGATACAAAGAGCAAGCACTGACCCGGGATAGGTGTTTCTTTTATCTGCTGGCTCGCGTGCTCCATCTGTTCCCGTGCCCAGCTCCCGAAGGACAGAAATCTGTTGCAATCGCTGTCAAGCAGTCCAGGTTCTTTAGTTCAAAAGGACAGAGACTAATTAGGTCCCTTTTGAGATCCCCCGGCCCAGCCTTTGGGGTGCTGGATCCCACTTAGCCAACTTTCAGGGTGCCAAGTTCTTAAGCCTCCCAAGATGTGCAGATGGTGCCGGTGTTCGGTCCCCCTTCCCCACGGGAAATCGGTGGTAGGAAATTATATAGCTGCTACACACACCCCCACACCCAGCAGAATCCACCCTTCCATGAAAATGCCAGAGAGATTTAAACGGCTTGCATAATTTCAAGAGGAAGTAGCAAGGGTAGAAATAAATACACATTGTAATTGTATAACATGCCCGGGCTAAAAAAAAAAAAAAAGGCAGAAAAAAAAAAAAGCTGTGTTCACAAAGGTATCCAGATCTGCTGGCAGCTCTTGGAGCCAGATGGGGCTGGATCTACAGAAAAGCACGGCAGGGTAAGTGCCCGCAATGCGAAGGGAGTGGTGCCACCATGCTGCTCCAAGTCCAACACTACCAGGAGAGGTAATGGCTGCTTCTCCAGTGGCAGCCACCATTGCTACCCATTGCTCCAGGTGGCTGCTGGCACTTTGGTGGTTTAGCAGAAGTTGCGATGATTGCACGGACGATAACCTCAAAAAATGACTGCTTTGAGATGTTCTGAAACTATTTTGTGTTCTTACCTTGTGGGGTCTGCTTGCTTTGTGTTTTAAAATATCAAATGCTGATCTGCACGTATTAGCAAAGGCATGAAAAGTTTACTTAATAACTAACATAACTAACACAATAAAAATCTCTTCCAGACAGTTCCAGGGTGAAATAAAGAGCTTTTCTCTGCTGCTTGGGAGGCTTCATCTCAAGTTACCAGGGGACACACGGAAACACAGTGCCCTCAGTCCCTCAGAGACCCTTTCCCCATGAGTTTGCCCATTTAAGAAGCAGCACTTGAGGAGGGAGTTCCCACCCGCCCTGCACATCCAAATAAAGTACTGGGCATTTTGTGGGATGGAGGAAGTACAAGATCCCTGAGACTGCAAGAGGGAAAGGCTACAATGAAGTCAGGCAGCTGGCGTCCCTGTGGCAGCCCGTACCGTCCCCCTCATCTTGGCAGAGGCGAGCCCCATTTCCCCTGCAAAGAAAAGGAGCATCAAACCCAGGAGCTTACACGCTGTGATGACATTCATCCCAGCAGGGCTCTGCTCCCAAGGAGAGCAGGCACCAGGAAATTATGTGCAATACATTTAAGTGATTTACAGCTCCGTGTGTGCACAAGCCCACTGTCAGCTCTAGTTACCTTACAGTCAGCGGCAGCTTCAAACCATTTAAAGATTTCTTTTCAGCTCACAATACACATACAAGGCGGGAATGCAGTCTACATAAATGATGAGTCCAGGTTAAAAGTAAAATATAATTTCAAGGAAGAAAATACACATTACCCCATAAGACAGAAGAGTCTAACATGTCCCTTGGAAGGAAATTCCCCGCCCCGACCCAGGCGGTGAGGAACTGAGAGGGGCTCGCAGGGGCGCTGGGCAGTGATAGTCCCCTTGAGCCCACGGGAGACATCAGCTATAGGGGCACGGGTGAAATGGATACCATCGGCATATGGGCACTTTCATCCAGGATGGAGGGAATCTGCCTGTTGTTTCCCCCCTCTTAGTGTGTGGGTAGCTAAAGGAGAGCCAGTATTAATACGAATTTATCTGGAGGCAAACAGCAATTCTCAGAAAAGCAGTGGCAAGCGTGGATGAGGCAGACATAAATCTAGTGACAAACAGTCAACACAGACGTCTCAGATTCACACATTTTGAGACAAATGTGAAATCATTAAATATATTTCTGTTTCTCGTTATGCTGCATCACGGGGAATTACAACACATCTTTTAATGTGCAAAAATCTTAGTTAAAGTTAAAAATTAACTTCCCTTCTTTATCTACATCTAAGCTGAGCTCAGACTATCACAACGGGCACCTCTCCAATTTCTGTTTATAGTTTTGAATCACCCTTCAGACGTCTCTTGTGCTCTCGTAGCAAAGACCAATTCTGAACATTGTGCGTTACCAAGTTTTCTTCACCAGGACTTCTTTCTCTTTAAAAAATCACCCAAACTGAGGCCATTTTGCTTTCAATGCATTTAAATTTTAGCCCTCTCAAGCCTGCTGACTACTTCCCTGAACTCCAATTTGGGTCCCTTCAAAGCCGAGGGGAGCAAATGGCAATATCTATCGTCTTTAGTTGAAGTCCTTGTTGTGCATGTAATTGAAGCACTAGGAAGTGTCAGAGTTTACTGCGACTCCTAGATATGTTGAAGCAAAGAACTTCTTTCACATCTCCTACATACATTATGGTGTATATCTAGATCTCCTTATAGCTACAATTTCTCCGTAGCTAGACTTCCCAGGGGTTTCCTGTTCCCTCTCCAACTTTATCAGACTCGGCAGGGAGAAAATGCTCCAAAGAATATTTTTATTTTTCAGTTTCATTTCTGAGTTTCTTAAAGCGTTTTTTTCTCTAGAGTGGAACACGGAACATGTTCACTACCAGGGCATCCAGGGGCTCCACTCAGAGCCAGGCCGCTCTAAATTAATTACTATACGAGCATGTAGGAAGAGACAATTGCTACCTCATAGCATGTACAACTGGGACGTCTTCCCTAAACCATTGACATACGTACACACAGAGAAATAACTAAGCCCATCTAAACCCAAAGCTATGTTCTGGGTCAATTGGAAAACGGCTAAAGATGTTTGCAAGATCCCACTATTTTGTTTATAAACTAATCACTTGTTAGAGCTCTGGAAATAGGGTCTAACTGCAGGGGGGATAAAGCATCAGCAAAGACCATATGATACCCAGAGACTTGCCTAAAGCCCTCTGGTGAGTGTGTGTCCTTGCATCCTTATCCATGTGTATGGAAGAAGACCTCTACATCCCAAGCTCAGAGACCTACCTGGGCTCCGCAACCCACTCCACAGCAAGCACAAACCCCTTCTGCTTCCTTGTCACTGACAATGAAACTACATGGAGCAAATCCGGTTCCTTCCCACCCCTCCACCTCCACGCACTTCTCCTGAGCCTCTTCCTCCTGGTGGGGAGTTGGCAATTCAGGAGGCATCGCGTGCTACAGCAAAAGCCAGATGTTTGGTCCTGACAAGCTCAGCATGAAATGAGTTTGAAACAGCATAATAAAGATCACACTTAAGAGAGCCCTGCACACAATCTTTATCTCATGCAACGCTTTTTTTTTTTTGAGGTACAGATAAATGTAAGTACTACCTAAACCATTAAGATTGAATTAATAGCATGGAAAATGCACTCTTTGCCATGCACGGAAGTAATTAGTCTTGTATTTTGAATATGGAATATTAATAAATAAAACTTAGCACCTATGTTGTGGCTGTGTTTCAAACTGCTTTTAAAATTAATTAATTCTCACCAGCTTGTGTGAGGCAGAAAACCGTTATTAGCCTAGTTTTTACACACTGAGGCAGAGAGCTTTCTCCAGCCTGTAAGCTCCTTGTGCAACAACATCGCCTAGCTCTTTAAATAGCACTTTTAACTCCTGGAGCTCAGATTACTTTGCAAAGGAAATTGGTTCCTTTTCCTTGAGATGAAAGGAGCCAGGAGGAGAAGAGAGCTGTCAATTCAGAGGTCTAGACGTGTTTCATTTAAACCCCTGGGGCTCCAGGGATGTTTGCCAGCTCCCCTGGCCGGTCCCCCTGGCTGCTGGCAGGTACCAGGGGTGTGAGGAGGGTCTCTCCCAGCGCTTATAGCCTGGAAGAAGGTGCTCACAGGGGAGATGCTCCAGGCCCTGCCCGGCGTCACCTGGGTCTGCCTGGCAGCAGCCTCATCACCAAGCAGGATCCTGAGCTGTCAAGTAGCCTTCCACACAGGACCTGCAATTTTAGCAGAAATCACTGCACCAGCTTTTCTAGGGTTATCCTGGTACCTCTTGGTCAGGATCCCGAAACCTCTGGTCTCAGTCAAGGCGCAGCTCTCAGGTCCTGGAGACGCAGACCTGAGCTGTGACTTGGGATCGGCAAGTCCTGAAGCCCCTTCCTGGGGCCAGATGCTCCAGGGCAGGAGATGGGACAGCTATCCCGGGCAGCCATGCAGCTTCTCCCCAAGAGGCTGCTTTTTTAATGCTGAAGACCATTTTGGGGGCTCCTCTAACTTGCTACGCAGCGGCGGGGCAGGACGAGAGCCCCAGCCACCCTCCGTGGCTGTTACCCTAACCCTTGCCCACGCAGCCTTGCTCCAGACAAGCTGCTGTGCATGGGGACACCAGGCAGCTGACGATGCACATGAAGAACTGACTTGTCCAGGGCCAGGATTTAAGATTAAAACATCCGCAGACTTCTCCAGAGCTTAGTAAGGAGCAGGATCCACCGGAGCACACATGCAGACACAGACACAAGCCGTCTTCGTGGAGAGTCACTGGAGAGGGGCCAGTTCCCCGAGCCAAAACCAGGGCAAAAGGGAAGGTCGTTTTGGTTCACTTCTGTTTGCTTAAAGTAATTCAACGGAAGAAGTAAAATAAAAAGGGCATGTAGAATTGCTGCTGCCAGGTGACAAAGGCCATTTTAAGTAAGGCCCTGGCTTGGCCTGGCCTCACCTCGCCTTGCTGCCAGGTCTTCCCCTCTCACCTCCCCCCCTCACGCCAGCCGTGCCCCCAGCCCTCTCTCCCGTTTTCTGGCATATCGCTTTCCCCCGACCTCGGTCCCATGCCGGTATCTGCTGCGCCCAGAGCGACGCTATCTGCATCTGATAAACCCCACGCAATCAGGTAACGGACTAACTGGTCCTCTGTGGTGTTGGTAGCAGGCAAAATGGAACGAGTCGTCCTCTGCAGCAGCATCTCAGACCGAGTAAATGGTCCGTGTAAAGCACAGGGGACTCTATGTGACCACAAGTTTGACTTAAATTTCTGAGTCAGTCTTGCCGGGGAGGGAAAAGCCATCAAAATGATAAATAAAATTTCTGCAGAAGTACACTATTATATCACCAGGACGCAAACACAGCTGTCTCCACCCTGGTCTCTGTAGGACTGCGGGCAGCAGTCAGATGTTTGGTACTTGAAAATCTGTCAGCCACGTACGACCAGTGGAAGCCAGAAAAGGCTGAGCAAGTTTCTCAGTGTGAGGAGCTGACGGGGAGGTGAGGGACCCCCAAAGCTGCAGGTCGGCTCTAACCACCACCTGCAATAAGGGATGCGTACCCCACCCTACACGCTCTCTCTCCCTGACCCTGGTACCCTCCACTGCCCAACTTGCCCATCCACACCTAGTGCAGAGAGCCATTGGGGATGAGCGGGAGCAGCACGGAGCCTCTGCCTGTGGCTGCCGATCTTGCTGCTGCTGCTGCCTGAGAGTGAGATTTTGGCTGCTGCCAGGAGGGGCTTCCCCCTCCTCACCGTTCTCAGCAGCAACAGGTGATTTCTCTGCAGCGGGCGTGCGGGGAGGCACTCACCTACTTCCATCTCAGCTGGGAAAAGGCAACAGGCCAGGGGGTTTCAGATGCCTGTTGCAAAAAGGAAAAGAAAAAACCAAACCAACCAACCAAACAAAAAAGGTGAAACCCTTCACATTTAAAGAAAAGGGCAAAGCAAAGCCCCAGAAGACTTTTGGTGGTCTTCCCAGCATCTCCAGTGGCTCTTGGCTTCTGGTAAGCCTGGGCAAGCAGAGCCACGTTCTGCAGCCTCCCCTCCTCGCCAGAGGTTGCACTGGCACGCCCTCATGGTGCTTGCACACCACATCTCCATTAACTGGGTCTTAATTTGTGAAAAAAACCCACAGGGCTCCTCTGAGAGCAAAGGCCAGCAGAGCTCACGAGTCTGTCAAGCAGTTCAAGCATTATGTGAGACCAAGGCCAGAGGCTGTTGAGAGACAAGACCTAGGGCCCCCTCTCTTCTGGGCTTTTCTTCACTTAGGTAGCAGGTTTGTTCAGGTTTAACAGCAACAGCGTGTAATAGAGTAGTAGCTGCTCCCTCTTCCAAATGATCATTTAGCTTGGGTTTACCAAGCCATTCATTTCATGCTTATTAACCTTTGGAGTATTGTTTTGTCCAGACTGCCAGACAAATTAACTTTTAAGAGGGATCTATATGGATGTCTGCAAACTCCCTTAGACACAAAGCAACTCTTAAGGAATATTTAATGGAATATGTAACAGTCAGTTTATCTATCTATAAACTAACACATCATTCTGGACAACAGCTCATTGGAAGTGCTGTGGGTAATTCTTAGGAAAAAAAAAATGAGTCATCTAAAGAGGCAAGTAGGGAGGAGAGTAGGATGGCCAGAAAACTCCAGAAGATTCATCTACAGAAGTGGTTATTACTGTGTGGAAAAGATTTACCTTGCTGTGGAAGGAGCTGCAGCTTACAAGGATCCTCACACGCAGCCCAAGAGCTCACCTCCATCATCAGCTGCACTCATCCGCCCTCTCCTTCCTGATGATTAACTTGTTTAGGAGACTCAGTGCCCCTACCCAGCCCCCTGCCAAATTTCTCTGAAAGGACAACAATATGGAACTCGGATCAATATTGTAAGAAGCAAAACCAAAGTCCACTCTGACCTCTGCTATCACTTTAGAAAGGTACATGGTGCAAAGGGCAGCATTCCCCTTCTGCGCTGTGCCCTGTACCATGTGCACAAATATCCCTTGAGGATGTTGCGTCCCAGTCCTGAGAAGCTCACAAGGCAAACTTGGCAAGGCTTCAGGAGCTCCCATAAGTATGATCTTCTATGCAGCTGACACAAATCTTTTAAAAAGGGCTCTAAAAACTCCATGCCAGATCCCTGCACAGTGCACCAAAACCCAAGCATCGGACTGCAGCGAGCTGCAGTAAGGAGGTGGCAGTTTCAGGGGGCTTGGATGGCAGTGTCATCCTAAGTCACTCCGGAGAAGCCCCACGGAAAGCAAATTCCCTGAAAATTGCCTGGAGCCAGAGATTCTCTCTCACGACATATTTGCATGCAGGCCGGGACTCCTTCTTAACATACTTTGCCTTTTGTCTTGTTTTTCTGGCTTCCAACAACAACCCAAATGAAACGCTGGAAACAATGAAAGCATTAAAGGGAAATGTCATGCCTATCAATATACGCCTTTGTGGCCGTGGGAGTGGAGAAGGCGTGATGTTACTGGTGGGAATAGCTTAAAATTTTCCATTGAGAAAAGGGATCTGCCTTTAACAGAAGCAACACGTCCCAAAATATGCACTGTGCCACCTAGTCATGCAGGAGAGCGCTGAGCTGCGACGCAGCACGGGCCAGGAAGCTGATTTAATTCAGAAGTCACAGAAGCAACTTGCACTCATTTACCATAGGGGCATATAGCAGCGATGCATGCAGGATTTAATTCTGTGAGCAAAGACATTGAGGGTAGCATTCTTCATATACTGAGAAATAAAAACAACCTGCCCAGCAAGTTATATGTGAAATGCCGAGGTCGGTGTGGAGTGCGTAGCTGTGCAGCTGAGCCCTTCGCTGGGCTGTTGCGTTTAACTGTATGACTTTGCATCGAACTCAATAACGAGTTATCACAGAGATTTGCTCCCTCTCACCGGGACCAAGCAATTGGCTGCCTGATGGACTCCAGTTGGCTTCAAGGGCACGTCAAAGGGATGAGTCTACTCTCCCAGTGACGGAGACGTTAATTTCCCACGTTGCATTTGTTCTGGATTGGACTGGAAACAGCAGCCTGGTTCCTTACAGCTGGGCGGTGGTTCAGAAAGCTGCCCCTCATCACCTCCCAGCTCCAACCTTTTAGTTGCTCAGCTATTTTAAGTGCACCGCTTAACAGCTTTCTGGCTGGTGGCTCTCTGTTGTGACAGCTATACTGGATTGAGATCAGATTAAAAATGTTTACATTTAAGAAGGGCCAACACTGTGATGGTTAATTTCGGATCCAGATGTCACACTCCTGAAATTCCTGGGCCTGTGGGATGTGAAATTCTGGTTTCAGCAGCCTCAGAAATCCAGAGGCAAGGTGGGGGCTTCAGTTCTGGGCTGGATGAAAGCTGCTGTAAAACACTTCACCACCTCTTCGGCTCACTAAAAACCTGAGACTTCCCCACCTGGGGATAAGAGTGAAAAAGCAGAGTCTCAGACAGCAAAGTCCTGCCAAGCCTTCTGGTTTTCCTCTCTACAGGCACCATTTCTGCTCTTTTAAGGAACAAGTCTGGAGGAAAATTAGAGCAATTTACAATGCTACAACAAATTTTATGAAGAGAAAGTACAGGCTCCTGGCAACCTGTGCTGGTATATATAGAAATATATGGACTTTCATGCAAACACACGATCTGCTGGGCTTTTGTTGTTGCCATCGATGAAAGGCATCAGCAGGTATGAAACAAGTCGAGCAGCAAGCCTGCCTGCCTGCCTTTGAGGTCCTCCTCTCTCATTTGCAGCATGGCAATTGCTTGCTGCTGGAGAGATCCCCAGGTCACAAACAGAGGAAGACAGCTCCGGCTGAAGTGTCAGCAAGTGCTAAGGTACAATTTTGTTCCAGGAGAAATGATGCTCTGAAAACATCAGTGCAGGGCTCAGAGCGTCTGTTTGCACTGCAGAGAGCAACGCTGCCTGGATCCAGCCGAGCTGGCCCTGAACGAGCTGCCCGGCACAGGAAGGACACGACCAGCTTTGGTGCACCTCTGTAACACAAGTTAAGTCTAGCTGACAGAGACCTTGAGCTGGCTGGAGCACTTGTGCAGGCAGAGCTACACCCCGCTCCCCTGCGGCTGTTCCTAAACCGTGGGGCAGGTCTGCTCTCTATTTACTGTGGTCACAGTCCTCAGAGCAGACTGGCACATCCCACACCCCCCTGCTTGCCTGCGTACACAGGTCTCCTTGTAATGTAATCGAGGTCACCGGAGGGACTGCTGTGGACCTGCATCTTCCCGTAGCGTGCTAAGTGTGCTCAGTTCCCACTGTTTAGGTGCTGCAAATCCTACCGGCCCTGTGATCTGACCCTTTCATCAGGATGGATGATTTCTGGCTCACCTACCCCAAAAGTCAAGTTACTACAGCTAGAATCCACTGAACGCTCCTGTTCAAAAAGCAAAGGCTGCACAGCTCACATTTCCAAAGCATGGCTGGATCTGGTTTAGAGAAAGAGCAATGAAGTCATAACAACTTATTCTATCATTAAATTCAGCTGGCCCAATTTGGGCACACTCAGGAAGCAAAACAATTGAGACTGAAGTTAACCAGACCTTTTTCAGGGTAGATTTGTACTGTAAAATGCTACAATTCTGGGTTGCTAGGGTTCCTTCACAAGGCTCCTGTGCAATGCTAACAAGTGAAGGGTCACACCAAATGTCTACCATATGCTGCACAGGCACAGTTTCCTCTCAAGGTTTTCATTATATTACATTTTTAATTTTTGCCTTTAAGATTTAATTCCCTAGGCTGTTGTTGGAAGTAGATGCAGTTGTATCGATGGAAGGAATTTCACCTGTTCAAATCAAGTTTTGAGGGATCCAGACATAGCTGGTAGTATGATGTTCTATAGTAATAGGTAACTATTCTGCTAATAAGCATTCCACCCCTTGTCTCTCCAAGGTATGGTAGTCATGCTTCTCATATCCTAGCACATACCCAACATACCCGTGGCTGTGCTGCACAGAGCTAAGGCAACACAAGAACCATCTGCTTACTTAACAGAAATATGTAAATGAATGTCACTACCACCTCTAATGTCATGCAAAAGTCAACACAGGAAGATTATATTCCACCAAAAGTCTTGGTCTGCCGGTCACCGTCCCCCCGCCAGCCTCCTCCAGCTATTCCGGGAAAGTCAACAGACCCCGACAGGTCACCTCTTCCAGGTGGGTCAACAAATGATACCGCTGAGTTCATTCAAACTTTTTAAAAGCGTAATTTTTAAAACTGGGAAACTATATACTGAGCAAATTTCATTCTAGCTCAGACACACTTAGCCAAATTACAGTACAGAAGTTTCTCTGTTTGTTATGTTTCTCCATAAAAGCATTGCAAAAAAGACTAATCCACATTGTTAACTGTACCAAGTTGGTAACAAAGTACATCAGTCAATTCTATATTTAAGTTTCTAATTTTGAGTTTCTACACATGCTGAAGAAAGCTTAGCTGTCACAATTTGTGGACCACTGTCAAAACCTGTAGCTTTTAAACACTTTCAGTTGCAATGTCAAGAGACCTATTCTCCGTGAAGTTGTGGATCAAATTTAACAGCCAAATTAATGCAAACAAAAGGCATCAGGTCAGGTAACTTACAAAACAAATGCTTGGGAGCCCACTTACATTACTCTTTACACAGACAACTTTTCTTGGAAGCACCCCCTCTGAACAATTCAAAACCACGTTCCTTTTTTTATTGTAAGGGAGGCAGAGTTAAGCTCAGAGAGATTCAGGCTGAGGAGAATTAAAAGACTAGTTTTTACAGTGATGCATTCTGCTTCCTAGCTAAATCTGTCCTTAGGCCTTACTAAGGACATGTAGAAAGTGTTATAAACTCTCATTTGATGTGTAACATAAAGGTTTGGTCCTCATTTAGTTAACAGTATTCTATTGCTGCTCACGGCCATGGTAACTTTGTCTAGCTGTTTTAAGAAATTTCTGAAGCCATTGGAAAAATGGAAATTCTAATATTCCACTTGGGTATAATAGAAACGTGAATACCAGAAGCTCTTGAAGCAGAACTCATCTTTCAACTCACGGGTGGAAGCAATAGCTTCCTTGACTTCATAGCATTGTTAAAGAGTCAATAAACTACCGCCTCAACCTCCACGTACTCTAGAGAATGGTGCCAAAAGGGATGAGACTTTAATTTCCCTAAACTTTCCCACTTTACGGGACACGTAGCACAGAGCTTGAGAACCATGGCTTCAACTAGACATTTGGTGTTCACATCCAGTGAGCACTACACCAACACTCAATAGGTTAAGAGGATGAGGAAACCATCACAGAGATTGTGTGGGAGGTGTACAGGCATTCCCCAGTCAATCATTATATATTTACTGTTTTTAAGACCACTGATCACACTCATACTAACTCTAAAATAGTGGATAGATTGCTTCGGGACTTCCCTCAGCCCTTCAGAAATTTTTAGGTGTTTCTTTTTCCATCACGGCTTATTACAAGATGTGAGCCGATGCACAAAGACTCTGTCTTGTTTTGCAGCCATCTTACTCTTATCTAGCCTTGTTTATTTAATGGTGTCTTAATCCAAGCTAATCACGTCCCTAGCAGCGAATTATGTTCTAAAGGACAATGAATTATTTTAGCAGGATGATAATCAGGGGAGAGCAATCCAATCACTTCTACTTTTTTCAGCATACCTTAATCAAAAACAGCAATGAAGAAGACATACTGCAGAGCACTATTTGAGAGGAGTAAAGTATTGCTGAACATACCTGGACCTGCATAAGCAAGTGTGAAGGCAGTGTAGGTCCCTCCCGTCAGAGCTGTGCCTTCAGGTTTGCACTGACTTAGGGGCAAGTAACACATGGCTTGTAGGAAATGATGGGGAGGGATGACGAGGGGGTTGAAGGAGGCTGGCCGAAAACTGTTACCTGGATTTGAAAGCACATTTAGGATCATGAATAAATCATAATTTGTTAGTCCAGCACTAATAGTCTGCATTAGACTCCAGAAAAGTCCTTGATGGGTCAGCACCGCGTTGAGTATGGCTGTTGAGTATGCAGTGTTTACGGATCTAAAGAGTGGAAAGAAAGAGGGTACAGGGGGAGGAGTAGGATCGGTGTGTTAAGACCTGCAGTGTCTCAACGGATGCTGAGGACAAAGACACAGCTCTCTGCAGAGCCGCAAAACCCCTTCTGTCCCCCAAGCTGTTTGTCTTCCAGGGAGGCACAGTATTCTGGATACCGGGTATTTGTTAGCCTTTCGAATACCCCGACAGACAGGCCACATGTCAAACATGCTATTTGCCAGGAAGCACTTTTATTGATTTTTTTTGATAAGAGAGTAAAATATTGGCAAAGGTTTATCTTGCTCCTTATCATGAGCATCAACACAGAGCAAATTTCATGCATTAGTCCCACACTTTTTCAACAATAATGTAGAAAGCTTAAATAAATTCATTCATCTCGCAGCAATGTTGTTTCTGGAATAGCTGCTTTGTAGCAGTTATTCAAGTGCTGGGACGTGACAGATCAGCAGCCAAACACCACAGCTAGTCCTGGCACTCACAGGGGATTATTTGGGGCTAGAGAACGGTCCCATGCAGAAAAAGGCGCTAGCAACAATTTGCTAAACTGATATGCCCTGTCCCAGAGTTGAAAAGTACCCAGACACTGGGACCCTTCCTCCACCCGCCTGCACATGGCTCTCATTTGCTTCAGCCTGAACGATTCAAAACTGTAGTGATGAAAAAAAGTACATTTTGTCTTCAACAGTTTCAACATCTGCCACAAAGACCACGAGAAAACAGGGCAAAGCCGCCTCTGCAGGGGGGAAAAAAGCTTAACGGACAGCTCTCTTTCAGCAAGCCTTAGGAAAGAAACCATGCTCCTAAAAAGGCAGTAAATAAATTGAGATGCAGCCTAGAAGAATGCAGGCTGCTATGTTTTGGGGGGAGGGGGAGGGAGGAAAGGGAGGAGTACAAAGTAAGAGGCACTTAAAGTCATGAAAAAAGCTGGGAATCAATAAACAGACTGAAGAACAGCAAACAAAATGTGCCAGGATTGAAAATGAAACAAAAAACCCTCCAGCCTTGGGGAATTTGTGCTGCATATACAGCTGCAATGGCCCAGGAAAAGAAAAATTGAGGGATCTAAAACTGTAGCTGGCTGTGGCCAAAAGTCCACACATCTTTATCTCCCAACTTTAAAAAAGACCTGAGAGTTTATTTCCCATATCCTACCTTATGGCAAGCTCTGTAAGACTGGGATCAAACCTTGAAGAGTCGGGGTAGCTGTTTTCTGCCACTCTCAGGGGCTATACCTGTCTGATGGGGTGGGAAGGGACACTACAAGAAAAGGAGGCTTAGGAATTTGCTTTGGGAAGTTTGTAACCATGACTTGTATACACTGAATGCTCTCAGCACCACACCAAGTTTTTGAGAAGTGTGTGTAACAGAATATATCTAACTGTTTGTATTTCTTTCTTCAAAAGAATTGTTGCCATAAACCTACTAGGCTTCTTAAAGCTTGGGTTCCTGTTTTTCTAAGACCCTCTTTTCCTGTTGGGGATGTGCTTTAAGCTCTGGGCTGAGCACAGGGAGCTCAGGCAGTGAAGCTACATACACCACTACCATCGATGCCTGCTATGACACTGAGGAGAAAAATAAGATAACCTCACCAGACCCTGCTCATGTCACGAAAATGCATAGGCAAGAAGATGGAGCACATGGAAAACCACTTCGTTTCAGCACAAACGTCCCCCTCGTTACGGCAGGTTTCCTTCCACAGGGATACCAGCTGTGTTGCCAGTCCGTGGGGTGGGGTAATATTTCTCACATTAACAGCCCAAGCATGGCTGTTTGAGCAGGTTTGGCCCACTCCAGTGGCAGTTTCCCCTGTGGGACTCCATGTATGCCTTGGCACTCAAGTGTATTGATCTAGTCCTGGACAAGCGGCGAAGCACCGGAGCAAAACCAACGGGTTGCCCCCAGGCACGGGTCTTGCTTACACTTTGGAGCAAGTTTTCCCTCACCCCAACTCACCGCAGGGACCTCACCTAGCTCGCAGCAGGCAGGTCTCGGCGCCCACCCCAGAGGCATTCAGGCAGTCGACCCTTGTGCACCACGAACCCCTCCGAGGTTTGGGACCTGCTTTCTCCCAGGTGTAGGCATGGGACCAGCACCCCATATGGCCCACACAGCTCGCTCTCCCTTGATGGGCAGCCCATTGCTGTCTCCTCTCTCTGGAAAGGATGCCTGATCAAGAGCCTCGCTTTAAGCCTGGTTTCCAGGGAAAAAAAGTCCACGTGATTTTGCCCTGTGCATGCATGAATGCCTGGATCTCCCTTACCAAGTTTTGAATCCATCAGCCCACTTCACCCAGGTTTGACAAAGGAGTTGGTACTTCCAACTGCGGTTACCTAAATGGCCTTGGAGGTGGCACATGCCGGGGTACCCGGTGGAGTGCGCCGTGTGCCCCACGTGCATGTTTTCCTCCTCCGGAAACCAGAGCCTGGGGCTGGAGGGGACAGGGGCACTGACATTTCGCTGTGTTTTGCCCCTGCACCGGGTGCACGGTAAGGCCGTGGGACCCAGGAACACAGAGGCTTGTGGGGTTTCGCGGTCCAGACGCAGCCAGAGATATCCGGCTTCTGCAGGTTTTGTGGGAACAGGCACCTGGGTATTCGCACTCTCCCCGGGGTGAAGACTGAAGCACGCTTTGCTGGCAGGGAACCCACATGCCATAAAAACACAATGGAGACAGACCTCATAATGCCCCAGCTTCAGGAAGAGCTTCAGTCGAAGCTTTCATTTCCTTAGACATCAGTCAACACCAAGACACAGATCCGTAGCAAGCTATGAAGTCATTAGCCCTTTTGCTTGCTACTCCTCATCTTCCCTGCCCAGTCCCCCAACATGCTCTACCAGCCCACTCCACTTCTGGAGTCTACAGCTTAAGAGGAAAGTGAAGTCACATCTAATCTGCATAAAATCATACATTTTGTAGTTTGTAATTATTTTCTCCCCTGCGCATCTTCATATGTGCCACAGGCTTTTCTCAAGGCCTCAGCTCCACAGCCAGGACTCTCATATCCCCTAGGATGGAAATCTGAAATCACAAAATGATCTCATGCATTTTTCTTTGCTCTGGTTTCAATCTCCCTTCCCTTTTCCAGCATATTTCCCATGTATAAAGCATGCTTCCCTGTGTTCATTTTCAACACTCTTTCTTCTCTATTTCCATTTCAGCGTATTCCTTCTCCTTGCTCTTTCTCTTTGCCTGCCTTTTGTCTACCAGTCCTCCTTTCCTCCTTCCATCCTATTTCAAAATCTCCCTGTGAGCCAAGCCTACTATCTCTAAAGGGTAATGCTGTCAGCTTTAATAGGAGCTGGATTAACTCCCACAGCTTTCATCTTCCCATCTTTTTTTTTTTTTTTTTGCTGCATCCTCTGTCTGTCCTCCCCATCCCAGTTCCTGTCTCAATCTCCTTCTTCTCTGCAACTTGCTTGAACTTTTCTTTCCATTGCTCGCCTCACTCCCTTCTGCTCCAACCCCTCCTCGCGTCTTTCCTGCTGTTTTCCATCTATCCATCTTAAGGCAAACAATCTGCCTAATCTAGCATCTAGCCAGCTACTGAGCTTTCCAGTCCACACCCACCACTGTTGTATGTGAGCACCTAATATACATTGATTAGGATCTCTGTTGTTCCCTCCCCCTTCCTTTCCAAACTATGTTGAAAAGGCTGGTGTGTGGTTTTTTTCAGTAGTTCTGCCTCTTCCCTCCATGCCCCTCCCTATCTCTCCTGGAGAAACAGAGAGCCAGAGACATGGGTTACAGAAAACTGTAGTTAGCACTTACCCTGCTAAATACAAGAGAACTTTACCGTCTCTCTCTCTCTCCCCCAAAAGAGGACATGAGGCCTGATGTAATGTCATCCAGGTCAATGGAAAGACTGAGATTAAACTCCCCAGGAGCAGGAACAGACCCCTGGGAGAAGAGAGATTGACAGGGGATGTGTGAAAAAAAGAAATGGATGTGAGAGAGGACTGTAGAAGATAGGGGAATAAAAGGGGACATCAGAGGAAGCCCATGTTACCTGAAACGTGGTCTTCTCCCTTGAAATCTGTATTTCACTAAAACAAATCGGCACTCCCCGGGGGCGTTATTTTAGGAGGCTGACCTAGACAGTAGAGTAAAGGAGGATCCACCCATCATGACCTCAGCTATTTCTTTCTCACAGTTTGTAAGAAAGTCATTTTCCCACAGCCACTGCTTCTCCCAAACACCTGTGCTATTCTGGGAAATAAAGCAGAAATGGGCAACTTTGTGCTTCACCCAAACTGGAGCACAGGGGAGGTACAAGCGGGTCTGGAAGGGATTCAGTAGCCCTGACAATAGCAAAGAGGAGTGGATCCTGCTCCTCTCTGTCCCCAAAACCAGGAGGAGAAGACAGAGAGACCCTTACTGGAGTCCTTAGTCTTTCCGTGGGGCCAGGAGGGAAAGGAAACAACAGAATCAACAAGAAGGGTGGAGAGATATGAACGCCTCCTACCCTCTTCCTAGAGGCGAGAGAGAAAAGGAGATGGGAAGCAAGGATGAAAGCCTCTTCTAGGTCTCTCTGTGGGCCGTGAAGCATCCGTCTGGGAAAAGCAGTAACACTTAGGGTAGGGTGCTGGGGGTGACACAGGGAGCAGAGGACTGAACAAAGCCCTGCGGCCCAGAGATTTCTTCAGTTCCACCACGGAAGAGGGACAAAGGTGGAGGAAATCTATATATGTGCTTTAGAAAGCATGCTTCCAGCCCTGGAAGCCTGGCTAGGCTGCTGCGGGCAAGCACTTCTCCAAAACACAGGGGCTAAATGCAAAAAATGCAGACAGGAAAACCTCCCCAAGTTGCCAACCAGCTTCTGTAAGAAGGAAAAGCAAAGAGAGAGGAAGAAAGACAATATGTAGAAGGAGAAAGAAGGAAAGAGAAACAGGGTCATAGAGGATTTAATTCAAAATCTCTTAATTCACCAAAATTTGAATCACCTATGTTCTATTAAATAAATTGTGCTAGTAAGTTACAACTGCCTTGACTTGCCTTATCTAACCACCACGGTTCTTTAAGTGCATCAGCAGTAAATTATGTATTTGCCATGATGTTCTTGCCATCAGAATTAGGTTTCTGCAGGTTTCAGTTCTTCTCGTTTCCTACAGCAGGAGCCAAGATAGAAATAATGAGCAACTCTACTCATACACTACTCACCATTTCCCCTCTCTTGATTACTCAAACTTTCTACTCCAGGCAGTGTAGTTAGCAGCTCTTTCTGCCACGTTGAGGCTTTGCAGCAGGTACAACATGACACCAGCTACGTCTCCTAATCTCAGTCCATAATGCTGAATTAATATAGTGTGTTTTTCCACAGACTTCCATAAATTCAGAGAAATATCTGCAGGAAGGAAAAGACAATAATTCTATGTCCATTCAGATGAATTACAATCCCAAAATAATAGCTGGAAACTTGTTTGCAAAAATCAGTAGACTTCGAAACCAGCAGCGTGTAGTTTGGGAAGAAAGATAATCATGTCGATGTGCACAAGAAGGAAAAGGATTGCAGTATAAATAACACAAGAGGGAAGGAAGAAGGGACAGACAAAAAGAACATATTATTGGTAAAAATCAGTAACAATCATCATACAGTTTTTATGAGAAGTTATCCTCCTTGAATAGGTGAATGCATAGGAGTGTACCTCAGTAGCCTAAAAATCAGAATGTTAAAGAGATGTAAAGCAGACCATGTTTTTACCACTTGTCAAATAAAGCACAACATATTTCGGAGTAACTAAGGCAGTATGTCTGCTGGCAAAGTAGCAGACTGTCATCTGTATATTGGGGGAAGTCAGATCTGCCAATTCAGAGGAAGTGTGGCTTCCTAGAAATTAATAATTTAATTGGATTAGTGATGAAAGGACTTTTTTCTCTTTCCTGAAAGAACGTCTCCCCTTTTTGTGCCAATTTCTTGGGGATCTCCACACATCAAACTTTGACCTGAAGAGCTTGTGCCTAACAGTTTTGGAGACCGGCCACGTCAGAGAGCACAGTTTAGGAGGCATCCTCAGAAAAGCCCTTACCTGATAAATGTCTCGAGTGGCACAGAGAATAGCTTTTCCCCAGTGCCCACAAACTGCCTTTCCCTGCTGCAGTGCACTGAAGGGACCCCAGCAGAAGTGACAGGTCATGCACTATGTTCTCGGTGCACCTCGGGGTGCTTTTCTTTCCCTGCATAAGAGCATCTTGATTTCCTAGTGGAAACTGAAGGATACTTATGTATCTTCATATATCCTTGCTACTCACAAAAAATGGAAAAGACCTTTAAAATGCATTTGTGTTTCCTCTGCAGAGAAAACTGAGAGGACTGAGGTCAAAGATAACTCACCATCTCTCCGACATTAGTCAACATGTGGCATCTATACTTAGCTTTGCTCCACGTTCTTTTGTATTCTTGCTCCTAACCACTTGTTTGCTACCTTGAGGCTGGAGCAAAGGTGGCCCGCTCTCATTCCTTTAAAAACAATTTAGAAAAGGGAAACAAAGAAAAGTGAAGACATTGCTCTGCAACAGAAAGGATGACTTGGGAGTAGATGCTCAGACAGCATGAGTCACGCTGCTTGTCTAGGAGGGGGCTCTTACCATGCACCGGAGATAGACCACATTACCTTTTTTTTACTCAAAATACTGCCATGTAAACCACGCACTGGCCCAGCACATGACATTCAGGGTAACTGAATGGAAACAAGACAGCATATAGCTTAGCCAACAGAGACTGAATGATCAAGCATCAAAGGTAGTCACATTGTGTTCCCTACAATATGCTCTGGCAGTCCACAGACAGCTGGTTGGTCATATGGTGCCAGTCTCTCCTCCCTGCTTCTAGCTGCTACACGATATTAAAAGGAGCAGGAAGGAAGGGAAATCCCTTCTTAAAATCGTGTATACAAACAATAGTTGCATCAATGCAGATGGAAGGAGATCCTGTCCAAAACACACAGTCAAAAGCAGCAAGTACTTCAGAGTCTGACAGCCAGTCTCTACCGAGCCTAGCTTTCACGGAGAAAGCCGTTGCACCCAGAAGATGTCCCCTAGCCGCCGAGTCAGGGGAGGAGGAGGAGGAGGAGGGAGCCGGCGTGGTAGCCCCTGAAGCCCAGCCCTTGCTGCAGAGGGCAGGCTCCCACCACCATCAACATCAACATCCTCACCCTGCGTGACTACTTGGTTCAGCCCACGGGTCAGGGCCCTTAGCCATGCTTCTGATGGGAACTCTTCTCCAGGATTTTCTGGGTAAGTCATTACGTACATGCAGACCAAAAGGGCACTGTGGACGTCAAGGCGTCTTCCTCGCCCTACGTGCTGACTCCACGTCAGATGAGGGCCTGGTGAACAACCTCCTCCCCTGCCTCCCACTTCCCGTATGAAGGACAGCGGGGCAGGAAGGCTGGCCAGGGTCACGTAGCCCTCCACAGCAGCTCCCTGGCCTGTGCAACAGCTCGCGGGGACTGCAGGCACATCGGGGATGACCACACCCATCCAGGCACTGCTCCAGGTCTGAGATCTGGTAAAGGATGCAAAGGCAGAATAAAAACATTTCACTTCAAAAGATAAAGCTTTTTTTGCCATTCTTTTCATCCACCAAGCCACGGCAGTGCAAAGGAACGTAGTTATCTGTGCTTTCACACCAAAGCTCTCAGCTCTCTAAAATGTTGTTTACAGCCTGACAAAAGCATCTTATTCTTGCAAACGCTGAACTGCTCGGCATCTCTTTCAGAAAGAGGTCACACACTAGGCAAGACTGACTTCGGGACCTGGGGGAGATAAATCAGGTTGGAAAAGCACTGTGGATTAGCACCCTTGTTCCCACTACAGCAGCTTCCTTTCTGCTCTCCCTTCCCATAAAGGCAGCATCCCCTGGCAAAATCAACAGGCGATCCCTCCTCCTCTTTCCTGAGGTACAAGCTGCTGCCTGCACCCTCCTGTGTTTTCCAGGCAGCTGCTCTAAGAGTAGGGAGGGAAAAGAGGAGGAGAGGTGGAGCAGGGCATGGCAAGACTCCAGTGCCACAGGGAGGGGATGAGAGGGAGGCTAGCTGGGAAAGCCATTGCCATGCAGTGCTGCCTACCCAGCAGAGATAATCGGGCAAAATTTCCTGGGAGAGGCTGCCTCCCTCAGCTCTCCACCCGTGCTGGTTGCAGCAGCAGCAACAGAAAACTTCGCCTGACACAGTGGTGTGGAAGCAAGAGAAGAAGCCTGGTTGTTCCTGTAGCACAGCCAGATCCTACCTCCTGCAGAAGGCGAGCTGAGCCAGGGGAGAGAACCGTGACGAAATCTGCGCTCCTCCAAATCACAACCCACAAGAGAAATGGTTTCAGCCTCGTCAGTGGTCTCAGAGCATGTCTGCCAAGAAGGGCTCCTCACAAAATACTCTGCCTTTTTACCCAGTAGCAGCTTTGAGGGCTAGCAGAGACCTTATCTTCAATCCTCCGAGTGGCTTCAAGTTCACCTCTCGAGGTTCCTTGAAGAGTGGTTCCAGTCCCTTCAGGAGCAACCTGCTCTCCTGGCTCTCAGCCCTCCAGTCGCAGCCTTATTTTGCATGGCAGCCTTTAATTAGAGAGCAAGAGAGACCTTGTGCTCAGGGCGCTCCCAGGGAGGGCAAGTCCCGGGCTCCCGTCCCTGCATCAAGGCCTGGGACTCGGCATGCGTCGGTGCCTGCACACAAGATGAACCCAGCGTTCCTGTTGCTCTTTCCTCTTTCCCTCCCACGCACTCTGTAAATATTAAAGCCTTCCCTATCAAGCAAAATTGCTACCATGGTGTACTCGTCCCATAACACCTTCTAGGTGCTCTCCAGGAAGCTGGGACACAGCGCTTCATGCTGGCCTCCCCTTGCTGAGAAGTCATCCGGTGGCTGCAGCAGGGCGGCAGCATCGCCGTCGGCTATGCTCCGAAGGAGCCGAGTATCTTGCTCTTAAAGACCATGCGGAAGTGTCTCCTCTTGGTGATGGCCACCGCAAAGGGATGGAGGCATCCAAGCGAAGCGCCAGAGGGCTGAGGTGTAACCAGCCCTGACTCCTCAGTGCTTGCACAGCTGCACAGAAGGACAGGACGGGGAGCCTGCGTTGCCTGCTTAGGGACTGCAGGCTCTGGCATGAGGGGCGAGGTGGCACATCAGTGCATGCTGCCGTGCCCAAGTCCTGCTTGAGATCTTGGCCTGAGTAGCCGCCGGTTTCAGTGATACTCAAACTCATCAGCGTACAAATCTCTTTGGAAGATGGGACTCAGACGACAGTTTCACAACTCGCTTAATCCGATCTACATGAAAGTGGCTGCCAACAGGGGAGGTCCCACTCTGCCGCCCGGCAGCACGTTCCCAACCCTTCCTCCGCACTGGCACCGTGGCTAACGCAGCTACACCTTCTGCTGAAGGAGGGAATTAGTACAGCTGAAAGCTTTTTTCCTCTGCTAATTTTCAGCTGGATCAGCTCCCTGGTCTGGTAACTCCATCGCTGCATGAGTGCTGATGCCAGCACAACAGAAACAGAGAGTTTGCGGGGCCAGAGGTGGGGGACAGGGGACAGGATGGGACCAGCCCTCTCGGCGCTGCATAGGCTTAAGCCAGGCAAGAAATAGCCACCTCTGGGTCTTAAAACACATAGCCCTTCAAAAACATTGCATGCGTTCTTAGTTTGGTTTTAAAAATAGGACTTACATGCCTACATTCACCTAGATGAGGAATGATTTTAGTCTTTGCTAAATATTGTACTAACATTATCAGTGAAAGCTGAAAGAAACCCACCGTCTGTTTCATTAAAACCAGACTTCTCAACTTCTTTAAGTGAGGCATTTTTTTGCATTACACTGAACTTGAATACAAAATCCAGCATTGTAAACGCAAAGGCCATGATCTGCCAGCTCCCTTGCTTTTCCTTGTTGCCGTATAGGCTCACTAGAGGGTCTGTTTTCCTCTCAGTGTGAGTGTGACGCTACAATTAATACTAATGGCATTTATTAGGGCACATCAAAAGATGAGCACAGCACACATTAGCAACAGAAACCAGCTTTCTGCATTGTTGGCTCTGCCTTCAGCACAGCTATTCAGGCACTCAGGTATTTCTCAAAGTATGGATTGGTGATCAGCCATCACTACTAAAACATTTTCAAAAAAGCAGTGCCTCCACATGAAAAATAACAGGTTAATAAAAGAAGCCAGGCTTAATTACACGATTCAAACAAGGAAGTATCATGAAATCACTTAATATGCTGTTGTTACCAATTACAGTTCAGTTCAAAACTGAGACCTGTCTGGGTGATGAAATGAGATTGGTTTACTAGGAGTTTCAGGGAGGAAAACCTCAGAGAGATGGGAAAGGGGATTGGGAAGGACACAGGGACAAGTCCCTAGGAGAAATGGCCTTCGAGGAATGAGGAAAGAGTACGTGAGGAGAAGGGGATGGACAAGCACACATGGGAAAGCAAGAAGCAAGGCAGGTGGCTTGAGCCATCTTGACTATTACTCACTGGTGGGCATTCAGATAAAAAAAATCTGTGTGAAGTTGATAGATGTTTGGCTCAAAAAAAGGCTGTGGACTTTCCTCATGTGGGCTCTTCACAGCTGCAGGAGCAAGCTCCTCTGTGGTTAGCAAGCTTGATAACTGTATTCAGTTGGTGGCTTTGTCGGCTTCTAGCTTCAGTGCTCTAAATGGGCAAGTCTGTAACTAGCCCTGCAAAAATGCCGAATACCACTGCACCTGTCAGGGTACTCTAACTAGTGCATGTCCGCCTAGCTCTTCAGTTAGAGGCATACAATCAGGGTCAAGAAGTACGCGCCATGAGAAGTACATGCATTCCCATTTCGAAAGGGTCTGATAATACGGATGAAATGCGAATTAACTTGGTCCAGAGCGCAGGAGGTTCTGTAGGTTGCTTACCCCGCCTGAAAACTGAAGAAAACCGGATTTCAGTTCTAGACTTCCAGGGAAGGACACTCATTCCCCTCTTTGTGATGGCAAGTCTGGGGAAAGTCATTTCAAATGTGAGTAAGATGAAATACAGTATCTCAGAAGCACAGATACTAAAACTTGAAAAAATGCTTTTGTTGAGGGACATCCAACTGAGACCTTGTGTCTCCTTGGACCTGCATTTAGACCGTCTACCTGCAAAAGAGACAAGCAGAGCAGAATGTTACACTGAAATATTTGAGAATGTGATACTGAAATATTTGAGAACTTTCTTTGCATACAAAACAAATCACTCTCGGATTCCAGTAAAATCTCCTCCGAGTGTGACCAGCTAACTGGCCAGGCTTCCTACAGACCCATAAAAAAAGCGGGAGGGGTGTAGTCTATCTAACATATCTAATCTCTGCCTTGAAACACCCTCCATCCATGCAGCATCTGCTTGTTGGCAGACGAGTGCTGACTCGGCATGTCTTTAATCTGTCAACTCCCAGGTGTTTTGATAAACCACGAAAGCTGTCGGCTTGAACCTCAAATAAATCTTTTCTGCCCTGAGTGTGGTGGAAAGCCTTTGTGTACGGGCACCAGCCCTCCCGCTCAGGAGGGGTGAAAGGATGCTCCATCACTTCTCTTTCTTTGCTCCCAGGGAAAAACCACGTTGGTTATGGGGTGAGAAACCTCCCCGTTGCCTTTCTCCCTCCCCACCACAGCACGATCTGGAGGAAATCCCTGAGGGAAAGCTTCACCTTGCATCCCTCTCCCCACTCCAGCACGTATGCCAACGAGCAAACAGCAATCCCACAGCGAAGGGGTTGCCATGCTGCTGCACTGTACTCTGAATCACGACTTTAGGCACTCTGCCCGTCTTCTCAGTTCAAATACAGATGAAAAGGGAGATGCACTTAAAAAGGCTCAGCTAGTCTTAAGTGGTGCGTCTGTGCCCGTGGGACACCAACCCTGTTGTTTGTAACCCAAAGTTGCTAAGGTAAAACAGGCCCAGAACAAAAAGAAAGATTTATATTAGAATCAGACGTTTGTAGATAAATGTGATAAAAAGATACAATGCTTTAATTGATACTATGACAAACCTTACAAACATCACGAGGCAAGCTCATTTACTGTTTTGTGATTTAATACAGAGGCCCCTGTTTTCTCTCTAAGCTCTCCAAGCTTTTCCTGTGCCATCTCTTCCAGAACAAAATTCAAAAGCACAAAAACTAGAAGGTGCTTTCCTCGTTCCATCACTCTGGGTCAAATAGGTATGAGTGTGTTTGAACGGGGAAGGAATATTACTTTTTATAAAGAGTGTCAATTCCAGCAGTTGGCTACCAACAAAAAAGATATACAATTACTGCACTCCTATTTGCAAATTTCCTTTTGGAAAGGAGTTTATAACTTCATGCCTTAAAACTAATTTTGACCCAAACTTGTCAGGCAAGTCTGTGGTCTGGAAGGGAAACAATTTTGCAACATTAGAACTAATGCATTCAGGTATTTCTGTTTGTTTAGAGGCGACAACAACAAATAACAGAAAAATGCTTGCAAGGCTGGAACTGCTTTTGCAATGCTCACCTTGCTTGCACTCCCCTCAGATTTTATGGCAGGTTATAACCCATCATGCTCTTCTTTTTTCCCTGTGTGTATTATCACCTTAGATCTTTGAGCTCTTTGGAATATAGTACCTAGCACACTGTTAGCTAGATATAAATAATAAAAAGATATGATGTTTAAAGACATAAATAATAAAAAGCAGTACTTCCAGACACTCCCCTCCCATACTCAGTGCTTCAGGGAGGTAAGTCTGTGGGAGAAAATCACCACAGACTTTTCCACAAAGAGATAAGCCGTGTACCAAACCCATAGGTACAAAGAGGAGAAGCTTTCTATCCCTTTCTTTTTTCCTTTTTTTTTTCCTGGTAGAACAGGGTGCAGAGCTTAACTCCATAATAATGAGATCCTAATACAACCTTCCATCTGGCCACTAACAGTAGCGCATCTTTCAGCAAAGCCAATCTACTGACGACTCACGTGTCTTGGTGCAAGAGCCTGTGGGGAGGGGAAAACAAACCACAAAACGCAGATATCTTGATCTGTTTAAAACCTTCTGCGAGAAAAAGCTTTCAGAGGGAAAGTGGGAAGATGACAGCCTAGCCTGACTCAGCCTCACCTGCCCTCTATCCACCAAGCACTGACCAGAGCGTGCCTTCTGCAGCAGCAGAAGGGGCTTGTGCGCTGGGGAGGAGGCCGAGGAGAAATGCAACCCATCCAGCACAAGGGACTGCAGCAGGTGGGTCTAGTGCAAGTGGGTATCAAGATACTGATTTCAGACTTTTAATCTGCTCCTGGGCAGAAAGCGATATGGCAGCCCACTTCTGGAGGGGAATGGAGAAAACCTTACCGTGACAGAGGCAGATACGATTCCTGAAATGCACACGTAATCCAGCACAGACCTGCCATCCATCCAGGACAGCACCCAGCGGTCAAAGCAGCCTTTGAAAGGCTGTTCTTCCCATGGGACTCACACCCATCCCCAATGCTCTTATTTTTATACACTTATATATACATATATACGTGCCTTGAGACCCCCCCTGCCCCCCATTTGCACTCCTGCTCTTTTGTGTACACAAAAATAAGAGTTGAGTCATAAACTGACATATAATGACACGTACTGGGCACTTGTATATATTAACTGATGCATCCCATGAGCAATGTCCTTGAGGCTCCTTGGCTGTAACATACCTTCTGCTGTAATCAATTTGTAAGTGCAAACTGTTCTGAATCTCATTATTTATTACTCTTCTAATGTCTGCCTTACTGTATATTGAGTCTACTTCATTTAAGCGAGCTAAAAATGACAACTGCTTCTCACAGTAACTGTGTATATTCTCCTGGTTTGTGCACGGTTACGGTAGCTTGGCAAGTTGTCTTTCTGTTCACGCGTGGCTTGGAGATAAAGCCACTCACCAAAGTATTTGACATCATAAGGATACTTTTACGTTAGACTGATGTCATTTGTCATTATCACTTACAAGTATCAGAATCACTTTACCAGAGCAGACTAAAGGTTTGCTGAACTCGGTATCCAATCAGGAGCACTTAAAATGATCCAGTCCTTCAAAAGAAAACTTAACTCCTAATAATAAACCTAATTGCATTATATAGCGCCACTCATGGAAATTTTTCCCAATTCAGCATCTAACGTACAAAATCTGTGCATTAAGACGCTGCAATCTCATCTTTGCTTACTGCAATGTCAGGAGCTAGCATTTACATAATTGCCTGACCACCTCACCTTTTAGGCCAATTTCTTTTCCACAGCAGCCAGCAGCAAAGTCCCATCCCTTGTCCTTCGCATGAGAAATACATCCCTGGTTTTATCTGTGGGTTTTTTCCCCCCACTGCATCATGAGATTGCTTTCTTGATCCCAAGAGCCTCGATCCTCTCCCATGACCTTGAAAAAGGGGAATTCGAAAGCAGCTCCCGGGTGGGAGGTGCGGTGTCTCTTCTGCCGGTATGAGTCTCAGCAGTTTTTGCTGCGGCCGAATTGGGATTACCCGGGCTGCTGCCAGCCGTGCAGCCGGGCCCCCACATGGGAGCCACGTGCAGTTCAGCAACTGCGGGTTAGTCACTCAGGCAAGGCGAACCCTTGAGTCACAGTATCAACCTACCTCCTGCGTTACCCAAAGCTTTACTTGTAAGGAAATGCCACCTTTGCTGCCAAATCGCGCTAGCTTTCAGCTGCTCTTTCACCGAAACTTTTCTCTTGTCTTTTAGCATGCAAAGGGAATGGATGCAATATTCATGGTGATACTGCACTAACGTAATACTATTGTTCTGATGTTACTCATGGCCTAAATCAGCACCACATTGTCTCTTGTGCAACGTTTAAACAGCATTGTCTAAATCTGTACTGGGAGAAGTTACCGGGAGTTCAAAAGGAGTGCTGTTGAAGTTGTGTTAGCTGCTTTTGTCTGAGGTTTTACCAGCGCTCCCGAGGGGTTGTAATGTCATTTTCAGCCGCCTGAGCACAAGGCAGAAGGGAGCCACGCAGCAGAACAGGTTCTCCCTCTCACCCTCGCCTTCAGGAGGACAAAACTTTACCATCCAGCATAAGGCACCACAACTTTTGCATGACATTAGACTACGACATGACTGGAGAGCTGACATGTTAGGAAACCACCAGGGTAATCCCTCTCCTTGCTCCTGACTTTTTTCCTGGCCTCTTCCCAAGAGGGGAGGGGAAGAGGAGTTAAAAACATTACGGAAAGAACAAGCATCGCCAAGCCAAAAATCATCTGGCCTTACAAAGTTCTTCTTTACCCTAGAAGGGAGAACCTTCTAAAATATGTATTTTTAAACATACATGTAGGCTGATTGTTTTAACTATACAAACATCTGCCAACTAGCACCGTGTCTGGAGTGCTCATACTTTACTACAATGTTCAAACAGTTGGGCTGAAAAACAGATTGCTAGGAAATATCTGAATTTAAGCAAAAATACCCTTAAAGCTGAGAGAAAAATTCTTCTGTTTTTTCTTTTAAAAACCCACCAAACAAGCACTAAATTTGATGGCAATAATACAAAGCGAAATTTCAGTTTGAGGAGATGTCTACAAACTTGGTGCTTCAGTGCCTGAGAAGAAAACGTCATACGTTATGGAAGGATATAGATATTTATTCAACGGTTATCCTCTGTGATACGCACACATTGTATTGTAACCAGTAAGTACACTTTTAATATTAGAACACAACATAGACACCCAATTCCGAGGCACATTACTTCTGCAAATGAAAAAAAAAAAATAACGCAGAGAGAAAGAAATCAATACAATTTGGATAACATAAACCCAATTAATTCCTAGTATCCAAGGAGGATTACAGAGGAAAGGAAGTAATGCAAGGGATGGGGGAGGCAAGTATCGCAGACCTACTCGGAGGGAGAGCAAAAGATCTCCCCACAGTACATTAAGATACTTCCCAAAAAAAGCAAGAGTCATTCCTAGGCTTTGCTCCAACCTCCATGAATCCCTGCCTGCAAAGTAACTGTGACTCGATCTTCTCGGATTTTGTTAACGGGGTACTGACCTTCATGCCAGCATTCACACAGAGCAACTGGACTGTCCGGTTGGGAACAGCTTACCAAAGGCCATGTACGGTGCAGTCAATACGGTCATTCATCCATTTTAGATATGCCGAGTTAGCGTCACTACCCAATTGCTCCCTTTGGGGGAGGAAAAAAAAAAGGCCACAAAAAACCCTCTCTTGCACAGGCAAGAGATTTCTGTGTCTAGTAAGGCAGCTCTGGAAATAACTTAGAAGAGCAGAATTCCAGATGTTAAAAATAGCATTTAATTAAAGAAACATAAATCATACCGAAAAGTTTTAAGTCACTTTTAGTTAATACATTCGGATTTATTTTAGAATATACTCTACATCTGAGTAAAAAAGTTTTAAATAAACTCCAGTACACGTACAACCGTGGGACGCACCATCCGTCCCGTGACGGAGGGATGCTGGTTAGCCCACCAGCTTCCCTCCCGGGTAACAGAAGCAGTTTTACGCCAGTTTTATGTTCATCGGCTTGCGTTGAGCCTCCTATCTGCCAGCTACGCCACCACCACGCCAGGAACACGTAGGGGTTCGGCCTCCCCGCCCGGGGAGGCACAGCAACCGCTCGCCCCAGACCGTATAAAAAAAAAAACCAAAAAAAAAAAACCAACAAAAGTGGGGGGGAATAATTAATAAACTAGTAGTGATTAATTTACATCTCCCTCTCGCTTGTGCGTTGGTAGAAAACCGGCTGCAGTCCTGG
>WAAD01042354.1:2944-16646 GCA_013389945.1 Fregata magnificens
TAATAAATATATAAATATTGCAAGGATTATTTAATGCATTTGGGACTTATTTCAGAGATGCGCTTCTCATCTGCATGAGAGAAAAATTACTCCCAAAGTGTTTTCAGCATCTCTGTTTGTTTTTATTGCTTTAAGGTGAAATGTCTTTGTTGTGTTTGCAAGTTTATTTCTCTCATTAACATGATCAGTTGGTATTAAAAAAAAAAAAAACAACCCAAAACTGCATTCCTTAATGAGATAAAGTCACATCAGCATAAACAATTTGTTTCATTAGGAATACCTGCTATTAGATCACTGGAGATATCAAAGCATCTAAATCAATTTCTTAAGCAATTCCACATCACATCCTCTTTCAAATGTTAGTGGTCTACTAAATTAACAATCTGAAAGCACAAAGCTGAGGGACAAATTCAAACAATGTACAAATGCTTCTGTAGTGTGTTGCACTATCAATTTGTGTCTCCAGGGCTATGGGATTTTGTTTTCTGATTGCATTTATTTACTATATCTTTTTAGATATANCTCATGTTTTCAAAATTTACAGATATTTCTTTGAACTAGACATGTGAAATCATCTTCTCCGTTTTAGAATATCTTCATTGTTCATCTTGTTGTTCAACATTAGTTATGTTGAACATAACTAATGACCTTTCAGTGTGTTCAGGAGAAGATCCTCCCTGTGATGCCTGTTCCAGTAGATTATCCAGTGNAGGTCAGATCTGCTGGTTACAATAGATAGCTTTAGCAATGTTTTGTATAGAAATTCTACCCTAAAAATAACAGCATATAAATAGACTTCTAATCTCTGCTGTAACGTTTGTACACACTTATCTTTCTTTTCTTTCATACTCCTAATTAGTTGCAGTTATCTTATATTCAGTAAGTAGACAAGTGATAATTATAAAAATTCACAGCCTGATTCTAATCTAACATTTGTCAGTTCTANACCTGTGGCCTGTGCTAATCCCCCAAATTGTACAGAAGAATTTTCTGGAGAGTGCCAGTTGGTACAGGTCACCATAGAGCATGCTATTAGTTCAATAGTAAGCTGAATCTGTCATGGCACAGGTTAGTTTATTAACAGAGATATAAGCTTCAAACCAAATATTTAGGTGTGAAAACTCAATAGGACTGGAGTCATAGAAAGATGTCAGAAATAGTCCCTACTCCACATAAACGAAATTACACTGAATTCATTCTAATCCAGGCCTAAGGATGATATAATTACTTGTATTTTCCAGAAAATTGAGGACTTGTTTTTTTATTTCTTCCTTCTCTTTCCCACACTTGTCCCTCAACTGATGACTGTGCAGCTAATCTGTCTTTGGCCCGTTCTGAATAATCGTGTATAAACTAACAGTCAAAAAGAGATTCAAAGTCACTTCTTTCAGCACGGGGGACCTTGTGCATTAAGACCCATAGAGGATATCAGACAGTTCCTTGGTTTGCAAAGGTTCCATCTCTTTTCCTATCAATTTTGGGCTATGTAGATATTCTTCAAGGCCTGTCACATCCTTTTTGGTGAGAGAGAGGCAAAGTAGGATGATAAACAGGTCACACGGCTCTGTTTCTGAGATCTGTGTTCATACTTGTCAAATTTCATCCTGGGATTGAGTCTGCCAACTCTGCATTTTTGGTCTGTACTCTTTTTGACACCATTTTGTCTTCTGTCTGCAAGATTCAAACCTCCTCTTTGGTTTAAAAAAAAAAAAAAGAAAAAATAAGGTTCCCATTTTCCTCTCACCAGCACTGATTTAGCATGTCATGAGGGCTATTTTTTCTCACCTTTGGAGGAAGACTGAATGACCAGAGATAAAGAAAAAGTCATTAATTCTTAAAGGCCAATCACCCTCTGGCAATTCCATCATTTATTGCTCTTCCTTATTTCTCTCTGCCCTTTCTTTTGTGCTGCTTCCTCTCTTGCTTTTCCACCTCCCTTCCTGTTCATTGGTGTCTTTTTAAAAAAAAAAAAAAACCCACTCATACAAAAGTTCTCTGGCTTCTGTAAATCACNACATGATCAGTTGGTATTAAAAAAAAAAAAAACAACCCAAAACTGCATTCCTTAATGAGATAAAGTCACATCAGCATAAACAATTTGTTTCATTAGGAATACCTGCTATTAGATCACTGGAGATATCAAAGCATCTAAATCAATTTCTTAAGCAATTCCACATCACATCCTCTTTCAAATGTTAGTGGTCTACTAAATTAACAATCTGAAAGCACAAAGCTGAGGGACAAATTCAAACAATGTACAAATGCTTCTGTAGTGTGTTGCACTATCAATTTGTGTCTCCAGGGCTATGGGATTTTGTTTTCTGATTGCATTTATTTACTATATCTTTTTAGATATATAATCAGATAACTGCAGGTCAGATCTGCTGGTTACAATAGATAGCTTTAGCAATGTTTTGTATAGAAATTCTACCCTAAAAATAACAGCATATAAATAGACTTCTAATCTCTGCTGTAACGTTTGTACACACTTATCTTTCTTTTCTTTCATACTCCTAATTAGTTGCAGTTATCTTATATTCAGTAAGTAGACAAGTGATAATTATAAAAATTCACAGCCTGATTCTAATCTAACATTTGTCAGTTCTANAAATGCTGCCCAGCCTGGAGGTCAAATGGCATGGCCTGTTTGTAAAAGTCTTTCCCCCAGCACTCCTCTGTGCGTGATCATATTCAAACTGCTTTTTGGCAATGACCTGTGGCCTGTGCTAATCCCCCAAATTGTACAGAAGAATTTTCTGGAGAGTGCCAGTTGGTACAGGTCACCATAGAGCATGCTATTAGTTCAATAGTAAGCTGAATCTGTCATGGCACAGGTTAGTTTATTAACAGAGATATAAGCTTCAAACCAAATATTTAGGTGTGAAAACTCAATAGGACTGGAGTCATAGAAAGATGTCAGAAATAGTCCCTACTCCACATAAACGAAATTACACTGAATTCATTCTAATCCAGGCCTAAGGATGATATAATTACTTGTATTTTCCAGAAAATTGAGGACTTGTTTTTTTATTTCTTCCTTCTCTTTCCCACACTTGTCCCTCAACTGATGACTGTGCAGCTAATCTGTCTTTGGCCCGTTCTGAATAATCGTGTATAAACTAACAGTCAAAAAGAGATTCAAAGTCACTTCTTTCAGCACGGGGGACCTTGTGCATTAAGACCCATAGAGGATATCAGACAGTTCCTTGGTTTGCAAAGGTTCCATCTCTTTTCCTATCAATTTTGGGCTATGTAGATATTCTTCAAGGCCTGTCACATCCTTTTTGGTGAGAGAGAGGCAAAGTAGGATGATAAACAGGTCACACGGCTCTGTTTCTGAGATCTGTGTTCATACTTGTCAAATTTCATCCTGGGATTGAGTCTGCCAACTCTGCATTTTTGGTCTGTACTCTTTTTGACACCATTTTGTCTTCTGTCTGCAAGATTCAAACCTCCTCTTTGGTTTAAAAAAAAAAAAAAGAAAAAATAAGGTTCCCATTTTCCTCTCCCCAGCACTGATTTAGCATGTCATGAGGGCTATTTTTTCTCACCTTTGGAGGAAGACTGAATGACCAGAGATAAAGAAAAAGTCATTAATTCTTAAAGGCCAATCACCCTCTGGCAATTCCATCATTTATTGCTCTTCCTTATTTCTCTCTGCCCTTTCTTTTGTGCTGCTTCCTCTCTTGCTTTTCCACCTCCCTTCCTGTTCATTGGTGTCTTTTTAAAAAAAAAAAAAAACCCACTCATACAAAAGTTCTCTGGCTTCTGTAAATCACAAAGCTATGTTTCATGCAGAATAAAATAATAGAAATTATATTATGTAACAGAGCCCTTTAAGTACCTACAGGAAATCGAATTTTGTAGCAGTGCTGTCAGTGGAAATGGTGCTGCTCTTTTGTCTTGTTTGAACTACAGCAAGGAAGTTAGCAGCCTAGAGCTTGACACCTCTTTAAATATGTCATCAGCCTTTCTTTTAGGAACTGCATCATCTGTTTTTGTGTATCTAACAAGACCACAGTTTAGTCCCATTTCCCACGGCAAGTCCACCATTGCTCACTAAACATGCTCTGTGAAGGGGTACACAGAGGGCTGCTTGCCCCTGACAGTGACTGGCCCTTTCTGATACGGGACAAATGTTGGTAATGCAGCAGCTGGTGCCAGCCAGCTAGGGTCTGTACTGTGCCACCCCAACAACCATTACTCTAGTGTAATAATGCCATTGATTAGCTTAAGATTCCCATTTACGCTAAGCCAGAAGGACATACTTGTCTTTCTGCTTTCCTTGGCCTGTCACTGTTGGCATTAACCCAGGATTACCGTCCTCTGGATTTAGATAAATCAGAGAAGCCTCTTTCACTTTCTTCCTCCTTCCCGCCACACTGAAGACTATGGAATCGAAAGCTTGTATTCCTCTAAAATTTTATCCCAAGAAGAGCAGAAGCGTCACAGGACAACAGGCAGAATAGATCTTGTGGTTTCAGATGGGTGTTTACATTATCAGTTTTATCAATATTTTGCAAGGTTTTGACCAAACGAGGTACCTCCGCAGGGTCATTCATACTGGGATTAAGTGATTACAACACATTTAATCTTTTTTGAGAGATAATTTTCAACTTTGTTTAGCCCCTTAACAGTCAACACAAACTCATGTGCACCTGGGCTTGGGGGGGTTTTCCATAGATGAATGTTCATCAGCCTCTGAGGGGTTTGTGTCCCAGATTTGTGTTATGATCCAACGGTAGCACCTGCTGTAGTAGCTGCTTATGCTCTTCACTGAGATGGCAGAGGAATTTTTTTCTGTTCTGAGCAAATATTGCCTACTGATCAGACGAAAATCCTGTTCTATTTGCCCAATGGACCACTGTGACAGCTCACATACCTGGGAGCAAGTCAAAGCCATTTCTAGGTCAATTATATACTTTATGCTTTCTGAGAAGAAAAAATGCTCCAAATCTCTTCCTGCCCTAATGAAGTACACACAACCAGGCAATTACAACACTCGGTTAAACAATCCACAAAAGGCAGGTTTTATTTTTAAGCAAGTCTTAATACTGGAAGCATATACTAAAGGAAATGAGATATTTTCTTTAACAAGTTCCTCTTGTCATTTAATAGCAGACAGTTCAAGTGTGCTAACTAAATTGATATGTATTTTTATTTTAAAATCTCCTAATGTTTAATGCTCAGTGATGTACACTTTATTGTCAGTTTAAAAACTTTTTATTGATATTAATGTTCTATCGATAAAGTTTTAATCAATCACTCCTAACTCATATTTAGCACTGTAAACACCTCCCAATAACTTTTTCGATGTTAAATAAGTTTCTGCAATATAAAACATATTTATTAGCAAAATATTTAGTGGTTTTAACTCCCCCTGTTACCCACTAACCATTACAAGTTTAAGAATTCAGACTTTCTAATAGCTACAATATTCAACTTGTCCTACATTTTCATAAGGCATTCATTTCATATCAGCTATCTGATAGACAACGTACATGTAAATCTATCATGACTGAAAAAGACTTCATTTGTTCAACAAGTCAAGTGAACAAGAAGAGTTATAAAACTATTATCTAATTGTTATTGCTTAATCTATTAAAACTGCTGTACCAAGGTGCTGCTTTTTCCCTCAATGATAAGATACATTGAAATAGTGACACCTAGGTTACTTATCAGTATATTGGCTTTCAGTAAAACAGTTGGCATTTCTTCTGTTATTAAAGAGTAAATTCTGAAACAGGAGGGACTATTAATTATGCATTCATTTTATATCAGAATATGCATTTAACACTTTTTTTTGTGGAAAAGCAAAAACTGGCAGACAAATAACTCATAAATGACACTAATGAGCACTGGGAGATGGAGTGAAAAGGCTTTAAATGTGTCCCATTATTTAGCAGGATAATTAAGAGCACAGCTCTACCATGGCATTTTATTACAGAAATAGATAAGATCCCATCTTATTGCAAGCAGGTGTTGTAATGAAGCAAAGTGAGATCATTTTTATGATGTTCTTCTGGTCCAAAAAAGATTGCAAATTTATTTTATGCTACCTTAATTTAAAAAGTAAGCACACAGATCTTGGGAAACAAAGGTGACAGCAAAATATGATGTGTAAAACCACTTACAATGCTGTTGATTCAGGTTATCCACAGACAAAAAAGAAAAGAACATTTGTTCTCTCACACCTTATAAATACAGTTTGGTTTCTCACAAATAATGTTAGGTTTAAGCAACTCTTACCAAACGGAACTCACTGCACACAAATGGCATCACACTTTAATATAAACTAAACTTCATACCAGAGTATTTACAGTAAAAATAAGGTTCTCGCTATTTCAATTCATTATGAAGCTTTAATCCTCCATAAATATTGGCACTAAACTTTTGTAACATATCTGTCATGTTTTTATGCTTTTTTCATTAGCATTTAATATCAAGTGCTGCAGAATACAGATAACCCCACATGGTATTCTACAAAAGATCCAGTGCGGCATATTAAGACATGGACTCAACTTTCATTCCAAGTGAGAACTCGTTTATTGTTCCCTACACACTTTTATACATAGCCCAAAATATCAACTCCGCCCATATACATTCCCCCTTAAAACTTTCCACTGTTGACTTCTTCTCTGTTCCAACCTTCCCTTGACCTGCGCGGATTCTTCTGTTTATCTTTTCCGGTTTCTCCTGCTTGCCACGTCAGCATTCCACCTTCGCTATCTCTACTTTTCTCAGGCCCAAGGCTTGTTAGATATCAGCTCTTCTGTGTTACGCCTCCAAGGGCTTAGTAAGACTGTCATATCTGTTCCCTGCTCTCCTTCTCTTCCCACAATCCAGCATTAAATTGAGTGACGCAATATTACAATGGTGTAATTGCAAGAACAATCTGGGCTAATGTTTGCTGATTATAAATTTCAAGAGTATATACAGGAGTCACAGGGAAGAAAACTATAATATTTGACTACCTAGGCCACAAGCTGTCATTCTTTTATATATCACTGTAGAAAAACGTTATAGTGAAACTGAGAGGCTGCATTTTTGGAGGGCAGGTCTTTTAATTTTAAGATGAAGATAAAAAGACATTTAAGGTTAAAATACATTAACAAAGATATGAAAAACTGTAACTTCCATCTTTCAAATACAACACCTGGGAGAAGGTTATCCACGAAAATGAAAGCAAGTCTGTAAAATTGGGACAGACGCTATATCCTGTGGAAGTCTCTAGATGGTAAGATTTTGACTATATTACTAACTGTTTTTTAGATGAAAAGAACCCCAATGAGATGGCCACTTCAAAGGCAAGAATAAATCTCATCAACAATAGAAGGGTTATGCAGGTGAAAAAAACATGGGTGGAAGATAGCACATGGGACATACTCTCTAAGAAATAGATTACAACTTTCACTGGAGCAATGACCTGGTGGTGGATGTATCGCACAACAAGCTGGGCTGTCCCGTCTCCTTGGTCCAGTACTGACACAGTCTTAGCCTGAGGACAGCGGCTCCCACATGGTGGTACTGGGCTTTCTCTGGGATCATAATATTGGTGAGATCATGTGTTTCAGTTCTGAAAACACCTTCCAGATATTCTGTGTAAGTGTATCACCTAAGTATTCCGGCTATCTGCAGACACAACTTTGAAATTTCTTTTCTTAAAAAGACAAAAAAGCCATTGCACAAATATTTTTGGGGAGACAGGAGTGCAACAGCATGCTTTTGAAAGTAGACAAAGTAATTTTGTTCTAATTTTGAACAAACATTTATAGAATTATATTATAGGGCTTGTCTATTTGTGCACTTAATTAAAGCTTGATTTCAGATATAAACCATAAAAAGCATTCACAGTCCAAGCAACTTAAATCTTCATGGCTTCTAAAATTATATCTACATGTGAAAACAAGAACAATTATATTCAATCATACTATGTTTCCACTGCAATCAGAGGATGTCTGCTGTGATACAACTTTTTTGCTGAAGTGTCCAGAAAATTCTCCAAATTTTTTAAAAATAAGGGGTATTTTTGTGTCATGCAGATGCCAGACCTCATCTTTCCCAGGTAGCCACAACCATCCGGTGTATTAGAATACACTGAAGTTTTGAGGTCATTCTTAGTAGCTTCACAAAAATAAGCCTGTCTCAGCCAACAGACAGTAAATAATGCTCATAAGCTTTATGCCAACAGTTTTGATTAGAATTATACAGAAATACAAATGGTATAGTCTGATTCAATATCTGTGGAGAAAAAGCATTTCGTACCCCGATGGTGGCAACAGTTTTGCAAATCATTTTGAGGAAGCAGAACCTGTACTTGTTATCAGTTTATATTTTTTGTAGTTTTCACTTCCACCACTGTATTCCCTAGGGTCAGTAACTATTGATGGACAGTGAGAAGGATTGCGTAGGGTACCAATATCAGCTAATCACTATACAAATGGCTGGATATCATCAAACCCCAGAAAACTTTCTGAACCTGGGAAGCACAAAGTCATAGGCTCATGATAGTTTCCTCTTTTTCTATTTTCCTTTATTCACTGGAGTTTGAGATTCGTTACACTTAAAATCTAAGGAAGTTAGGTGGTGAGATGAAAAAATGAGTGAGATGGAGAACGAAAGAAGTGTGGAAATTGGAATTTAAAGCATAGCTAATGTCATTTGGCTGATTTTGCTGCAAACCTACCAGGGAAAGAAAAAATAAAGTTTTGCAGTGTGTAAGAAACAGCTTCTTGAGATGGTCTTGATTTTCTACCACCCTGCATGGTGAGTCCTATATATTTGAAAGAGCTTGAAATTAATCATCTTTGTATGGAGATTAAAGAAAAAATGATTAAGCATGATAACCTGCAACTTCTTTTACTACTTCTTATAGTTAGGGGAATCTGTACCTCTACTACAAAGGATGCAGAGATGGGGGGAAAGTCCCAGTAGATCTACCAACATCGAACGCTTACCCTTTCAGCTAGCATTTTAAACAAATATTATTGTGTCATATTTGCTCACTTCTTTCTCTTTCACTCCCTGTGAATTTTTGTTTCTGAATCTTTACTAATGCTTTACAGGAAAAAATACCAGTGGCTTGAGTATTTGAGGTTTTGAATGCATATTGCCCTGAATTGGGATGGAAATGTCTTAACGATTTTGTTAAGTAAGGAAAAAAGTTTCAGTAATTTTAAAATTGTTTTACATTTTATGCCTCTTTACAGACTGAACTTCTTGAAGTAGTTTTAGTGTAACAGATGTTGGTCTAGGAGATACTGTAATCGAAGGTTTTTAAACTTATTTCATTTTTTCCACAAACCTTTTGTACCGGGTGCAGGCACCCAGGTGCCGGCAGCGAGGGGTGCGGGGGCAGCCCGTCTCAGAAGCAGCTAGGGGCTGCCCCATGCCCGACACGGCCAGTTCCAACCGGTTCCAGCCGGACCTGCCACAGCCCCAGCTGAGACTGTCAGCGAGGCTGGTGGCCCCTGTGTGAAAACAGACTTAAGGAAGGGCAAAACACGGCACAGCAGTGAGGTGTGAGGGAAGAAGTGTGAGAAACGGCCCTGGGAACAGCAAGGCCGGGGAAGGCGGAGGGGGAGGAGGTGCTCCAGGCCCGGAGCAGGGATTCCCCTGCAGCCTGTGGAGAGACCATGGGGCAGCAGATATTTCCCTGCAGCCCATGGAGGCTATTTTGCCTGTGATGGTAACTGGTAAGTAATCTTCCCGTCTTTATCTCAACCCTTGAGCTTTTGATTTTTCATTTTCTCCCACTGTCCTGTTGAGGAGGGAGACGGAGAGCGCAGCTGGGTGGCCGTCTGTCAGCTGCCCAGGGTCAACCCACCACGCCTTTCTTTTCCCTCTTCCCAACTGGCAAAGCGTTTCATCTGGATAAAGTCACCTTTTTTTTTTTTTTTTTAAACCATAGCCTTGTTTTTCAATCAATAGTTCCCAATAAGCTCTTGTTTTCAGGTGTTTAGCACTTGCAGGTCCTCACAACACAAGGAGAAGCTTTTACCTGTTGAAGCTGAGAGAAAACCCAGGACCAAAGGTCTTAATTCTGCTTTGTCGCTCACTAAATAAAAAGAAATATCTCCTATTTAAATTTTATGAAAATCTTTTTTTTTTTTTTTTTTTTTTTAACATATTGCTTCTGCTGCATAAACAATTGCTGTGAGAATGCATGTTTCTAACACCACTTGGTCTTTGGGTGAGCTTTGGAGAACCTCACACACTTAACTTATTACAATATAAATTTAGGATGCTGTGCCATTTAAAAGCTTGAAACTATAACAACTGAGGAGAAATTCCTCTTTTTATTTGCAGTTAATGTTTTGCTTCACACTTTATTGCACACTGTCTTCTCTCTGTATCCATTAAACCTGTTGTGAGCCACAGAGAAAATACCAATTTTTGTCTGTGGGGAATAAGATAGTCTGAAATTTTACATTTATTAAATTACTTCATATCCTGTGTGGTCATTCATTCTTAAAGTAATAGTTAGTGATAATGACTTTATACTAATAAACATCTAATGATGGCCTGAATTAGAAAAGTATCCAAATTATCCAGCTTTGGTAGTACAGTAAATTTGCTGGAATACATTAACTATTTAAGGCATCAAAACATGATACAGAACTGACTGGTGGTTTCTGCCTTCCCTCCTTTTTTACCTTGTAGTAACACGAGTGTACTGAATTTTCTAGCCTTTCTATAGGAAGAATATTAGGGGTTCTGAATTAGCAAGGTTTGTGTAAATTACTGAGAATGATTTTTTACATAATTTGTTTAATTGCTGAAGTGTTTAACCCTCATTTTCTTACTGAAGTCAGGATGGGTGTGATTCAAGATACTGAAATGTTAAAAAGGTATTGCAAATATAAACATGCACATTACAAGGAGCACAAGTATGAAAACAATTGTGGTTCACTTACACTGCAGTATATATTACTTAACTATTTTTTAAAATGAAAAATACATACCACAGAACCCTGAGGAAATCAGCCAGCCAAAATTGACTCCCACTGGCTGCTCAGTTACTTAATATTAAGGCCCTATCCATTAGCAGGTTTCTCTCAGCTGTGGCTCATTTCAAACTTCTTTTTCTCCACATCCTCCTTCCATATCAATGACATTATTCCAGCTGATTTATGCACTGAGGAGACACACTTCATCAAGTTAGATTAATTCACTAACTCCTGGGTGCTATTATAGGCAGATTCTGGCTCTGTGCGTATCAGCTAGCCAGCTAAGGTTAGCATCTGACATGACAGAGATTAAATTTCTGTACTTCAGAACACATTTTATTCGATGGTTAGAAGTAGAGAAAGAGCATATAGGCCAAGTCATAAAACCCCACATCCTAAACTCACATAATCAAATCAGATTTTTTTTGTTTTAAATTTAATGAGAATTAAAAGTTCTAGCCGTTATGAATAGGGAGGAAAGGAATAAAGGGAGTAAAAATAATTTCTTATGTTACCTCTGAAATCTACAACTACAATGAAGTAATACACCTTTCAGGAGCCTGTGGGTTCATGTTGCATTAACCAGATGTAGCAAACCAATAACCTGATATGATGATATTACAGTAGTGTAAACCTTTTGTTCACAACTATCAACAGTGCTTTTCCAGATTGCACAGCTCTGTAAAAATAGAATTATCTTTCTTTAAAGGAAACCTGATTTTAATATTGAGTCCTCAATAAGGTAATGAAAAGTTACAATAAAGACTCTTAAAGACATCAGCATTACTGTGTAATCATCATACCTCATGGAAGTTTTACTTTTAAATGACTTCTTTCTCTATAAGGTCTTTAAGATGTCTTTCAAGCTTCTTAATGAAAACAATATGATAGAAACAATCTACCATTAATATGAATACCTGATCCAGTAACTCTGTAGCAATTGCTTAAGTAGAGGCCTAACATATTTTGACCACTCTCTAAAGGCATTTCAGAAATCTTCCCCAGCTACTGTAGTGGAAATGTCCTTTCAGTAGACAAGAGACAGGGCACTTTTTATGATCAATATTAGCATCTGTTTATCCCGTGTTTATCCAATATTACAAGACAACACGTGATCAGTTTCTTATTCTAAATGGAATTATGAAACCTTGCTCATTTATATGCTCAAGTTAATTTTTTATCCTGATTTTGCATTAATTTTCTCTATAGTTTGCATAATTCTTGATGTACAAAAGTGGCAATTGATATGTTCTGTAATACTGTATTTCAGCTGCTCCTAGTTACGTTTGTAGGATATGTATGAGTGCTACCAATGGGTTAAAAAAAAATGTTCACGATGGAACTAGCAGGAATATGCTTTAAATCATCAAATTTCATTCTTTGGCTTCCTTGTCACAAGGGTGACCTTCTGGAAATGTTTTAGGCAAATTCATATTTTATTACAACACTAACAGAACCTGCTGACATAGTTCAGTATTTCTAACAGCTTTGAACTCTGTTCTTATATTTAGATTTCAGTACATTAACATCTTTGAGGTTAATGGATTTCCAAAATGAAATGGTAAAATTGAAATTTGGTCTAATTCAGTCTGAGGTTATTAATTCTCCATTAAATTCCTCCATCTTTACTGATGTTCAAGAGCAGTGCTGCTCTATACAAACAAGGCCCACATCACACCAGTCCAAGGCTGCCATCCCAGGAGATTCGCATTTCTAGCACATCATATTATGAAAGGCAGCTGGGAAGAAATAATGGGCAAAAAGCAATGTGAAAGTGGTCTTTTCACTTAAAGAGACCTGCCAAAACCTGGAGAAGCCACCTAACCTGCTGAAAAACTTAGTAGTGTTTCACTTATTCTTGGCAAATGAAAGCTTTTTTGTTTGGTTGGTTTTCTGGGTTTGTTTGGGTTTTTTTAAATAATGTCTTGGGGTCCTCACACAGCTGTAGACCTCTCCTTTTTCTCTTTACATATCAGGGAATGAATCTAATCTATGTATTCTTCTCTTTCTATATGATGCTAGCTGTTTTGCAGCTTTTAGAGGCTCCTCCTTCACATTTGGGGGGGGAGGGTGGAGTTTATGTACCAGACACTGTGGGGTTTGCATCTTAAAAGAATCAATTACTGGAAGGCTCCCAATTCTTATGAACACATCTTTTATGAAGATGAGTAACGCATCTGTATCCATGCTGATTTTCTATTTGCAGAGCATGCCTCTTCATGAAACTAGCTACTAGTGCAAAGGCTGAAGATGAGTTACCTGCCTGTGTGTACCCCCTCAAGCTTGTTTTGGTTTTGTCTTTTTGTATGTAAGATCAACGTGCACATTCCAGTGCTAAATAGTGACAATAGGCTAAGGTTTCTTCCCATGAAAGTCTTTCAGAGACAAAAGTGAATCCTTCATTTGTAGACTTTCAGTTTATCTATTGCATATTCTGATGTCAATTGTCCCAATATCATGTACTATTTGAATGTTACTTCATCTGGGTTAGTTGCCTTGATCACTGTGCCTATAAAAAGTACTTTGGACTTACTCTGGAAATATATTCTGACATGAAAAAACTCACATTTTCTTGCATTCTTTGGAGTTTTAGCATAATAGCTATGTTTACTACAAATTTAATAAACTTCTTCAGTTTCCATAGGTCTTTAATATTGCCTTTTATCTGAAGAATCCCCTCTGGAATACTCACAAGTCAACAGTTAAAAGTCTACACCAAATCTTCCCACTTCTGTTTCATTCTGTGTTAGTCT
>WAAD01042356.1:0-25979 GCA_013389945.1 Fregata magnificens
TGGGCCAAAGAGCATGGCACTGAGTGGGTATATCAGACCCCCTATCATGCACCAGCCTCTGTGAAAATCGAATGATACAATGAACTGTTAAAGACTACACTGACAGCAATGGGTGCTGCTACATTTAAACATTGCGATATACATTTAGCAAAAGCCACCTGGTTAGTCAACACTAGGGGATCTGCCAATTGAGCTGATCCTGCCCATTCAAAACTTTTACGTACTGTGGAAGGGGACAAAGTCCCTGTAGTGCCCATAAAAATATGCTGGGGAAGACAGTCTGGGTTACTCATGCCTCAGGCAAAGGCAAACCAATTCATGGCACTTGGTGGGTAATGCAGAAAGTTGGGGAAGCCTGATGTGTACCTCAAGGGGATTTGATTTTGGGTGAAAATAGCCAATGAATGGAATGGTATGATGTTAATTGCTATAGAATATTATATGCCATCATTTTTATGGTTGCTATATATCATCTCAATGGTATTACAGTAAGAATCACCCAGATTAATAAAGAATGAACTTTGATGAAACCAAGCAAAGTGCAGCAATGATAGAACCAGACAAGTGCAGTGATAATGGAACCAGAACTGGCTTCAGCATGCAACAACCCAACACCACACACCATCTCTCCTGCCCTGAAGGACTGTTATGTCAGATGGAGCCCAAAGTCATGGACTAAATGAACTCAATGGACCTTTTAGAGGGATGGCCAATAGACTAAATGAATGATAACTGTGTGTATATATCAAAAGACAAGAAAAGTGCTGGTGATTAATTGAAATGTATTGGAAAGTGTAGGACCTGGGTATGACGTAGATGGTATAGAATAAGGGGTGGATACTGTCCTGGTTTCAGCTGGGATAGAGCTAATTTTCCTCCTAGTAGCTGGTATAGTGCTGTGTTTTGGATTTAGGATGAGAATAATGTTGATAACACACCGATGTTTTAATTGTTGCTAAGTAGTGCTTACCCTGGTCAAGGACTTTTCAGCTTCTCATGCTCTGCCAAGTGCGCAAGAAGCTGGGATGGCACACAGCCAGGACAGCTGACTCCAACTGGCCGAAGGGATATTCCATACCATATGACGTCATGTTCAGTATACAAGCTGAGGGGAGTTGGCTGGGGGACATGGATCGCTGCCTGGGGATGGGATGGGCATCGGTCAGCAGGTGGTCTCAACCCACGTGTTTTCTCACTTTTACTCTTCCGATTCTCTCCCCGATTCCACTGGGCAGGGGGGAGTAAGTGAGCGGCTGTGTGGTGCTTAGTTGCTGGCTGGGGTTAAACCACGACAAGCACAAAAACTAAGGTTGTTCATTTGACTTCATCAGGATTTCTGGAAGTGAGTATGAATCAAGAACCATGCTTTGTGATATCTTTGAGCAGAGAGAAGAAAAACCCTTTGAGCCATAAATTATTGGCAGTTAAAGGAGTGTTTGGGGAAGTGTCACCGTATGCTTGCCCTGTTTTTATACTCTTCCCTAAGTATCTGCTTTTGACCACTGGCAGTAGGATAACACAATATCAGATGGATTTTTGGACTGTTCGTATGTTCCATCTTATATTTGAAGGCATCATGAAGAGAGCAACGCAAAAAAAAAGTCAATTGCCAAACCTTAGACAGCTAATAGGCACAATAAGAGTACGTCTGATATTTTCTGATTCCCTCTTGATCATTGGGTTCACATTCAAAAACAGAGTCCACCTGACTGATTCAACTACACATACTCACAAATAACTAAGCCACCTGTTTAAGGGCAATTTTCTCACATTCCTGGAACACACAGGTAAACTTTTCAGTACAACTTTCTTTAGATATTCTAGCACAAATGTTCAATAAATGACAAGGGAAAACCCCCTTAGCACATAATTTTATTTTGTAGTAGGTTCTTGAATCTCTTCTATATTTCAGCATGACTTGTTGAAAACTACAAATAAAATTAATATCAGATGCCTTGCTCTCAAGGCAATTTTTTCCCATCCAATTATTGAATATTATGGATTTATTTTTCCATCAGACACTGAGTTTGCACAGTGTGAGCTGTTATCATTACATAGTGTGTGGTACAATGACAGTCCCATAAGCAGAAGGTTATAACAACATGCAGATATTCAGTGCAGCATGAACAAAAGACAAAATACTTTTTATTTTTATTTTATAAATAAAGACTAATCATCTTTATTTTATAAATAAAGACCATTTATTAATGAAATGGTCAGCTTTTTCAACAGCATTTTCAAAAAAGCATCTCAAAAATAAATAGCCATTGATTATTGTATTAGAATGGGCAATCATTTAGAATTTCTTTTTGGAGTTTTATTTTGTTTTTTAAGAATTGATTGTTATTTCCATGCTTGGGAACTAAAGGAAATGATAACACGTATGGAAAATGTATGGCTTTGCCCTGGAACTCAAATTCATGGGAATAAATGTTTTTACTCATATTGTTCATGTCAGAATATTCCATATTATAATCACATATTAAATATATTGTGTTTATAGATAATGTAAGTGTTAATGTAAAAAAATTAAAATAGTGAAAAAAATCCAAATATGTTGTTTTAAAGTTCAACCATCTGTACATTGCAGACAGTAGTCAAATAAAGCGCTAATAGATGTAAGCTGTTTGCTTACACATTCTTTTTCTAACTGCTAAAAAGCCTAGAAAAAAACCCCAATATTATTTTACATTTAAAAATAAGCAGTCCAGACCTTTTCTATCCCAAAACCTCTGTGGCTGTTAGAAAACAAGTGAGATCTCATAACAGTTCCTGTTCCAGGTAAGAAACGGGAAGCTGAACGACCGAGTGGAAAAAATGTCTTTCAAGAGGTGTGGAGTAGATAACATGGATTTGTCAAGACAAAAGCGCTGTCAGACCAATTTAATTTCCTTCTCTGACATGGAAATAAGACTTGTGGATAGAGAAGAAGTAGCAAATGTCATTTTTTCATGCTAGTACGGCTTTTGACACATGACATTCTTATGTGCAAATGAAGAAGCATGGTCTAGCTGAAAATAATGTACTGGGCTGTGAACTCATTGGAAATCTGAATGACTCAGTGGTTTGCTATTAACAGTGAAAGGTTATCAAGCAGAATCAGACTTTTGTTTTCAATACTTTTATTAACAACCAGAATGATGAAATGTGCTTATTCAATTCACAAATTACATCACTTTGAAAGACAGTACTCAAATACAGGGGAGGGAATTTGGGACTAAAAATGATCTTGAAAAATTGATGATATATGGTATGAAAGATGCATGACGTTCTTTAACAGAGGAAAGGGCAAGGTGCTGCCACCCAGGCAAATTCATGGAGCAATCAAGAACTTTGTAGGTAGCAGCTATCCAGTAAAGGCATCAGGGTGCATCATTGAATCACAAGCTGAGGGTGAATCAAGAACACCTGGATGTGCTAAAAGAGAATGTTCTAGTCTAGTTAGTGACCAATAGATGACCAAAATGGTTGAAAGCTGAGGAGAGGAATGATTGGAAGGGTTGTGAATAAACAAATGTGTCCTACACTTACCTGGACTACTTTGGCCACATGCCATGCTTCAAGTAGAGGGATTGAAGAAGTGAGAAAAAAGAATGATTGGTCATCAATTAAATATATCCTACTTTGGGTCTTTTAGTCAACAGAAACTAATACTGAGAATAGACATGGTACAGATCTCCAAAGACTTAAAAAATGTTGCTGCAAGAAAGAAGATCTATAAAGACAGGATGTCCATTTACAATTTTCTACTATGGAAGTAAGTGAAGTGGTCTTCACCCATAGAAAACTTCAAGAACAAGCTAGAAAAGACCCTAGCAAGAAAGTTATCATCTAAGTTATCATGCCCTAAGACAGGGGAACAGACTTGCTGATCTCTCACAGGTCCATGATTCTGTGACTTCAAACTTCTTCACTTGTATTTGCTTTATTGAGTGGAAATAAGTGGGTTTTTAACTAAATGTAGTTTTTATTCTTCAATTTATTTTTTTCAGTATAACTTTAGCATTACCAGTAGAAGCTACCTCAATTAGTTTTAGTCATCTATAATTGAGATGTTGAGGCCAGATTACTCATTTAGATTCTATTAGCCAAGGTGGAGTAGGGACATCTTCTGGAAAATTACTTAGCCTACCTCTCTTTGGCAGAGGAGTTGGGATGAAATTTCAGGTGGAGATATTTTCTTTTTCCACTGGCTACAGGAGAAGCTGGGAGTAGTTTAGACCAGATATCTAATTTTGATGGCTAGCATTCAATGAAAAAAATCCCACTCCCACAGTTTTAGAAAACATCTGCAGATGAAACAGTACCTGGCACTTCCAGTTCATAAGCCAATTCCCATTACATGCATCCTCATTCTTCTCTAACAGTACTACCTATTTCTCACAATAGCTTTCCTCTTTTAAAAGGATTAATATCTTCCTTTTCAACTTCCTCCAAATGTTATGTCTCCTCTTTCTCCACATTCACATCTCTTTTGAGTTTTATGGGCTACTGGTCACCAAGTAGATTGCATTACTTTCTAAAGCTTTCCTTCCTGCCCCATCCAGTCATTACAAGTAGGCCACCAAGATCTAAAAAGATAATATAATTATTAATGGACTTTTTTTCTTCTAGAAGGATTTTGCATGAGTAATTTTTCAACCTGCAATGCAATTAAACCTGTGCTTTACTTCAAGAATATGCATGATTAATTATGTTTACTTATAAGTAACGGTAGTCTAGATGACTTTGAATTCTATCTGACACCATTGTTTTTTGTTTGTTTTGTTTTTGTTATTACATAGGTCTTGCCTGAACCCAGTATCTGGTATAATGTCTTACACACACAAGATAATTTTGGAAGGATTTTATAAGAATAGCAAAGAATAACATAACAATAGACCATTTGTGGTTTTATTCCACTTTCAGATGTCAATTATTCTTTCCAATGATTATGGAAAGTGATCACTAGCAGTACTTAATTTATATATATATATTAGTTCTGTGCATGTATTATTGCTTCAGTTAGCCACATCTGGAGAAACGCAAGAAAAGACTCAGGTTTTTGATACAGGACAGTCTGTCAAGGGGTTATTCAGTGGCATCTGAACTATGCACCGTTAGGTGAAATGATGATTAAGCTTTGCCCACAGAGCTCTTGTATCTTTTATACAGACAGGCAAAAACCTGAAACTAGGCAATAAATATAGCTTTTCCTCCTTTCAGAGATCTTGTGTGATTGAGCAATTGAGTTTTCATTACTTTATAAACTTATCTAAAACAAGAGACAATTGTGATCCTTTTTATTTATGCCATGTGTTTTTCAAAGTCCGTACTTACCCAGTAAATCTATAAGCAAAAAATTTATGTCCAAATCTGTTCTTTGAGAAAATGGCAGGTTGTGCTTTGTAAGCAAAAGTGATAGAATCACCAATAAAGAGAACACTCATTGACAAATTCACAGAACATATTAATGGCAGGAAAAAAAATATTCAGCTGTAACAGAAATAATAGATAAAACTTGAGTATTTATCTGTCAGCTTTTTGGGATAATACTTTATAGTCTCTCTATTTGGAAGTAATTAGGTGTTGATAATATGATGGCATGACAGAAGAGACAGGAAGAGAATGCTGCTGTGCTATTTTTATTTTATAGCCAGATAGTTTAGAATAGCATGATTCATTCATTCATTTAATTAGCACTAGATCGCATTTCTTCTTATGGCAGGTGCTGTTTTGCAGTCCCAGTGATTCTGGCCAGCAAGCAGCAGAATTACAAACTCCAGAGCCAGCCTGTGTAGAAGTTCTCCAAGTCCTAGTCTGTTTACCATCTCCCAAACCCACACCCAAGGCACAGTCCACAATTATCTTCAAATGAGTTTAGTTTATTCAGTACTTAAGCATCAAAAGAGTCTGAAATGGTGAAACCTCATAACAGGATACTATCTTGCATCTTTCATCATTAGCAGGACCTTTTACCATCATGGTCAATCTTCTTAACAACTCTTAACTTCAAAGAAATTATGCAATGCTTTGCTTAAAAACTAGAATCGCACATCCCTCCTCACCGACGTTTAAGCTTTCTATTGATGTGGAAAAATTAAAAAACATCCTATAAGAATCTTACTCAGATTGAGTGACTAAGGTATCTGCTCTGTGGGAGGCTTTTGCTGTAGCTGAGATCAATGCCTTGTGGTAGAGGAAGGTTATTTTCTACCATTCCCACAATTTTGCAAAGGTATAACAATGTAAGCGAATGTTCAGGAACAAGGTGGTTCCCTAGAGTTGTCCAGACCTACAATTTTGGAAGTGACAAGGTTCAGGTAATTTGGAAAGATTTTTACATGGATTAAAACCACCATCTGTCTTCAAAATCCAGACACCTTCTTCCCCCCTAACAAACAAACAAACTCTAACAAACTACACACCGAAACCAAGAAAAAAGCTCTGAACAAAAAATCCTGAAAGCTCACTGGCAGAGAAGCCCCAAATTGAGGAACTCTTGGAGTGCTTGGACTACAAACTTTATATGAAAATGTGTTTACCTCTGGGGCTCCTTGTTTCATCACACGTAAGTAGGTGCTTACTTGCTTTTCTGCAGGTTTGCATTACAAGTTCCTCTCTCCTCTTGTTCTGGATCTTAAAATATCTTCTTACATTTTAAACCCCATGGGGAAGAGCTTGTACAGCACAAAGAGTACAGAAAACCTTGCAATAAGTTTTAAAAGGCTGAGAGTTTGAAGTCACAGGTCCTTGAAGCCAGCCCAGATTAACACATTCCAGTTAATATTTGATTTTCAGTAATTAAAACCAAAGTAAGCATTGATCCATTCCAGGAGTAATATTTATAAACACTAGATGAATATTTAATTTATAGCACGTGTTTAAAAAAATCTGTTTTATATTAGGAATAAGTTAGGAAGAAATACAGGTTATATAACTTAAAGTTTCCTTCATTTTTTTTAATTTAAAAAACCCACCACAATGTTATGATTTCCTCCATAACTGGAGTTTTGCTTCACTAAAAATATCCTTTATAAAATATTAATTAGTGAGGTAAACAGCAGAGAAAATTGAGCTATGCCCCATCTTGATTTCAGCTGGGGATCCACATACTCTCCAAGCACTTTAAGAGCAATACTAGAATTCATTTTCAGGAGTACATTTTTCCTCCACACGCCCATTTAATCTGATCAAAGACAAGAAGAGGAAAAAAGACAGGAGTGAATGAGCAGGTAGGACCACAAGAAAAGGAGAACGTGGTGTTTCCTATTAACAGATGGCCTGACCAGAAACACCTGCCAGGGAGCAGTATGGTGCCAGTGCGGGCAGGGCTGACCTCGGCGCGGGCAGGGCCCTGCCCTCACCCTCTAGCCCCTGAGCATGGTGGGCAGAGCCGCGGGAGGCAGTGGGCCCCTCAGCAGCCCTGGGCACCACAAGGGGACAGACTGGGGCTGGGGCCTGACCAGGAGAGATCTGCCAGGGACAGTGGGAGACAGGGACACGGCTACGACTTGGGTCTGAGATCCACCCACTAGAAACTAACCTGCAAGAAGCCAGGCCTGCAGGTCTTCAGCTTGAATGGGGCTCCTGGGCAGGGGTGTGGGTCTGGGTCCCAGGTAAGACCACTCACCGCAATAAAGGCCAGCTACGCCCTCACAACACCCTCAGGGTGAACATGTGTTTACTAGAAGAGCCTTATTCCTCTTATTTAGACCAACGTAAGTTTATTAAAATTAAGGGGTGTGAGGAAAGAACGTTTCAAGAGGGATCCGGACAGGCTGGATCGATGGGCCAAGGCAAATTGTATGAGATTCAACAAGGTTAAGTGCCAGGTCCTGCACTTGGGTCACAACAACCCCATGCAACACTACAGGCTTGGGGAAGAGTGGCTGGAAAGTCCCCCTGTACCACACCTGGAATACTGTGTTCAGCTTTGGGCCCCTCACTACAAGAAAGACATTGAGGTGCTGAAGCACATCCAAAGAAGAGCAATGAAGCTGGTGAAGGGTCTAGAGAACAAGTCTTATGAGGAGCGGCTGAAGGAACTGCAGTTGTTTAGCCTGGAGAAAAGGAGGCTGAGGGGAGACCTTGTCGCTCTCTACAACTACCTGAAAGGAGGTTGCAACAAGGTGGGTGTCGGTCCCTTCTCTCAAGTGACAGGTGATGAGAGGAAATGGCCTCAGATTGCACCAGGGGAAGTTTAGATTGGATATGAGGAAAAATTTCTTCACTGAAAGGGTTGTCAAGCATTGGAACAGGCTGCCCAGGGAAGTGGTTGAGTCACCATCCCTGCAGGTATTTGAAAGATGTGTAGATGTGGTATTTAGGGACATGGTTTAGTGGTGGACTTGGCAGTCTTAGGTTAACAGTTGGACTTGATGATCTTAGAGGTCTTTTCCAACGTAAATGATTCTATGTTCCTATGATTTCATGGACAGGTTTTCAAAAAGCTAGTGAATTTGATCTGCCTAGATAATCCATGATTCAAGAAAATGCTTAGGTTGCAATCATGTCAGATATTTCTGGAATAACACTTCAGGGTGGGTCTGTTTGAACGTGGAGAATTTTTAATGACGTGATGGAACAGGAAAGAGCAGAAGCTGCACGGGCAACTCCAGAAGTGTAGACATCTGCTGACAGAAAAAAAAGCAGGACTAACAAGAGTGGTGGCGTAGGAAAAGGTTTCATCCTGAAGATCGGAAAAAAAGAAATAAGACAATGAAGTGGGAATAGAATAAATACATGAGGTGAGAGAGGCAGACAACATGGAAAAAGTAAAAAACTGTGGAAGATGGAAACTAGAACCTGATAGGGAACGATCTTGTTGCTTAACAAATACCCATATTTATCACATTTAGATAAGCAGGGGATAGGGTGATTTGCAGACTCTAAGGAGGATGGATGGACCTAAGACTATTACAGGTACCAGAATGGAGTAGTTTGATGGTTGGGAACATTTTGACAGGATAAGTAGAGAAGCCTGTCACTTAGGAGGATCTAGGGAGAAGATAAATCATCCTCAGGTTCCAATATACAGATGTTCCTGTATGTGAAAAGGGCTTAGCTGGAATCCTGTCTTTAAAAATTTAAAAAAGTTTAAAAGTTGTCCCTGTATAGCCTATATCAGTATTTTTTTCCCTGGCGTAATTAATTTGGTAGTTAAGCATACTTCATCATATACTCTGAATCAACAAAGTGTTCCAGCAACAGTTTGTAATGCAAATTTGGTCTGAGAGTGTTGCTTCTTTTAAGTGTTATCTTCACTTGAGCAAAACAACAGATCTATAGGAATTTTGCTTGCTGACATAGCCCTGAGGTTATTTATCTTCTAAAGAGAGAATTCTGCCTCGTAGGGTGTGCTGCCTTCAGTCCAGCAAAGCACTAATTTTTATTCTAGTAATACCAAGATTTCCTATAAACAGTCCAATACTTCATTGTTGTTATGCTCAAAATCTTGTTTATATGCAGAGGAAACATACATTATATATATAAATATATGTATATAAAGCCAAGAATTTATTGTTAGTATGACTGAAATCTTACTAGTATAATTCAAGAATTATGAGTCTAGATCTAATTGTTACAGGAAAAAGAAAGAAAAATAATGCAGTTAAAACTGTTATACACACGTCTTAGTTTCTGCTCCTTTTCCTGGAGCTATGCTTATCCTCCCACTGCTCCTCTGGGTCCTAAGGTTGGGGGGTGTTCATGCTGGTGCTGAGAGGGGGTGTGTGTTATTCAAAGTCTTCAGCATCTAGAGTCCTTCGCTGGCAGGATTATGATGCTGAAGCTGATCACCGCTTCTTCCTTGGTCTAGGATTCATTTTGGGTTATTTTTCATATGTTTGGTAACACACTTCACACCTTTCTGCTTCTTCACTGGTCTGCAGTTCCAGGTTACATCTGAATTTACCATATATGATGCCTTTTACATATGCTAAATACTATTTCTGTGTTGTCTTTGTCACTCCTAAAACCCATTTTGTTGAGGTCTGTATTTCTGTAAGGGACCATGGGTGAGCTGTGTATAGATATAGGGCCTCCAGGGCCACCCTGCCTCCCATCTTTAACCATCCCACACCTGTGCACCTCTGCGCAGCATCCTGTGCTTCACTTGACAAGGCCTCTGCTGTTGTACCAGGGTTGTGTTTCCCTACACTGTGTCTTTGTGTTAGTTGTAAATATCTTGTTCTGCGCAGAGTAACTGCTTGTTGCTGTTATCTATTTAAAACTGTGCTTGTCTCACACAAATATAAACAAAAGTAAACCGATCTAGGCATGGACACCTGGTCAATTAGAGAAGCTGCTGTTACAGCTAAACCAAGAAAAATGAAGCTGCAGGCAGGTCAAGAAAAGTTAATACAGAGCAGGACTGACAAACCGCAGTCCTGAGGCCTTGCAAACTCAGTACAGTGCTTATGACCTTTTACTAGCAATGGCAATGCTGCACTGCAGGGCTACAGGTCTACCCTGTGCAGGCAGCGCACAGAGGGGAGCAAGAGATAATTCCCAGGCACTGGGCTTTCTGACTAAAGCACATGCTTAAATTTAAGCACATAAAGCACTGTTATTTATTTCAGTTCTAGCAGTGAAGCGTCCACTGACATCGTGCCACTGTTTGTGTGCCTCAGTGAATACTGCTATAACATCAATGAATACCGTTTAATTGCTGTAATTGGAACCAGAAACTTAGATTTAAGCATATTCTTTAAAGACTTTTTAAAGTAAAAGTAAAGTGCTCAGTATAATACAGCATTAAAACTGATGAAAAAGAATATCCTCACAGCTTCTCATCAGTGCAGGATTATAACACTGATTTTTGTGAACATGTTATACACTGTTGGCTGAAGATAGAAAAACAGTTTCCATGATGCATTTCACCTTTTTAGAAAGAAGATTTATTTTTGAAGTGAAATTTTGAAACAATGTTTTTCCAAAAGACTGATGTGAGTCTTTTTCTTTTCCCTTTTTTCTCTTTACATTCTCTGAGGATCCCTTTGTCTAACAGGGTTGTTTTTTTTTTTTTTCTCCTAAAAATTAGTAGGGAAAAGGTAAAGCATAAGTAATTAAAAAGTGAAAAGTATTAGAAAAGTAAAAATAGTTAGAAACATCATGTCCTCTTTTTTTCTTTAATAAATAAAAACAAACTCTGAAAAAGAACACCTGTTTTAAAATGTTTGAAAAACGTTTGGTCAAAATATTACACGTTCTTACGTCATTCTCAAATTCCATGAAAAAAATCTCATTTCTCATTTCTTATAAATAAATTCGCTGCTTAAATGATGGACAGTACTTCCGACAGTGTAAAACATTAAAGCCATTACAACTAGTGGGCTTCATTAAGTAAAATAGACTTATTTATGGTATTTAAGGACTAGTTTATGTTACCTGAACATCTACTTTTTGACGGACATATAAAATACACTGGAGTCTATAGATATATACACAAACATATACACATAACATGCACATGTAAGGTGAGAGAAGGAGAGAGAGAGATTGTACAGACTACACGTGCCTTTTTGAGAAGCTTTCCAATCTTTCCATACGGTGTCATAAAACAATGGGGAGGAGCATCTGCAGTTTAAAATTCTTCTCTTCTTATTCTATACATATTGGAAAAATTAAGATGAGTGATTACAATCAACATGAGATATTTAGGAAAATGGACTAAACTGCAAGGCAGCACAAGTATTCACAGTTAAGCAGAAGGTACAAGGTATCATGAGCCAGCACTGTGCCCTTGTGGCCAAGAAGGCCAGTGGGATCCTGGCATGCATAAAAAGGAGTGTGGCCAGCAGGTCGAGGCAGGTTATCCTCCCCCTCTACTCTGCCCTGGTGAGGCCACATCTGGAGTACTGTGTCCAGTTCTGGGCTCCCCAGTTCAAGAAGGACAGGGAACTGCTGGAGCAAGTCCAGCGGGGAGCCACAAAGATGATCAGGGGACTGGAGCACCTCTCTTATGAGGAAAGGCTGACAGACCTGGGTCTGTTCAGCCTAGAGAAGAGAAGACTGAGGGGGGACCTTGTTACTGCTTGCAAATATCTGAAGGGTGGGTGTCAAGAAGATGGGGCCGGACTCTTCTCAGTGGTGCCCAATGACAGGACAAGGGGCCATGGGCACAAATTAGAACACAGGAAGTTCTACCTGAACATGAGAAAAAACTTCTTTACTATGAGGGTGACAGAGCATTGGAACAGTCTGCCCAGAGAGGTTGTGGAATCTCCTTGTCTGGAAATATTTAAAACCTGCCTGGACGCGGTCCTGTGCACCCTGCTCTAGGTGTACCTGCTCAAGCAGGGGTCTGGACAAGATGGTCTTCAGAGGTCCCTTCCAACCCCAACCATTCTGTGATTCTGTGATTCTGTATTTTATTTTCTGTTTTAAAACTGCCTGGTAGTTTGCCCTTAAATTCTAACTGGTTGAGAGTGGAGCTGCTTGTATAGACTCAGCTGCTGTTTAAGGGGAGGCTTAAAAAAAATAAGATTAACTACTCATAGGAAGCATACGCTGCTGTCCATGGCAACTCTAATGCAAATGCTGGAAAGAGAAAGTACTCCGCAGAATGCCAAGGAGTTCTGTTGCACTCACTTAGGAAGAGTAATTAGACAGTTCCACTTAGCTCACAGAAAAATTCTGTTGTACCTTGCAATACATGATTTAAATAAGCTCATAAAGGAGCCTACTAAGCAGTTGTTGACATTAAGCAGAATGTGGTTTTCAGCGAGTTATGTTTCCTTTGCCTATTTATACATTCCCAGTATGACTGAAAGATACATAAACTGAAGTTTATTATGGTGCATATTAAGCACAACCCTACAAATGGACTAACACAAAAACACTGAAAAATACTTGCAAGCTAAGAGAATTTGCCACTGAAATTACTGGAGTCTAACTCATACTAGATTGACATTACTTGAGATAAAAGTAATGTAAAACCTTAAGTCTCTAGAGCAAGAGAATAAACCCTGCAGTTTAAAACAGAATCTGACAGCTGGTTTATTGTTAGATTTTGAAAATTTCCATCAAGCAATATATCATTTGTGCTGCATGCGATTTTATCTCATCTTTTTAAAGACAAATTCCACCTAAAATCTTGTGAGATGTTTTAGTAGTTAAACTGTATATTTATCTCAGAAACAAATCCAGAGTCTGTCATTCTGGTTAAGTATTCTGATAGTAAGCTGGGAACAAGTGAAAATGCTCAGCAGTGACATGGTTGAAAAGGTGAAAAATGTTAAAGTAACTGGATTGAATAGTAGTCTTATAATAAAATTTTGATTCATAACTAGATCTGTATCCAGACATGTTGAGTGTTTGGATGCATGCATCTTATCATACAGTCTCATGGCAGTAGGACTCCAAAATCTTTGTTTGATTCAGGAGTCATAAAATGTAAGAGGAAAGGATAGCTTCACCCCTAAAAACCAGAGGTCCCCACCCTTTCTCCAAATCTGGCTCTTCAAGCCTACATGAGACATTTTCTAAGTGATCTGGACCTTGACTGCTGTTAAAGTCTGCTAGATTCTTTATTTTTCAGATCCTACCATCAGCAATACAGTGTATAATGTTTCCACATTATATCACAAGTGCCTGGTCAAACTGCCACCATAATAACTTTTTAATACAATACAGCCTGATGTCAAATCCTCTGTCCATAGACATGTGCCACCTTTTATGAACCCATTTGTGTATTTTATTTCCTCAAGTATAATCATACTGCCACTGAAGTTCATGGAAGCATGTAAACATGTGATTCGACTGTTTTGATAACGTGTTCCAGCCATATGCTATAACACTCAGCCCACTTTGGTTGCATTGCTGACAATTTAAAATGGATCTGAGACCACAGATCAAAGAGCAAGCTGACGTCTCATTATTTCCTTTTTCAGTTCTCTTACCAGATAGTTTTCCAAGGTTGATCTCCTCCAACTGAGTAATCAAGATATTGGCTGCTTTTTCTTGATGAACAGGGAATTTGTGTAACAGAATGAGGAGACCCCAGAGAACACATGACAATACTGTAGGACCAGCCACTAGCAGTCTTGTACATGCCTAAAATACGTATAACAACTTATATCAGAAAAGAGCTGCAAGAACCAGTGAGACAGGGTATATAATGGTGGCACCTTGCTAATGAGGCAGTTTTTGCAACTTCCTCATCCAAGTAGCAATGGATGCAATGAAACTGCAGTCTGAATTCAAAAAGCTCCTTAAATTTGGACATAAAATTTTTATGAACACTGGGCTATTTATTTATTATACATGCAGTCAATTTAATTAACACTCTGAGTTAGTGGTCAAAATAATCTACTTGCCTGTTTTTAAATTCACTGTGCCAGAAAATCACTACTACTAAGATGAAGAAAAATTACCCAAAGCATTTTATACTGGATAATGTCTATGCTCACTCAGGTTTCTTGGCCACCTTTCAGGACAGTACTGAACTTTAATTTACACTTTGAACTCCAACTCTACTGCATTTGAAAACCCTTTTCCTCCTAAATTCTCAGTACTGCAATGCAAGCACACTATGTCTGGCCCAAGGAGCAAACCCGGATTCCCAAGTCATATCTCACAGGTCTACCTCCTTGTCATGGTTTCACCCCCGCTGGCAACTAACCACCACACAGCTGCTCGCTCACTCCCCCACAGTGGGATGGGGGAGAGAATCAGAAGAGTAAAAGTGAGAAAACTCATGGGTTGAGATAAAAACAGTTTAATAGGTAAAGCAAAAGCTGCGCATACAAGCAAAGCAAAACAAGGAATTCATTCACTACTTTCCATTGGCAGGCAGGTGTTCAGCCACCTCCAGGAAAGCAGGGCTCCATCACACGTAAAGGTTACTTGGGAAGACAAACACCATCACTCCAAATGTCTCCCACTTCCTTCTTCTTCCCCCAGCTTTATATACTGAGCATGATGTCATATGGTATGGAATATCCCTTTGGTCACTTGGGGTCAGCTGTCCCAGCTGTGTCCCCTCCCAGCTTCTTGTACACCCCCAGCCTACTTGCTGGTGGGGTGGTGTGAGAAGCAGAAAAGGCCTTGACTCTATGTAAGCACTGCTCAGCAATAATGAAGACACCTCTGTATTATCAACACTGTTTTCAGCACAAATCCAAACCATAGCCCCATGCTAGCTACTCTGAAGAAAATTAACTCTATCCCAGCCAAAACCAGCACATCGCTCTTTCATTTTTGTGCACTGCCTTCAGTCACAGAAACAGCCTCAGTGCCTGGTTCAAATTAGTCTTCCTGGTGATTTTCTCTTCAAAGCGTGCATGCCTAAGCAGTACTTCAGTATAACATATTAGAAGTTTCTACTTTTATCAATAACGTTGCCCAAAGATTGTACTCTGGCAAACATAATCTTCTCTTCACTTCCTTTAGGAGGTGCAGTTGCCAGTTGCTGTTCTACTTTTGTCTGAACTTCAGCATTTAATCCTGTAGAGATATTCTCTATATGTCTATATTAATGCCATTGTGCAAAAACCAAGCATTCTAAATTATGGACATTTACTGGTATGACCGAAATGGCAACAGACATGCATTGACTGGAGAAGAGAAACTGTATAAGGAAGGTGGAAAAATAAATTGATTATTGTGATTTGGTACTGTTTTTAAAATCTCATGAAACTATTGTATCAGTAAGGGACATTCTGTGAAGAAGGAGGAAAGGTAAAATGCCACATTTTTTTTTAACATTGTCTTAAAGGATACTAGAAAGAGAAGGATGAGGGTGATTAAGAAATATATAGTAAATATATAACATCTTATCCAATATACCTGCTCTGAAAACAGGAAGCTTCACATTAGCCCAAATGTGTTCTTTTAGTGAAAGCTCAATTCATTTTCTGCCAGTGAAAATTAAATGATATGGAGTATATGCACGCAATTCAACAAAGCAAAATCCCAAACAGAAAATGACAGGAATCAATAATCTTTTCTAATGCTAGGAAAAGAGGTGACTGATTAAATCTTTTGTTTTAATAACAGTTGGGGTTTAATTCTGTACAGTGAAAGGCTTTTTAGTAGTGGAACTCTGTTATGGCAAAATTGGGTAAGATCTCCTAAAGATGACATTGATGCAGTTTTTCAAATATCGTTGGAGGGAAAAAAGCTTGAGAAGAGAAACATCTCCATATTAATTAGCCTAAGAAATATAAACAAACACTTCAGAAAGTTAACAGTATTTCTAAATCAGCCTATGGAGGTGTCCCGATTTCGGCTGGGATAGTGTTAATTTTCTTCCTGGTAGCTGGTATAGTGCCATGTTTTGGATTTAGGATAAGCATAATGTTTATAACACACTGATGTTTTAGTTGTTGCTAAGTACTGCTTACGATAGTCAAGGACTTTTCACCTTCTCATGCCCTGCCAGCAAGAAGCTGGGAGGAGGCACAGCCAGGACAGCTGACCCAAACTGGCCAAAGGGATATTCCACACCATATGACATCACACTCAGCATATAAAGCTGGGGAAAGAAGAAGGAAGCGGGGGACGTTTGTAGTGATGGCATTTTTCTTCCCAGGTAACCATTAGGCATGATGGAGCCCTGCTTTCCTGGAGGTGGCTGAACACCTGCCTGCTGATGGGAAGTAGTGAATGCATTCCTTGTTCCAGCTTAGTTGCTGGCTGGGATGAAACCACGACAACCTCTACAATTCCTTGTCCAGTGTGGCAGACTGATATTACATTCACCGGCACCATCAGTGGAAGGAATATACCTGTTGCTCAATGGTGACAAAAAGGCATGCTTACATGAGTTGTATCTTGCAGAGCTGTGTTCAGCTGCTGGTCTGGCTTTAGACATTTCAAAAGTGGGGCTGGTGGACACTATATAAGACAATCTAAATCACTTGAAAAGTATCCAGCTTTTCTGCTTGACCAGGGTAGCAGTTTTTATTTGAATACCTGTAACCTACTCCCATAATAAGTACTGTATCCTAAGACTTGCTTAGAAGTACTGTCTTCATTTACAGTAAGTTTACCTGGTGCAGATCAAGCAATGTGAGCAAGGTTAGGATGCATCATCTCTACAGAGGCAATGAAGCCAAATAAGGTGGTAGTTCCAGTACAGCTTATGGCTTGTATTACAAGATGTTTCTGAGGAGTGCAGATTTTAATGAATGCCTTATGTTGGGCTTTGTATGATGTGATGCCAAGTCTGAGGAAGGACTTTCCCCTCTGGCAGGCACAAGCATACATCCCTGCTGCAAGGAGAAAACAGCTGAAGGATAATTTCCAGCTCCAGGCAGAGCTGGAACAGAGCTGTACAAAGGGGATCCCTGCACTCCGGCTGAAATAATCATGCTTTACAAAAATGCCATATGGATATTTTGTCTTCCTCACATTAACTCTGATTGGTTGACAAACATTTTAACTAACAGAATGAGGAAGATTTGCATAATTACACTGTATTTTTTAAGAACTATATAAGGAATATGCAAATTTTGGTTTGGCTTCTAGTATAACTTTGCTTTTATTGGCTCATCTTTTTATATCTCCCAGGCTGTTGCCCAGCAACAAAAATGTCACAGAAGTTATTCACATCCATCTAGTGGAAAAGTCTGTCCAAAAGGAGACAAAACAAGTTGTCTGAAAAAATCTTTCCCATTCTAAAGGAACCAGATATCTATCTACCTACCTACCTACCTACCTATCTATCTATCTATCAATCTATATTCAGCTGTTACTGTTCTTTTTGACTCTTCTCACATCAGCTGCGCTCACCATTTTTCACTTCAACAACTGGATGCACTTATAAGAGAGGAAGATCTCTATGACTAGGAGAAAAATAATATTCTTAAAGTTATTTGCTATATTATTTAATAAAAGTAGGGAGGAAGACAAAAGGGAAAGAGTTTGGATCTGAAAAGCTGATCACAAGTTCTGTGCCTAGGGCTATTTTGAAAGTAAGCTTTTCCTTTTCATGTCCCAATCCACACAATTTTCAGATATGAAAATCTGGGCTTTAGTTAAATCAGATACAAATCCTCACTGGAAAATGTCAATAACAGTGAGTCATAATGTTTCATCTGTTGCTTCACATCTGAAAAGAATGAAAACCACCAGACTTATCAATAATGGCTCCCCTAATAAACCAATATGTACATTAAAGAAACCCACAACAAAACTTGCAGTTACCACCAAGGCAGAAAACATGACAGGAATACCCTGAAATCTTATAACAACAAAGATTTTATTTTACTTTTACAACAAACCTCTGTCATAATAAAGCCTGTTTGAGTAAAACATTCTGCAATGAAACATTTGTCACTGTAAATTTTATGTGTTCCTTCAAACAATAGAATGATAACATCACTGGAACCTTTTTTGCTACAAATCCTTCTGTCCTCTGTTCATGGTATATAAATAAGAAAACTACTTTTTTTAAATGTATAAAGTCAGAATAATGTCGGTTGCAAGGGACCTCCAGAGGTCACCTAGTCCAAACCCATGCTCAGAGCAGGTTGGTGGTTTTTTTAAATCTAAAATGTGTGGGCGGAAGGAGCATGTAATTGACCCAGGATTCACAAGGTGAGTGAGCCACAACTGGGAACCAAAACACAGTATGAGAAGTTGCCTTCTAAGCAACCAATCTCATCGTGCGTAGAGGAGGTAGAGCAGGCTTGCATTTGGCTTCCTGCTTAACTAACATGACGGGAGTGCCAGTGATGAGGAGAGCTTAAAACTGGATGAGCAAAGGAACTAGATGGTGTGCAAAGGACCCCAGAGAGGTCACTTAAGACTGCACATGACTGCTAGCTTTGGCACCAGGAGGGAGGTAAAATGCCGCAGTAGCTGCCCTGCACTGGTTGCATTGGCTGCCTCTGGCATGCTAGAGGCCTCAACCCACGCAGAAACCTGGGGCATAATGCAATCATCCAAGCCTGCCCTGCCTTGTGCAGAACATAAGAGGAGATGACCTGGAGAGATTCTTTCCAAACTAAACTCCTCTATGACTCTTAAAAGGCAATGGTTTCCACCAGAAAATAAAAAGTATTTTACTTTTTTAGATTCTTTCTTTCATAGGCTCACCTAATGGAGGTTTCTCCAGCAGTTGAAAACATTAGCATATACTTGAGATGAATTTAAGATGCAAGAAAAATACTGCATTCTGTTAAATGTGCTATTAAGGATAGAGTCAAATAATGATATTAACTTTCAGGGTCATGGTTTCAAGTAATGTTTTACTCAAAAAATGTAAGTTATAAAGATATTTTCATTTGAAGTTTTGTAAATAGTTGACATAGCAGAGCAACCGAAACATACAGGTCAGGTGATATATAAAAATTATATATATACTGAAAAATTTAATTTGTATATTTACACAAATATATAAATGTAGACACACACATATATGACTAAATCCCGTACTAAAAATATAGTGGAGAACTGGTTCTCATAATTACATGTGTCATATGAATGTCCAGTTACCAGCCTGTTCATCTCAGTCTAAAGACCATGAAGGGCAGATCTGCATACCACTGTGCTGTAAAACATCTAATATGTGGAAGCGATAGTTCATTTTATTAAAAATAGCAATAAGTATAAAATCACTCAACATAAATTAAGAGGGTGTCTTCTTAGGTTTCCTATAGCATAAAATAAGGCGCTCATTGACCTAGGACTTTTCTTCAGCAAAGGGCAGTCTGCTAACCACATTTAATGTGTGAGGTTTTGCTTCAGCTGGCCAAAAATTAGATTGATGAGAAAGCCTGACAGAGGAAGACTGATTAATGTGAAAGTCTGAGGCAAATATAGACAGGAATCTTATACTATACCTGGTATGCAATGTAGTATAAGACAGCCTGAGTTGTCACTTGTCTTTCGTCTGCCAAAATCCTGCTTTCACTGAGGTTAGATGGAATGAATAAATGGGCATGAGTGTCCCTCTCTTAAACATGTTACATTGACACCTCTGAATAAAGAAAGGGTTTCTCTACTTTTTGGAGGTGCATATGCCATTCTCCCAAGGAAATTCTTGAGACTGCCACATGAAGTTGATGTCCTAGGAGATGACTCACTGAGAATCACTGAGTAAGAGCTATTGAAAATAAGCGTAGGTCCTGCCTGATCTAATGACTTAAAGGCTGATAAAAATTCTTATTTTTATTCATGTGGAAAACAGATTCTTCATGTTTCATGCCAATTTTTCTATATGAGTACTTGATTTCTGTTAAGGATGGACAGTGTGTTTCACTGTTGCACTTGACATGTCCAAGGTGCTCTACCAGTCATTCTTAATGAGTAGGTTAAAAAAAGAAAAAAAGAAAAAAAACCCTGCTCATCCCACTCTTGTGTGCATAGTTACTTATCTCATACCCAAAAGTTACTTTTTAACCTTGACTGATCATCACCAAGCTCTGAAATATCTGCTAGACCCCTTTGCCAGAGTAACTTTGTGTTGTTTCATTTGTATTGTTTTTTCAAGCGGGAAAAGAATTTGCTGTCAAAAGGAAATCCTTAGACAAAAAATGTGTGCATTTGCAATTTATCTAATTGCATTCTTTAGAATACCTCTTTCCAGTTTTCCATTGAAATGTAAATGGACCACACAAAATTGCAGCATAATATATCAGTATTAATTTGATTCTATTGCTCTGTTGTGCTCTATGCTGCAAGTTCATTTATAAAGACTTTAATATTAGCCTTAGTTAAATTATGGTCGCCAGTTCACCTTTGTCTACTATTTTCCAAAATAACAAGTTACAGGTTCTTTGTAATGCCTTAAAAAGGATACATGGTGGTGCTCTGTAACGGTGTTCTCCCCCTCCATCACCGCCCAGGCTTTATCTCCCTAACCCTGCTCAGTCAATAAGTGGCAGTTGTAATGGATGCATCTGGTCATGATGGCTGCATCTGGCTCAAAGTGGATTCAGGAGATGGACAACAACACGATAGCCAAGGGCTACCTAACCACAGTGAAGAAACTAAAATCTGTGTTTGGTACACAAATATGACTATGAGTCAATCATCTTACCCCCATAAATAGTGAACAGCCCAAGAGCCCTTTGAGGTCTCCTGCATGGCAGGAAGCTGCACGCCAGGATCTCCCCTTGAGTAGGGATGCCTCTCAAGGTTACTCCTCGAGGTTGAGCAATTCCTTGTCACCACAGATCCTCGGTAAGTGACTAATAGCGTGCTAAACTTTGAAATCTTAGCTAAGTGATATAAAGGTTTGATTGTGCGTATATAATCCTTTACACATAAACTGTTGACCAAGTCTGGGACTAGGATTGGATCCAGCTGCACCTAGACTCCTCTCTGAGAAGGAGTTTAGAAAGCAAGTGGAGTCTTTTCTGAACGTCATGACTCAACAGCAGGGTCTCCCTGACAGATTTGTCTGACCCTCTATGCACTAAATAATCAATTGTACCTTGTTATCAAATCTTGTTAAACCACTGTTGTATTTACCATTGAACCTTGTTAACTCACTATTTTATATCAATAAAGTATATTTTTGCTTCTCTCGTACAAGTGCATCACTCCATCTGCGACATGCTTTCATGAGGTTGTGCTTATCTGAGTGGCATGATTGTGCTATTCTTAAATGACTCCCTGGTATAAATGCAAAATAAGCACCATCATCTCATCTTTCTTGCAAGATTTTTGTTGAACTGAAGGAGAAGGAGCAGGAGATAATGGAGAGGAAGCAGAGAGGAGAGGGAAGCAACAGAAAAAAAAATTTATTTTTAAATCTTTAAAGTTGAAGTATTTATAAAGTCAGCATTATCTTTAAAAGGTTTAAAACCAACTTTATTTTCAAAGCTTTAGTTTAATATAATTAATGATTTTTCCAGTAGATTTAACTGACAACTATCTCCCCGCCTTGACACATGAACATGAATGTTTATATGGACAGTTACAACCTGTCACTAGCAGTTCTTCCTATCCCACAGACATATTGTTATATCACATATTATTCACCAGACTAGGTAAAAAAAAAAAAATTATATATAGTAAAAAATATTCATTACTGGTGCTCCACTTCCCTGCTAGCTTTTCCATGTCCCCTAATTTTAATCACGCTTCCCTACAATAATGTAGGCAACACTGTGGAACTTCTGAGGTGCCAGCACAGGGGAGCCCACTCCCTGGCATGTCCTGCTTCTGCTCTTCCCTCTAACCTAGGGAAGCAGCTCTTGGGTTCTCAGACATCACAGTGCTGCCTTGCAGAACTTGTACTGGCACAGTGGATTCAGGCTTCACCTGAGCCATGATGCCTGGGCTCTGGAGTGTTATCGTTCCATTTTGTATCCTGATATAGGCTTAGGATGTTGCAACTTAACTGTGGGGAAAAAAAATTAAATCTCAACAANCTCAAATGATAGATCTTTCTGATTGTTTCAGTATGAGGCCTTACAGTCTTAAGTAAACTTTCCACCTTAGTACACCAGCAAAGGCATAGAATAACACTAGAAAGTAAATGAAGGACTACATGGTTCAATGAAGATGTAAAATTTGTGTAATTCAGGATTGTATCAGATATAACCTACTGCTAATATTCTGGCTTACTCAATGATGCCAAGCACTAACCTCATAAGTTTCTTTTCCAAAGCTTTAAAACTTGAGGTCTGTTTGCCTTCCATTACAACCTCTGTCTTTGCTGAGCTCTGCTGCTGTTACATGGGTAAATATCCTCTTAGCAGAAAAATCCATTTATGCGCATTGGCATTTTAGTCAGTTGTCAGTGAGTAGTACAAATTTGCAGCTCTTATCCAGGTGTATAGTCAAAATACAATTGTTTGAAACATTTTTCAGTGTTATTTACAAATGGGGAAAAAAATCCTATAAAGTAACAATTTTAAAAAAATTCTAACAATAGTTATAACTTATGCTACCTGAAAGTTGGGTATTTGCCTATGGACATATTTGTAAAATCCTAAACCTTGTATTATCCTGAGTGTTTTCTGTAGTTTAAATGAAGACCTCATTCTCCAGTCTCCGTATTGCTACAATAAAGTGAGTGTCTGACATTCGTAACTATTGAACGCAGTGAACAAGTACCTTTTCTAGATTCCCATCCACATCGTGACTTTCAGTGGCACGTGAGACTGTTCAATGAATTTCAGCAACCTAGGTTATAACTTGTTGGACGGAGCAAGACCCTTAGGAATTTCCACTTCATCTTTGTCCACATTGGACTATCAAATGCAACCAAGGGACCACTTGACTAGGACGTCCAACTTTCTCTCCATAGTATTAATAAATTATGCTATCATAAATTAAACTTTTAAAATGCACATGATTATAAGAAGTAGGACTCCTTTTGAAAGGAGTTGTTAAGCGACACAGAGGAGAACCTTTGATACACATTTTTTTTCCCTTAAGTGTGCTCACTGAACCTTCCTATGCATGCTGAGCTGCATATCATTGTCACTGTCATTCCTAAGAGAAGGTTATAAAGAAATCCTCTTAGGAAGGCTTCTGATACAAAAAAGTTGAACAGTTTATAAAATGATATTGAAACCAAATCATAAATATGCAAATTAAACGTGCCAGGTGGCAGGAACTCTTTCAATGTTCCTTTTCACCTTTAGATAGAGTCCAAAAGTCTTCTGCCAGTCTCTTGGACTCAAAGTGATTTTGAGGAATACTTTATGAGCAAATTTAAAATTGAAAATTTATATTTTCAAGGTCATTCTTATACATTAAATTAAATACATCAAGAAAAATATAAACCAGGTATGAACACTGATAATGAAGAGAATGCCAAGAGCAAAGGGAGCAAAAAGTCTATGCAAGGCTGGAATCAAAGGGTAGAAGTAAGAGAAGAGTTACATCTGCACAAAATCCTGTCAGTGCCCATGAGACAGAAGGGTTATCCATTTCAGCATGTGTCCTTCCCTGACTGTGCCTGGGAGTAGGACAGAGAACTCAGAATGAACGTTCAGCTGCACAACAAGTTCTTTGCATAGACTGAGATTACGGCTTTTGATAGCTGACAATAGAAAGTGAAACACTTTACTGGAAAGCTAATTTTTTTAAAGTAATATGAAATGATGGTTGAAATAGTTTTAATGCATGTGCAATAACTGTGGCAGGTGAGACTACATCATGGTGATAGTTTACAGCAAGTACTGAGAAAACAAATGTAATGTTTAAAGAATACTGTGACTATATTTGGTTTGCCCAAAGTTAAACGCGAATGAAACAAGTTAAGCTAACAAGTATTTTAGTGTTATTTTCATTATTATTGTTATTGCTTTGCTTCCAAAACCATAGTTTCAATCCACTCTGTATAATGTAAAATCTGATGAGGCTTTAAACTGTGTTATTAAGGCCTGTTTGATTTGTTCGGTGGTAACCAATGCAGCAACAAAAGCAGAGGAAGAGGAACATTAGTATAAACTAACCACTTCTTTTCCTTTTTGGTGGGCACAGAAGGGAAAACTGAAACATATACATATCTTAAGTGAAGAAATGATTGAACTAATCCTGTATTATGTTTAATCACCTAAGACTTCAAGAAAGTTGGAATATATTCAAGACTTGGTTTCAAGACTTCTTTCTTCTAAAGTAGAAATTTTACTAAATTAATATCGCAGATGTTTACTTCAAAGAGAACTTATGTCACAAATATTTTGAGTGTGCTATATTAGTTTCTTCTCCCAGTTTTTTCAACTGTCTTCTTGAATGAAAGGGGTGTCTTCAGATGGGCTTGTGCAATAAGGATCCATGGTGAGGAAAAAACAATATTTTATGCCTTTAATAAGCGATTATCTTTATGGAATTGTCTGTTTTCAGGGGTCAAGATTCATTTCCTGTCAAATATCTCATACAGACATTAATAGCAGTGCCTATATAGTCCTGTTTCTTAGTTTCTCTCCACAGGATTTTTCCATATTAGAGAGCAATTGTAGCATCCAACTACAGTTCAGAGAAATTTTTGCATGTCCTAACTAATACAACTCATAGTTCTAAGGATATGGTCATTTTGAATTGTGATTTGGATAAAGGCTTCCAATTTTTTTTTCCCTGCCTAACTCACAGTTTAGTTAGGCACTTGGCAGCTTTTAATGTTTTTGCTGAAATTTATTTTGCTTCTTTACAATCAGATTTCATGTAGCTTGCTCTCACTTTTGGAAACTCTGGAACGTAAGAGTAGTCTGTTTCCTGAAGAAATTTTAAATTTTGCCAAAGAGATATAATTTTTTTAGCCCATTTCAGGTTGCAGAACCACAATGTTACTGGACTATTTCCTGTCAACCATCATTTAATGGGGACATAGTTTATATCTTTTGAATAAATCTGAATGATCTAATCTCATGTTAGCAATTCTTATTTTTTCCCCCATAAAATGAGATTAGAAACATTTTTATGCATCTCTGCACATATAGGTAATGTGTACCTCTCTTCCTATATACACACACATACAAAATCTGCTTATTATACATACATGTAATGTCCATATACATATTGTATGTATATACGTTTGAGTGTAAATCATGCTTTTTTTTTTTTCCTTTGTCCGGATAAAAATTTTCTTCTACTTACCAACAAAGTATCTCTTCTACTCATTGACATGTTTCTGACGCTCACTTGGTTTTAGCAAGATACAGAGATGGCTGTATCAAATGAATGCGGGTATTTAGTTAGACATCCAGACACTCTGAGGCTGATAACTTCCTTCTAGTTCTGCAAACTGAACAGTGTATCCCAGTGGAATAGGTATTTCTATGAATAACTCTTAATCACAAGAGTATCCACAAGGGGACATCAGTTGGGCCTTTAAGGAAATTAAATTATTCGATGTTAAGGCAATAATTTTTCATGAAAGACTTATTTTACTTGAGTATTATTGAGCTTGTAGAAAACACTGAAAGAAAGTCAAAGAAAACCGGTGTGATAACTTTTTCTAAGACCAACAGATTTCATTCCTGTCATGTAGACGTGTACGGGGTCTGTCTGAGGGGGAGCCGGCTCTCCCGGCGGCCGTGCCCCGTGCCGGTGGCTGGCGGCGGCCCCAGCGCCTGGCTGCTGCCGGG
>WAAD01042357.1:0-37004 GCA_013389945.1 Fregata magnificens
GTGTTCTTTTCTAGTTCAGATCTTAGTAAGAAGTATGTGAAACACTACAAAAGGAGTCAGTCAGCTGGACTTGAGGAACCCTGGAGTTACACTGCATGGACTATTTCCAGTGGTGTCATTTGTGTCTTGGACATCCTGAGTCTAGCATGCTGTAAGGTGCCACTGTCCTGAGTTGCTTTTACTGTAGTGATCCAGATAATATCTTTCTGCTCTTCTTTTAAAAAGTGTAGGACCATGTCTTTCTGTCAAAATGAAAAAAAAGTGACAGCTTTTGCTCTGCTGTCATTTCATAAATGAAATGAGAAAGGTGATGCTGTTCAGAAATGTGGCAGTTCTCTACTGCTAAGCAGCCTGCCAACGGAATTGTCTTTTGCTGTCTACCCGTAGGAATGATTATCAAAGTGGCTAATCTGAACCACATGCATGTTTTCCTTGTCCTTAAATCTCTATGCTTTTGGGTTAAAACATGGCCATTGAGAATAACTGTGCTAAAATAATACATTTTCTTATTTTAAAATACCAGTGGTTTTGAAGTCTTTATCCTTGCAAGAGATTACATTCCTTACGTATTTTATATAGGCTAGGCTCTGCAGGAGGCAAGTTCACATGTAATATTTTAATTTACTATAGTTCTCTATTCACTATTTAATGCGAACTTCAAAAAAATGCATCTCATAATTCTTCCTGTTTGTCTCAGCGATGTACTGGCCAGCTTTAGCCCTGCAAATTGTACAGAAGTTCTAATAATGTAAATCTCAAGTCTTATGCTCGTTTCTAAACAAATGGCTTCCATGGTGGAAACAGATAATGGATACAGAATTACTGTTCGTCTCCCTGACTTAGGTTCTTGTTAAAATTTTTTTTTTTTTTTCCCCCAAGAAAAGTAGTAATGAATATTCAGCTACACATACACGAACAAGTTATGGTTGTAAAAGTACTTTTCAGCAATGTTTAGGGTCTGGTTGAAGATTCTTTACTGTAATGTAACCTGGACCAGATGACAGAAATCAAAGCCATACAGGTTTGGAGAATAAAAGATGTTAAGCATGTCTCAAAAATGTTTTTTTTAGCATCTAGGTCACCTGTGAGGAAAGATTTGTAGAAGCCTAACTGAGCGCTAGTGGTGGTCTGTTACATACGGGGTCCTCTGGCAACTAAGCTCCATCCATTGGCAAGATCAAATGAATGGGTAAAATTATTTTTCATTATATCCAAGTGAACTGTGCATTATGACCCTGCGAGCAAGCATCTGAGAATAAATACGCTTAATATTAATGAAAATATATGAAGCTGGCTGTTTGTGCACACACATGTAGACATGAATGTTATTTATTAGATTTTTCTATTAGCTTCAGTACTGTGGACTACTCGGGTCTATGCCAAACAGTCGTCATTCTGGTGACACTAAAATAATTGTGCTATCACTGAATTTGGTTTGAAATCCAGTTTTGACAAAGATTAAAGGATGTTTTGGTGGGAAGCACTGGTGCTATCCTAGTTACCTTAATTAAATTTGAAACACTTAAGAGATCATTTCAAATTGCTGTGAAATGGAGTTTTAGCACATACAGCTGTCTGTCAGTGACTTTAAGTAGTAACAGTTCTTAGTGTGTAAGATGCAGAGAACAGGTCCAAAACAGAACCTCTGTATCTACAAGAGCAATTGTCCTATTTTGTTACTGCAGGACTAATAAAGGAGACCAAAAGTGAAGAAAGATAAACACTTAGTTTTGCGCGCTGCTGTGCGACTAGAATTGCCACCATGTGAACTTGGGGAAAAGAGCAGAAAGCACAATTTATGCTTAGAATGACAAGAACAAATTTCAGGCTAACTCTGTCAGTTGTTAATTCACTAATGCTGATTCTGAAATTGCTCTAATCTGCCCTGTGACAATGTATATGAAGTTTCCCGTTGAAGTTGATTATGCAGCACTAACTGCCTATCACTCCTCATCTCCGGCATTGACAAAGTGACAGTGGAAGAGTGGAGACGAATGCAAAATGTCCAACTGTTCCCTCGGCCTGGAGAGGCTGACGGTAAGGCAGGTTTGGTATCTGTCACTGTTGCTGGTTGCTGACAAGGGAATAACTATGGTTTGTGTTACCTAATTGGACCTCGCCAGATCATCCATTGTGTGTACCTCATGAAGGTGGTAAAAGATGTTACACTTTTGTGTGAGGAAATCGGGTGCACTGCTTGTGGTTAGGGGTTTTATGTGTACATCTTGGGTTTTTTGGTTTTGGTTTTTTGCATTGTGGCTTGTTCTCTCTGAAGAACTTCGTAAGTTGGGAGTGCTTCAGAACCTCCGGTAGCTTCCTGTGGTTTTGGATTATAAATGCCAGTGTTTGGTACCAGTACAGACCATTATCAAACCAGGAGTGTCATGTGTTTTCATTGTCTGCAACAGCTTGCTTTATTTTGTGGTGGTCTCTTGTGTTTCTGACCTGATGTCCTGTATGTCGGTTCAGAGTTTATTGGGGGGGGCAGCCAGATGGATGGATGGATGACAGACACAAGGGTTGGGACTTATGCTCACCTGGGAACAACTGAAATAAAAACTGCGAGTAGTGGGGAGAGTCTGAGGTTTGACGGTTTCTGTAAAACAGTAGTGCTGTCGCAATTTCTGTATTCAGGAGTCTGTTACTTTTCTCAGCATGACAAAATTTGCTGAGCATTGTGCTACTCTGAAGGTAGTGTAAGGATTTGATGGCAGGCAAGAGCTCTTCTAAGTAAATGTTGGGGAGAGGGGAGTTGGGCAGATTAGAGAAACCAGTGGGATCACTTTAGCTTTACTCACATTATTTGAAGAGACTTGAAAAACTTGCATAAAACGTGAAAATACGTTCTCTTCAATACAGTTAAACACCATATACCTCTCTGTGCGCATAATATATCTGTTGCAGCAAATCATTCCCTCTAGAGAAACCTGCAGTTCTCTACTTGTTATCCTAATGCTAACTATCGTCATATTCTAAGGGTCCTTTTTATTGACTTTAATAGCAATTAGCTAGACAACTGAAAAAATAAGATTCCTAAAGAAATAAACTGTAGTCTATTAGTGACTACTACTATTTTTTTCTTGGGTGTTGAGTGCATATTAATTTTTTTTTTTAAATAGTCAAACAAAACCCCCTGTTATTTAAATATTCAGCTAATGTACCTTGTCTTTATAGTATTCTGCAGCACTTGTCCATTTTGTAGAAGAGTTACTGAGCACGGTAGATATGATAGGCCGTGGAAATACTACATATAAATTACAGCCTGTTAAGATCTTAAAACCAGGCAATGTTCTTCCCAGAGAAATTATGACCTGCTTCCACCCTTCTTCCTTTCAACTTTAGGGCTTAGAATGTGGGGGAAGATCTAAGTGAGAAACAGGCTGTAGAATTTAAGGAAAATGAGGTCCGGCATTCAATTTGGTAGGTGCTTTTATATCTTGGCATTGGATTACCAATGGTGATACTTAATCAAACCTATCAGCATGCACTTAAAACTAAGTCTACATACATTTAAAAGCCTTGCCAAATACTTAAATGATTTTGAGGTAATCTTGCCAGAATGGAAACCTGGCGTTGAAAATTCTTCTTTGCAGAAAGACAGCAAGAAACTTCTTTGCTAGAAGGAGCATTCATAATACGGAGCTTGATAGTGAACTTCCGGCATGGATGATGTAACAGTGAAGCTGGCTGCAGTGATTTCCCTGCTAATTAGACTTACTTCTGTCCTTACTGGATTAGTGACCAAATATTTCAAGTTCATCACACTGCAGAATAAAAAAGGTAGAATTAATTAAACTGGTGATAAAGGAATTACATATTTGATTACTGAAGTAGCATGTTGGTAAAGTAGTACATTAGGAAAGTCAGCTTAATGACCAGGAAATAATTGCCTTAGTTTTAAGGTTTGTATTGACTGTTTTCAGTTTGTCTTGGCTAAAAGCTGTGGAAAGGCACAGGATGTATGCAGATGCAAACCTTACGATATAGTATGTAATGCTATGAAATTAGCTACATAAACGATAACCTGCTGCCCCTGTAGAACAGTCAGAGCCTGTGCCAGAAGGAAGAGTTGCAGCCCTTTTCCCTGAACATCACTGGCAGTCGCACTGGTGCTGCCAGTATCAGCACCACTTTTTTTACTTCCACCAGCAACACACTGAAGTTATTTATAGCAGTTCAGATGTCTGCTGAGAATGCGGGAGTGATGAGAGCACGCTTATGTGTCTTTGAGTTATATTTTATATACAGGCTTGCTTTTTTTTTTAATAATTGACATCTTCATGGTTCTAGGCAGTCTTGAAAAGGTTAACTTGGACATAAACTATTGCAGTAGTATCTATGCAGCTATGTCGGTCTCCCCAAAATAAGAAAGCTTACTTATCTGATCTCATCTTCCTAGTCACACGACTTTATGTGGTACTCTGCTGGTAAAGAAGCCTGTGGGTTTTCTTTGTTTTCAAGAGACTAGAAACTTTTGTTTTCTGGTTTGGTGCCATATAAATGTAATACCCATTATTTAATGGGCACGGATGGCATGGAGTTGTGGCCTGTGATCGTAACAGCTGCCCAGTTTTAAACCATGCCAGCAAGTGGGGAGAGCAGTTCTTCATAAAATAAGCTGAAAATTATCACAAAGAAGGAGTTTCCTGAGAGCCCGTAAATACAGCCGATTCTGCTGCATGTTCTATTTAACAACACCCCAACCTTACCCCCCCAAAAACCCGCCACCAGTAGCAAAACTCCCTGATTATATGTTTTTTGACTAACTTTTGTACAGGATGTAAAAATGTCTAGTCCCCAGTGAATGTGAGGGAGACTAGCATCAGTCTATGAGCAAGGAGTTTGGACTTTGCCTTTCTGCAGCATGAGAACAGGTGATGAGCAAGCACGGAGGTATGACTTCACACTTCCTTATTACATTTCATTTAAATTAATAAAAAGCACTGCTCTGACATACCTGTAGCTTTTGGCATGTTTTCTATTTCTCCTTTGTTTTCGTTGGGTAGTTAGAAGTTTGCTGATGACCTTGCTACTGTGGTCTGTAGGCAGTGGCTTTTTAAGGTATAGCAGTGGCAGTTAGTGAGTTGTGAGGCCAACATACTTTGTACTGCTTTGCGTGTGTGGATTTCAAAGCACTTAACAATTCTGAAGGAATTAAGTGCCACTCTTGCTTTCTAGGCATGACCCTCATTTTTTTTTTTTTAAGATGAAAAATAGAAAGCAACTAGCTCTGACTTACTTGTGATTAAACCATATATAGAGAATACACCATACTCCCATACAAAAATACCTGCATGGTATTGTGTTTAGGTCAAAATGTGACAAAAATAGAGGAGTGTAAGTCCTTGGGTGTGTTGGTGCTCCACTTCAATCCTCTTTTAAGAGAAAAAGGAATTGTTCTAGCATGGGCAACTAGTTTTACAGTGGCAGAAGCTGTCACGGAGGACCACTCTGAAAACCCCTTAAGGAAACAGGAAATGGATCTGAACGTAGGTAAGTGAAGCTTACCTGAGTTAACCTTCAGATGTAAAACCTAGCAAACTATTCTACCTATCCAGTGTATCCTGTAAGTCTGGTTTTGTGTATATACACATACACACCTGCCACCACTGTAAAGTCTGAGCTTTGCTGGTAGCAGTGGAGGTGTGTTTCCATATGTAAGACTTCTTCACCTCCCATAGGATCCACTGGACAGTCCGAGATGGTCAGAATGCCTGTCTGCAACAGAAGTTGGTAAGCTTTGATCTTTTACTGGATTTTCATAGAAATTAGGAATAGTTTTACCATATGGTCGTGAGGGTTGTTTATCACATTGTAATAATGTGTGTGTAATTGGGCTTCTTCTGGTAAAGAAGAAAAACAAAGGTGATCACCTGTCTTTAGAACAAAAACATCTCTTAAAATAAGAGGTTTGCTTCTTCTTACCATGAAAGAAAGAATATCTGATTTAAAGTATTTCAGTTAAAAATGAGTAATTCAGATCAGCAATTTGTGCTAGATTCCCTTTGTCAGGTAAAGGCTTCTCCTGTGCAATGAGAGCTCTCCAGCAGAACTCCTATGCAGTGCATAGGTAACACAAATGCGTTAATATAAAATCATGCTTAACTTTTCACAACCTCTTATCAATTCTTTTGATTTATCAGACTTGTTACTGGCAAGTGTTACTGGTTTTTCTGTGGACTGAACAGTTGCAGCTGTCTTTTTGTGAGGTTGTATGTGTGTGAAAGTAAGAGACAGCCGCTAGGGGGTGAGTCTTACCTTAAAAACAGCAAACTCCTTTAGAGCAGGGGAGATGTCGTGGAAGTCAGTATGTTTATATTGAGTTCCAAAGGATGTTCCTTGAATGTGGTGTTCCTTATTTATTCATTCTTCAGGAGTTTTCACATCAGACTGCAGCAGTGTCGAATAAATGTTCAGACTTCCTAACAAAGAGTGCATTATGTAACTGATTTTCAAATTTATATGGCCATTGTTAGAATGCTGCAGTCCTGCCCAAATTTGCATTTTCTAAGCCTCAGGAACATGTTGGAGGCCTGGCGTCAAGCACTGACCAGCCAAGCCTGGGACTTACCTATACGGACAGCTGTGCACAATTGTGTGCCTGTTGTGCTGTGTGCACAGAGAGCGTGTGTACCTATGTGTGTACCAGCCTGCACTTCTGCAGAGATCTGAGTTCCTAAAGCTTGTGTCTGCAGACAGCTAGTGCTTTGCACAGACATGGACACAAATTCATGCTTCAGAGCCCTGAGCTCCAGATAATTGCTCTTCTGTTTTGTAAGAAAAATTACATGAATACAGAACTTCAAATGTCATAGCTCCTAAACAAGAAGCATGTTTTTATAAAGGTAGTTAAGAGGAAGATATTCGTAATATTAATTTAGTCATCCAAAAGCTTAGCTTGGCCTTCAATTGTGTGGCATTAGGGAGCCCAGAGCTGCTTGTACAGCTAAAGGTTGTCCATGTTCACTTCAGTTATAAGGGACAGTTGTGCTGGCAGAAATGGTCCCTTATCATGTTCCTTCCGCAAAGGGGGTTGGCTTAATTTTTTGAGACTTACTGCCTCTTTCAGAAAACAGTGGTTGCTTGAAGGCTGCTTTTGTGGTTACAAAACAGATGTTGTTATTTAATCGGCTATGAAAGCAAAGGAAGAGACAGTGGAATAGGAATCTAAAATTAACTGTGGTGAGTTGCATTTGTGCCATCTCAGCTTCAGCACAGTGTTTTCCGCCTTGGTCGTTTATCCAGGACTGTGGGTTTTCTTTATGGACTAATAAACTGACAGGGGAAATGCCTGAAGGATGCTCTAATGTAATTTACCCAGCAAGAGATAGTGAACTTTTATAGGCTTTTGTAGTCTGCAGTTAATTCATTTTTCATGTTCTCTTTGCATGAACTGTTATCTCTTCTGAATAAAATTAGGAACAAGCCTTAGGAAATAATTGAGTGTAGAACAGAGTAATTTCCTAAAGAACAGGCTATGTAAACTGTACTGGTAGGGTTTTTTTGCTATCTCAAAATGTTTTTTCAGAATGATGATGTCTGTATGACAATACAATTTTTTTTTAAACAGTTGAAATGGTGTAATCTGGATCAAATTCTAAAATAGAAGGATTTTTTCTTTTGCAAAATTGTTTTTCCTTCAGGAGATGATGACGTTTGTTTGTGCCATGGGAATATGTTCTGGAAAACTATTTATTTTGTTCTACAGAAATAAAGACGTGCTTTATAAGGTCCCCACTGTAGAGCTGTGATCAAATATAAACATTTTAGAGGATTAGTTTGAATGTAATCTCAGCTACTTGGAACATCAGTTACAAAACTCATGTTTAGACTGTTGGGTAATTATTTATGAATATGGAGTTAAGAAAATAAAATTGTTGTTAAAGGCCTTATCAGCATTTGAGACTTCAGTATTTTAATGGGTGATTCATTATTATGCCCTTTTTAAGTCCTCGTTTTTTAAATTGTCTTAAAAATAGAATCATAGAATCATAAAGGTTGGAAAAGACCTCTAAGATCATTCAAGTCCAACCGTCAACCCAGCACCACCATGACTCCTAAACTAGGCCCTGGAGTGCCACGTCTACACGGTTTTTGAATGCCTCCAGGGTTGATGACTCCACCACCTCTCTGGGGAGCCTGTTCCAATGCCTAACCACTCTTGCGGTAAAGAAATTTTTCCTAATATCCAATCAAAATAGTGATTTGGAGTATAGATAACAATTTTTCTATTAACAAAATAGGATTTAAATCTCAAATGTTCTGTAAATACCTTAATTCAGTCTCATAGGCATTGAAAAAGTCTACACATAATTTAAAAAAAAATCTTAATGTCCTTTTTCTGAAGAAAGAATGTTTTTAATCCAACAAGATCAAAGATTTACTTATCTCTAGTAACTAGTTTTCTGTCAAAATGTACTAATCTTGGGTGACAAGATCAGGTAATATTTCTTGCAGCAATCACAGCTGAGTAAGGAATCGCTTTCTTTCTCAAGCAAAAAATTGACATTCCAAAAATGTTTCTGCTCTTGACTGGAATGAACAGATATTTTAAGTGTTTAGTGAGGCAATGAAATAGAGGGATCCATCTGTGCATCATTTTATTCTTAGCGAATGTTAAGTTCTAAAAATATTTGGGAAAGCATGCTGAGGTTCTGGTGCAGTTATGTAAGGATAAATATAACTATGGAGAATAGTATTTGCTTATGGTATGTGCAGAATTCCAGAATTTTATTCCCCTATGTTTATGGGCATGGCGTTGGCTAAATAGTTTTGTCAGTATGTTTACTTTGCGTTAAGAACAGCCATATTGTGACCAGTGAACAATTAGAGAGAGAGAGACCCAGAAGACGGTGTCTTAAGTAATTTTTTTTCATTCTGTATGTCTTGGTAAATAATGAACATACACAAGGTCAGTCTTCTTAGTAAAACTTCTAATTTGTGGACAAGTTTTCTGATGCAAATCACTTTAAATGTAAGTAAAGGTAATTAAGTAGAAGAAAACAATTCCATAATAGAATACTTTTTGAGAACCTTCTAAACATTATGAGACATTTTTTAACTGTATGTGTATTTGGAAAATAAATCATAGAATCATAGAATTGTTTAGGTTGGAAAAGACCTTTAAGATCATCAAGTCTAACTGTTAACCTAACACTGCCAAGTCCACCACTAAACCATGTCCCTAAGTGCCACATCTACATGTCTTTTAAATCCTCTCAGGGATGGTGACTCCACCAACTCTCTGGGCAGCCTGTTCCAATGCTTGACAAACCTTTTGGTGAAGAAATTCTTCCTAATATCCAATCTAAACCCCCCCTGGTGCAACTTGAGGCCGCTTCCTCTTGTCTTATCACTTGTTACTTGGGAAGAGAGACCAACACCCACCTCACTACAACCTCCTTTCAGGTAGTTGTAGAGAGCGATGAGGTCTCCCCTCAGCCTCCTCTTCTCCAAGCTAAACAGCCCCGGTTCCCTCAGCCGCTCCTCATAAGACTTGTGCTCTAGATGCTTCACCAGTTTCATTGCCCTTTTCTGGACACGCTCCAGCACCTCAGTGTCCTTCTTGTACTGAGGGGCCCAAAACTGAACACAGTACTCGAGGTGCGGCCTCACCAGTGCCGAGTACAGGGGCACGATCACTTCCCTACTCCTGCTGACCACACTATTCCTGATACAAGCCAGGATGCCATTGGCTGCCTTGGCCACCTGGGCACACTGCTGGTGCATATTCAGCCTTATACTCATTATCAGGTATCTGTGGATGCTAAACTTTTAGGTAATTATGACTAGTTTGGGGATAAGAGAGCCATGTCATGACTGAGTCTCTTTATCAGTCAAAAGAACCAGTAAGATTTTTCTGCATCTTTGAACTTCCTCAGTTGCATTCTCTGCAGTGTTGCCACTTGGCCATTTAGCCTTTTTGGAACCATCTTTCCCTGTAGTCATTCCCTTTTTATCCTTTTTTTTTTTTTCCCCTCTATGCTTTTTTGCCTGTTTGCCCACTAATGTGTGGTCTGCTTAATCATACTGTTCAGACTCAGATTAGCACTAGCTTGTTGCCACTCAGCAGCTGCATCCAGCTGTATGTCACTGAAACCTGATGGCTAAAGCTGTATAAAAAGGTGCTGTGTGGGTTTTTTTAAATACATAAAGAATTGCTGGATGTCGAGGAGTGATCGGGACCTAAACAGATTCTTGTTCTTCTAAGAAATTTCTGTCTGTAGAATAAGTGCAAGCTTCTTGGCCACTGTGAGCAATCTCATTGTTACAATATCAGCTTTTAACAAATGACTGCTTTTTCCTCCCTACAATTTTTGTAGGAAATACTACACATAATGCTGAACTTGTTTTGATGTTCATGCACCTTTGAAATTGTCAGAGATTTTCCATCTTTTCCCACACAAAATGTAATGTGTAAATCTGGGCTTGTTTAGACTTTGTAATGTTTTGGCCCATTGCAAAAAGTGAAAAGTTTTGGTGTACTTTAAAGACTTTTTTTCTTGATCTACATTTCCAGTGTGTGTTTAATGATGTTGCTGTACTTATTTTCAGTACAGTGTTTTTGCTCATGTCTCCTCCCGGAATGTGTGCTGGTTCATATTTTACTAATCTGGTTTAGAAACATTTCTGTACTAGACAGTGAGAGGATATTGTGAGTATTCTGTAACTTTTTGGGCAGATCAGATGAATGCAGTGCCTACCCTATGAGAAAATCTCCAAAGACTATAAAAAATGAGAGCTCTCCAAATAGTCTTGAGTGCCACATGTAGCTGCTCAGGGTTTTCTTCTTCAGTGTCAGTTCAAATATACTTTTCAATGTATTCGGGCAAGGAGAAGCATGTTGAAAAGAGGTAGAGCAAAAGCATATCTTGCACAATCAACTCTTCTGGAACAGTAGTGCTGCTCAACTGTGGTGTAGCTAAACGCATAGTTAATTGAGTTAAGCATAGAAGTGAAACTCTATTAATTTTCAATCCCAGTAATGAGTCGATACATACATTTAATCTGCACCTGAAAATAATTTTTTTTCTAGTGCACATTGTTTGTAATTCTAATGTATAAATGATGTTTTCCTCAGCACTAACAGAAGCCAAATTACCATGGTAAGAAAAAGTTGCACTTGTGGGTATGTGGCCGTGTCCATCAGGCCTCATGAAATGACTTGCTTTTCTTTACTTTTTTGTGCTTTAATATGGCATAAGAAAATCTTCCTGCTATGCTGTATGTTGTCATCAAACTACCATCCGAAGGTCTCAGCGGAAACACTCCTGATTCACTGAGTTGAACATGAGCTAGCAGTGTGCCCTTGCAACAAAGAAGGCTGTAATGGTCTCCTGGGCTGCATTAGGCAAACTGTTGCCAGCTGGTCAAGGAGGGGGGATCCTTCCCCTCTACTCAGCACTGGTGAGGCCACACCTGGAGGACTATGTCTGGTTCTGGGCTCCTCAGTACGAGAGAGACATGGACATATTGGAGAGAGCCAGCGAAGGGCCACAAAGATGGTGAAGAGACTGGGGCACCTCTCCTATGAGGAAAGGCTGAGAGAGATGGGACTGTTTAGCCTGGAGAAGAGAAGGATCAGGGGGATCTTTTATTTTTTTTTATATATATGTAAAAACAAACTACCAGAAGGGAGGGTGCAAAGAAGATGGAGCCAGGCTCTTTTCAGTGGTGCCCAGCGGCACGACGAGAGGTGGTGGGCACAAAATGAAACCCAGGAGGTTCCCTCTGAACATCAGGAAACACTTTACTGTGAGATTGCCCAGGGAGGTTGTGGACTCTCCATCCTTGGAGGCGTTCAAAAGCCACCTGGATGCGGTCGTGGCCAACTGGCTGTAGGTGGCCCTGCTTGAGCAGGGCAGGTTGGACAAGGTGACCTCTGGAGGTCCCTTCCACCCTCAGCCATCCTATAATTCTTCTGACCAGGTGGCATGACATTGATGCTAGCCCCAATGAAGCTGTTCCCTGTTTAAGAGTCTATGTGAGTTTTAATCTATGGACTACTGTGGCCTACTAACTTCGGAAGAATCTGACTGTGTCCAAAGAAGTGAGGTGACAAAAATACTGTACTTCATAGAGGCTCTTTCCTCCTGTGAGACACCAAGGTAGCTTTAAAATTGGTTAAGGAAATAGCTCAGTTGCTGTTATTCCTACTCTGGCCTGCTGTCACACTCTGCTGCTTATGGAAGAAGATTAGAAGCAAATAAACATAACAGCTAATTCTAGCTCAAAATCCCTGTTAGTGGGTTACACATTTTTGCTGTTATTGAACACAACATACTTCTAGCTGTCCATAGCTCTACTTGTTTCTGTTTGGTGAGGCTTCCTGAATTAAATGGCTGCAAAGTTGGCACAGTATAGTGTGGATGTTGCTGGTGGTGCTCTTATGCTGTAATGTGATCTTATCGTGTAATACTTTGAAATTTTCACTCTGCATATATTAATGCTGTAAAGCTTTTCTTATTTACACAGTAATTGTCTGTCATCTTTAGCAGGTAAATTAACTCACTTGTATTTGGTGTCCATTGTCAAGAGGTATTAAAAACTAAATACTAGAAATGATCTGGAATTTGCAGCAATAGTAGCACTCTGCTGTCTAGTCAGTTGTTTTCAGCTGGATAACGCTGCAGGTACCTCCGTCTCTCTCGGAAATCATTGTGCTTGGTGCCTGCAAGCAGCGAGGGCACTGTGACACATTTCATGCATTTGGTGGACAGACACAAATAGAACACCATAGATCATGCAGGTCTTCAGCTGTTCTGCTCTGTGTAACTTCAGGGTTGAAGCTACGGCTGTATTTTCTGTGGTATGTGTGCTCTCTTGTGCCTTTTCACATCTGAATAGTTTCTCAGTGAACATTCCCATAAAGGTTTCCTGTTTGACAATAAAATCAGTTCTTACCACCCAACGAACCTCGGCATAGCTTTGAAAATAGAATGAGGGGAATGGAGGAGGTGACGTGTTGTTACTAGAATCTGAAAACTGCTTTGTCTCAGTTAAATATTTACAGCCCATGTTTTATTATTTTAGAGAGAATTCAACAGAAAATGATTAGAGAATTGAGACTTAAGAGGTTTTTGTTGTAGTACTTCTGAGATTCAGCACATGACAAAAAAGGTGGTTTTAGCTTCTAGAATATTGCAATCCATGCTTTATTTATGAAGTGTCCCTGACAGGGACATGAATTCTCACTTCACTTGCAGTGCAAAAGCTGCAAAACCAGCTGTTTGAATGATGCTAAAGCAGCCTTTTTATACATAGGCCTCTAGAGAAGAAACTTTCCCCAATTGTGTACAGTTAAGATTTAACTCACCTTTTCAGTTTTTGTGTGGGATCATAATTGTGGACCGTTTGGCTTCAAGTGATGACTGAAGTTAGATTTTTATTTGCAGTTCTTTAAGAAATAATTTTCATTCTGATTTGACAAATGAATTGCATTTTCATTTTCGCTGTTACCTCAGCACTTAGGAGGGAAGCTGTTTGCCACCTTACAGTTAATAAATGTCATAGACTGTTGTATCTAGCCATCATAGACATTTGTTTCTAGCCCTCATAGGCTCATTAGTCCATTTAAATGGCAGGTCCTTCATAACGTGATAGGCTGCCCACTGTGTTTAACTATTTAATAATTGTTATTGTGATCCTCTGTGGAAGCAGAGAAGGGCTGCAGCTAGCAATTTGAAATGTATGCGTATATACTGTTAATCCAGCCTTTGTGTACTTACATAGATTTTTACACCACTCTTAACGTGTAAGGAGTCATGGTCTCCAGTAAAGAAAGGAGAATCAGGCTTTGAATTTTTTCTGAGGACGACAGAATGATCACAGGAGGGCCTTGTTATAAACATGATCCAGACACTGGGCTGCTATCAGGAGCAAATATAATAGAGACTAGAAGTAATAATAATGTCAACATAATAACTAAGTCAAAATAGTGCTTTACCAGCTGGACATGCAAAAAAAAAAAATCATACTTCTGTTCTGTGGCCCTTATTTTGTGCCATTTAAAATGAAGTCTAATCTCTTATGTCTGAGTTCCCCTTAGTCTTTTAGGCGGTCCTCTGAAATAGCTGTGCAGCTCAGGCAGCATGGCAACATCCATGCTTTTAATGTCCTCCACTGACTTTGGGATCACTTGCTCCATCTTTCTAGCTACTAAAGAGGAGTTTTCTGACCTTACTGCACATGAGGAAGCAGAATTTACTGCTGCCCCTGTCACCAAAAGACTTAAGGACAGTGAAGGCAACAGACCTTAAAATGCTAGACTGACTTAGATGAAAAGATGTATTGATTAACAGCTAGCTCTGGGTAAATAAGTGGTGGACCCTGCCAGATCAGTTTTTTTCCTTTTTATCTTATACTGGTTGTATAAACTAAGCAATTCTGAAATCCCTTGTTATGGGCGCGTATGGCAAGAGCTACGTCATCAAGTAGTTATGCCTGGATAGAGATTGCTTACGAGAGGAATGATAGATGATTGCAAATAAGTCATTGTGTAATAATCCATGCAATTGATTAAGTACTTGTGTCACACTCTCTAGCGAGAGACTCGAAAGCACACTGAGCACTGGCATGCACAGCCCCACCTTGCAGCAGTTCTCCAGCACTCTGCTAATCTGATCTGCCAGGTCCCGCACTTTGTGTTGTGGTGGAAACTGGCTACTCACTGCTGAGTACTATGGAAAAGAGCAAATAATGATTAAAGTTTAAGTAGTTCACTGTAAGACACCATGGGAGGAAAAAACCATAACTATAAATGACTATGGACACTTCAAAAAATCTTTTAACATAAATCAATGGCTGAGCACTTCTGGTTTTCTTTGTTTGTTTTTTAAGCATTACTTCAAATGGGTTTCAAAGAATGGGGTTTTTTTTTTCTGCATCTTACCCTGCTAGTGCATCTGTCCTTCCACACGGAATTATGAAGATAGCAAATCATAATGCAATTTGCGGCATAGACTTATGTTTTCTTAAGTGCCATTTAGTATGTATAGGAATGTCAGCAATTGACTCTCAAAAGGATAATCTACTTCATTACCAAATCTAAAAATTATAAACAGTAAATAGATTAAACTGTCTATCAAGAGACTGTAATATCCAGTAGTCTGTGCAGAGCCCGTTAATGCTGCAAACCTGCCACCTCTATGCACTCTGCTGTATCTGAAGGGTATATAGGGAAACAGACCTCAGTAACAAAGACCAGCAAATCTACTGTAGTATGTTTGCAGTAGTGATTAATCTGGCTTTAAGTCCCTTGTGAGAGTATCTTTTGATACACCCTTTCCTTTGGAGATGATCAAAAGGCTACTTTCTTTGTTGGAAACTTTCCCATCTGTGAGGAAGAGTTCATGAGAGGTCCTGAACTTGGGTCGAGGAGGACTAGAATGGCTGTGCTGTATTGAAATGAGATTACTCTCTGATGCTGTCCAAGAGGATTTGTTAAAATAGCTTATGCATTTTGGTAAACTGTAGCTTCTGTATACATAATCTTCACCAGACAGTGTACTTTTTCTGTAAACAAGCTGCTACCTACAGTTTTTCAGACTAAATACAATTAGAAATATTTCAAATGAAGAAGGGATAACTTGTTAGGTGCCATAATAAGATCAGTTTCTAGGATATTAAAAATTCTGGTTTGTAGTGTGTTTTTGCTTAATGGCAGCCAAAAATTTTAATATAGGGTTGAGTTTGCTCAGTGGTATCTCCCACCCTTCTCTAATATCAGAGTCTTCTCAAAACCCAGGAAATAGGGAGTTGAGAGTCATTCCAATACAATTCCAATATATATGGTCTTGGTCCACTGTATTAACTGTTTTGGTTTTGTTTGGTGTGTTTGGGTTGGTTTTTTTTTTTTTCTTCACACCATATTCAGTCCCATTCCTTGTGGGGGAAGGGAGTATCATTAGTTTTGTGGGCTTTTTCCATTCCAGGGTTTAAATTTCCAGGCTTATTTCAAACTCCCCAGCACCACCCTTCCCAGATGCCTTGAATGTCAGCTCGCAGTGACATGGTCTCAGGCCCTGGTAGAGGGACAGGTTCTTTCCTGTATTTGTGTGTCCTGAGATGAAGGCTGCAGATGTGCTCTGCATCTGTATTAGCTTCATAATTCTTCCCACTCCTCACAACAGCTCTGATCTTTCTGCTCTGTTCCTTCCTGGCCCCTTGTAGTCTTTCCCTAAATAATTAAGATAATGATCAATCAATCTCCTCTTATGGAGTGGAGATCCACCACTTCAGGGAACCTGTTCCAGTGTTTTACTATACCTTCATAGTAAAAATAAATAATAGGCTTTCTTAAAAAAAGAGAAGGTCCATATATTACTTGCTGACTAATAACATGTACTCTGCGTACTCACTTTACCCTCTTCTATACCCGTATTTTGGTAAAGCAAAATTATCTTCATTCCTTCAAAGCTGTTATCTTCAGTTACGGAGTTTACTCTTGCGCAGAAATCTCTGATGCCTACAGTGCTGCCTGTGCTATGCTAATTACTGTTAGTCCTTAATACTTGTAATGCCCTAAGCCTTGGAAAAAAAAAAATCAGAGCAGGTGAGGGAGTGGAAGCTGTCAGGCCAGGGGCCCAGTAATGTAAAATACGTGCTAGCAATTATAACATTTTATGTTGTGAATCAAAGGATCAAGTCCTATTTTTGTCAGATTATAAACTGTTATTTTTATTCAGATGAGATAGAAAAAAAAATCAAAGAAAAAAACCAATTGTATAGTATATCAAATCTGTTCATACTAATGACATTTCTATCCATATCTCTAATATTGCTATTAAAAGAGACTTAAATAAAATGCTTTGTGATTTATTGAAATAGCCTGTAATAGCTCAACGTGCTTATAGGTTCCTCTTGAAATTCCAAAACCACATTGTGCTAATGTAGCTAATGGACAGTCCATCATTACACCACCTGTCTGTTTGCGATTTGCAAGGCCTATTAAGCCTATTTATCATTCAGCTGATAAGGAACAGAGAAGAAAGAATGAGGTTAGAATAATTTTCATAGAAGAAAATAGTATTGAATTACCTAAATCAAAGTTAGTAAGGCACAGGGTCCTAGCATTGTTCTTCCTTTTTCAATAAGAAAGGCAGCAATTTAATTTGATGCTTTGATCTTCAGAAGTACTTGTGGGTGAGACAAGTGCATTGGCTAAAATCTTCTCTTTATTAAATAAAAAAANCCCTTCGATAGTAGAGAAGTTACACAAAATCACTTCTTGGGCAGAATGAAAATAACTGATGTCTCTTAAAATGTCTCTCTTGGGTTGGTTGGTTTGTGTGAATGCCAGCATTTCTCCGGATAGAGGAAGCTTACAGACCCTTCTATGTTATGAAAAGTACCTTCATAGGAGAAAAACATAAAAAGATTAAGAGGAGGCAATTTAAATTCTAGAAATTTGGTTTTAAATGTTACATAATTCAAAGATGAAAAGGACTTCAACTTTTTAGTTCAGATTTCTACCTAGAGATGACTTTAATGAACTTTAGTTCATTTTAGCCTTGCTGACATTTTGTTCCCATACTTGAGTGGTGTTACATACATGGAGAGCTAACAAAACCTATGCCAAGTAACTGGGCTGATGCCTCTGTGCTATTATGTAAGTGAGTGTTGGGGAAGGTAGATTAGAACTGAAATGTTTGGGCGTATTGCGAAGGTTTTTCATCACTGTATACAAATAACCAGTCTGTGCTATGCTTTAAAGGTCTTTGCTGCAACTCAGCCATTGATGCAAATGACGGCATGGTTTGCTTGCTCTGATGCCAAGTTCCTGTTGCTCCACAGTGAGTCACTACTAGGGACTCTGCATGAAGTTTCTATAACCTTTCCGAACATTTCTAAAAAGCCAAAATGAAAATTTAATTGGCAATGCTGGTAACCAAAGGCACCAGTGCTCCCGGAGGCCATGAGATAAAACCGTAATTTCTCGGTGTAAATGTTTGAGCCGTAAGAGTGAGACAGTTGAGCTCTACCTATGTACCCAAAAAACTGTTTGATTTGACTTGTCTTTTGGAAAAAGTTCCTCTAGCTAAATAGCATGAAGGTAGGCAGAGTTATCCATGTCAGGAAGATAGAATCAAGCTTTTAAAGTACTATTTGCTGCAACTCTGCTACTGAGGAAAATGGTATTTTCTGATGTTCTTTTGTATGTTCAGAAAGGAAATGGTTTTGCAACAGGGATGTGAAATGAGAGAAAATAATGAGAACTAAAATATCTTGTCAAATAGTCAATCAGCTTTTGAAAAAAATAGGTTTGAGTAGTCTTGAAAGAAATACAGGCTTAGAAAAGAACAAAACCTGAAAATATGCTTGAAGAAAACTGGTGAAAATAACAAAAAACTGGAAAAGGCTAGTGGAAAAATCTTTGCATGAAAGAACTTTATTTGATATGGCATAGAATTGTGCATCAATATGCATGCAGCAGGGACAGTTCTATTACTTTAAAATGCAAAGTGCCATTTAATTTTTTTCTGTCATGTTTTTTAGGAAAGTTCTGTGCCCTATTAACAGTATTAGATTAGGTTCTCATTTTGAAAAGAAAAAAGCCCAAGTTAATTCTGCCTTCTTTGTGCTATACCTTCCAAAATTATCATACATAAGAGTAAAGAAAGGAGTGGGAGTGAAAATATTAGAGTGGGAGGAAAAATAAAACTGCAGAAATGTAGGGTTTTTCTTGTTATAACTAAATATATGCAAATTTATAATTTCTGGTGAGGCCTGAGTGTTGCAGGCTTTTTGTTTCTTGAAGTATATCAGATTTCATTGTCCTGTGATGGTCTGTAGAAAGATGTTTACAAACTGTCTTGAATAAAACCCCTTGGAATGGATCTTTAATATGCAGACTGGCAGGATCACATTGTTAGCTATACTATAGCTTGAATACCTGCTGTAGCAAAAAGCATGCTGTTTACTGTTCTCCTGTTGTACATTTCCCTCATTTTATGGCTAGCTGAGCCATCTCAATTTGAATGAGAGTTGAAAGAATGGAGTTACTTCAGCTTCGTATAGGCATACAAAGAACAGAAGTGGTTAACAAGTATAAGTCATAATATTTTCACTTGGATTCTTTTTGTCATTTTTGCAGTGTGCGTTCTGCTCTGGTTTTGCAGGCAGAACTAGCCAAGCATTTGTCAGGAAATGAAGTGGGCAAGGTGAAGCATGTGTTAAACTAAAATAGTGGAAAACTTGTTCAGTCACAGGTCTCTAGTTCTTTAAATCCTAGCATTTTTTAAGAACAAATTGGAATGTTCCCCCAGACTTTGATCAAAAAAGTTTTTAATGGGTTTGGGGGGGCGGAGGTGGTAGGTTCTTTGAGAGTACCCTGACAGACATCCTTCCCTTTGCAGTCTGATAATCAAAGGGAATAAACTATGGGGCTTATCCAAGTCCTGAATTACAGAGTAGGCATCTATTCTGGATAAATTTTGGCTCTCCAGCAGTGCAACTCCAATGTAGATTTTAGTTTTATTTAGAGCTTATTCTCCTCCAGGACAGCACCTGTGGCTTGTAAGCAATTTCCACAAGGTCTAGGCTACATGCTAATTCCATACTTATCTATCAACAATCAACTGAAAATATAAGTATAAAAAATAGGTTTATTTTTATACACACACACACAGAGCAGAAAACAAAATAACTAGTAATATAATGGAGATAAACAATTACAGAATGCTATAAAATCTCATTAAAAATGATGTATTGCTCCAATAGCTTTATCTGGGAGAGGAAATGGGGGACTATAATTCTCCTTTAGTTGCATAGATCACATGGGAAAGATTATTTAATAATTATGTTTCAGAGTGTGTTTATTTCAGTCCTGTCTTATGTGAACAATATGCTATTCTATCAGCTTCTACCTCTACATCAAAAGTAAAAATGTCCCTTATGTTTAATAGCAGCAGAACACTTAGACTAAGTGCTTTTCTTAAAAACAAACAGAAAACCCCTAAAACTTAAGTGTAGCCTCAACTCACAAGAAGCATGTAGAACGTCATCTTCCTAGGATACTGAGTGTGGTGACCCAATGCAGCAGAATGCCTGTGAATGTACTTCATTGGCATTGTCTGCAAGTCCTATGTAAATCAAAGGGATTACTTTCAAAAAGGTATGCAATTGTCTCCAGTTGTTAATGCAAAACATTACTAAAGAAAAATAAGGGTTGGTAAGTACCAGCAGCCTTCAGAACTCTGTATGAATGGTTAATGCCGTAACAATTCATGTAGAGTAAGAAACACAAGCAGAATAGCAGATTTTTTTTTCATTGTTTCTAAATTATTGAAGCTTAAAAAGTTATTTTTCCAACCTCAGTAACATTTCACCCTCATAATGGTTAAGAGACTATGTGACATTAGTAACACAGAATCATTATTGCTGAATAGTAGGGGGGTTTGTCTTTAAAAGCTCAAGCATATATTCACTACAAGGCTCTCTGGCATGTTCCTGCATATGCCCACTTGTTGTGGTTTAACCCCAGCCAGCAACTAAGCACCACACAGCGACTTGCTCACTCCCTGCCGCTGGGTTGGGGGAGAGAAGTGGAAGGGTAAAAGTGAAAAGGCTCGTGGGTTGAGATAAAGACAGTTTAATGAGTAAGGCAAAAGCTGTGCATGCAAGCAAAGCAAAACAAGGAATTCATTCACTGCTTCCCATCGGCAGGCAGGTGCTCAGCCATCTCCAGGAAAGCAGGGCTCCATCACACGTAACGGTTACTTGGGAAGACAAATGCCATAACTCCAAACGTCCCCCCTCCTTCCTCCTTCCCCCAGCTTTATATGCTGAGCATGACGCCATATGGAATGGAATATCCCTTTGGTCAGCTGGGGTCAGCTGTCCTGGCTGTGCCCCCTCCCAGCTTCTTGTGGACCTGGCAGAGCATGGGAAGCTGAAACAAAGTCCTTGACTAGTGTAAGCACTACTGAGCAACAACTAAAACATCTCTGCATTATCAACACTGTTTCCAGCACAAATCCAAAACACAGCCCCGCACTAGTTCCTATGAAGAAAACTAACTCCATCCAAGCCAAAACCAGCACACCACTCTGCAAGAGACTGGAAGAGTCTCCTGAATGGCTTCAACTCCAAATGGAGCAAAATGAACAAACAGAAGTATTTTCATATGTAACCATTTTGTGACATAGTATATCCAATGGAATTGTTCTTGCAAACTTACTACAGTATCTCTTGAGTTAAGTAAGTGATGTGAGGGCATCTTGCATTTCGCTAGTCTGAAGACTGAAGCCAGGTTCACACCTTCTATGGAAGCAATGGGTGCGTGTTCAGCACAATTTTTTTTTGTCCTTATGGAGACATCTAGTTGCTTCGATTCATGGGAATTAACATCATTAGAGACTCAGAAAAACCCCCGTACTCAATTCAGTTAAGTGCTGTGACTGGCCCCCGCATCTTCTCTCCAGCTTCAAGGAAGAAAGTTATGATCATGCATGTGACTGGTTAATTTTTATAAATTAGCCAATCATTCTTTTGCTTAAAATTTTTAATTAACCCCCGTATTGTCTATGTTGGTTGAGTAGGTTGCTGTAACTGTAAGGACAAATCGCATCAACAAACGCTTTTATGTGAAATATGTGCCTAGCACATGCCTGTCTTAGGCAGTAATTTAGTTGAATTGGATCAAAGAACACTTTGACATTACTAAAGCTAACAAACTAGTCATTAACAATGCATATTTATACCCAAATGGATGAGAAGAATTGTTTCATTGTCTAATGTGAACCAGCTATACATTGTCCCAAATTAACAATTATTACTTAAGTGTTGAATTTCCTAAAAGACTAGTGACTTCATGATGTCTACATCTCAAAGCACTTGATTTTTTTCTTTTTTTTTAGGTTTCATTATATTAAATGCTGTATTTGTGGAAGGACTGACTGAATTTTTAGCAAATTTTTAAAATGTTCTCATTTAAAGCCAAAAAGAATACAATACTGAGAGGATAAGTTGTACAATGATGCAGTCAAGGACAATGTTTCTCATGTAGAAAATGATATTAATGTTTTATATAATCTTCTGAGAATGCATATGCAAATAAATGACATCCATTAGCAGAGAAGTAAGATTTTTCTCATCTTTTTCATTAAGGTAAAATGTAATTTGGGAAAAAAAAATGACTTGTGATATTCCAGGATGCTGTTATACAGCTGCTGAAGCCTTAGACTTATCATAAGTGTTTTGTTATCTGTGGAAATAAGACATAATTTGGTCCTTGATCATAGACAAGTTTATCTCTGATAACTCAGCCATTGGCAAATATGCCTCATCTCCACTGCTGTGTCATTCTGTTCCAGGTTCTTCAGGGATTGCAGTTAAATAGTTCTGTCCGTACTATATGTCATTTAAGAAGCACCATAAGGTGTTGTGTTACCTTCTTTTACAGTAGCTATAAATTATTCGAGATTATATTCCAACTTTGAGTAAGCCTGCAACATCCAAGAGGTCTGTTTAGAGAACCTGTTTAAAAGGTACCCCTTCTACAAACAGCAAATGCACAATTCGGGAATTGTTCACTAAACCACTGTATTACTTACTACTATATGCATGATGAATGGAAATTTGCATGCTGACTTCTCTTGGGCTTTGGTTACCTTTGCTCCTTCAGTGTAAGAGATGTTTTGTCATTGCAAGAAATGTATCTGTAAAAACCACAAGTCAGCCAAAAATGTTAACAGGTTTGCACCAAAGTGCAAAGTCTCAGCCCAAAACTGCTCAGAAACAGTTACCGCACCAGAAACTGTGTTCAGGCAGTAGTCTGGTGGGGGACGGGGGGTTAACCAGTTGTTAGATTTAAACAAACTCTTCTGAACTACTGAGTGATAAATAGGCTTTTAGTCGGGGGGCTGGGGGGGGGAATTTAAAGGCCTTTACTAAACTTGGTTTCTCCTTCAGTGTTTATCCAACAGCTGTTCCCCTAAGGGACGTACTTCTGAATTATTCAGTTCTGCAATATGACATATACACCTACCCATGGAATTGGAATATTAAAAAAAAAATCTAAAATAAAGAATCCAACTAAGTCTCATATTCTCTGTGGTGGAACAACTGCCTCCAAATTGCTCTTAGTATCTTAGGCCCCAATGTCTTTTAAGCTACGTCAGTATAAAGCTGAAGATGTGTATGAAATTGTGCCCGTTTCAATGAGAGTTAAATCTGGCCCTTTCTATCTCTGGTGGTGCCAGCAGGAGAAATGCTTATTGCTGCAGGGTGAAACGGAGGGCACCGAACAATCCGGCAAACTGTACAAAGGCCCCTTGGGAAGAAATGCTTTAACAAGAGGGAGATGGGGAAAAAAAACCCCAGTATTAAGAACTGTGCTAAAATACTGGATGAAGAGTAATCCTAGCTGTACTCAAGCTGACCTTGTTAATTTTGCTAGTTCTTGGAGAAAGAAGCACAAAGCCTTAAAGAAATTTCTCACAAATTCCTTTGTTTGAAGGGCAGCAAGGCAACCTGCTTAATTATTTTTGGCAGTTAAGATAAGTCTGCTTTTTAAAAGCTTGTCATAGTAACTAATACTCTCTTAGAGTAGTTGGTTTTTTCCATACACCTCTCTATTTAATGGGTTTGTATTATTGTTTTTATTATAAACCCTGCAGGGAATTTTTCTTTCTGCCCAACCATTTTATATCCTTGGCTTACATTCCACCTATATACTTTTTGCCAGATTTTCCTGTACTGGTCTCAGACAACCACCACAATTTAAAAAGGATGTAAGTTATTTTTTGTATTTTTTTAAATATCGTAAAACATCTTCCATTTTGAGACATCAAAAAAAATTAAAAACAGAGGTTGGCGATTGAATAGAATTCTTCACCACATTAGATTCTAATTCTCATCTTGGCACTGCCAAAACCAAAGAGACTTTAACTCCCCCTGTCATCTTTACAGACCCCAGGCCACTGTGGCTAGGGATGCTGCCAGCACTGTTCCTCAGGCAGTGATGGCAAAGTACACTGCTCATTGTGCGCTGATATTCCACATCGATATTCCGCGCCCGCCCCCCTGCCTCAGGCCAACAGTAAGCTGCTTTTGAAAAGATACAGGCGATATTCCTTTATAAAGAACAAATGCCTCCCACCTGTCATCATATGGTACATAAGCAGACACCTGTTGAGCATTTCAGTCTTTCAGATAGAAGAAACGCTGTATTGGAAGTTATAGAAAAGATTATTTTCCTCTTGAGGAAACCATCTTCTAGAAATGTTACTAGGTGCAATCATTTGAATACACAAGATTTGCTGTTTGTAAGAACAGTAAGAGAACTTTCTAAATGCATAAATAATAGTTTTCAGCTAGAATGGCCAGCATCTGTCACGTTGATGTGGCCGCAATGAAGCGTATGTATTTTAGATGTCCTGCTTGGAGTGATCTGTTCCTTCCAAAGTATAGATGTGCTGAATCATAAGTCCCATGACCTTTTTTTTGCACCTTCTAATATAAGAGTATTAATTCTGATAAAAATTTAGCCATTCACTTTCTGACCCTACAAAACCTGTTATAAGGAGTGCCACACATCTGTGTTGAATGAATACCCTGTTTTAAAAGCACTTTGAAGAGGAACTTCAAAAGTTTTGTATGCTTGAAATTTTTTTGTATGTTTGTTTTGTATGTTTGAAAACAAAACCACACCCAACATTCAGAACACTGTCAAAAATTAAATATTGGATTTTTATACCACTTTAAGTAGACAGCTAAGACTAGCTTTTCACAGAACAAATGTCATTTCTTGACTTATTCCACACTTAAATTTTTATGCTGAATGGGAAATTGTAGTTTTGTGCATAAATAAACCACTTAGACTTATGACAATGCAATTAAAGATTCTTAGTACACCTGGCTAACAATTTTATAAAGGCTTTTTCAAATATTAACTGTACGTGAATCAAATATATAAAAATTAATTCTGCAGAAGTTATAATCTCTCCCTGAAGACTATTTTTTCAGAAAGCATAGATCAAGACTTTCTCAACTTCTTTTTGTAGTAATGATATATGTATTTCTGCCAATTCTATTTAAAAAAAAAAAAAAAGTTAATGCAGTGCCTAAGAATCCCACATATCTCAGGGAAGCATGGAATTTATTCAGATACAGTATTTTATATGGGTGATGCATTTCAGAAGAAATAGCTTCTCTTCAGACATATTTGTTTTAAATAATACTCTGTTGTACCTCAGAAAAAAATACTTTTCTTTCCAGCCAATATGTTGAAGTCAGGAAAAGGTTTCCCTGTAATACCTGGACAGAGATGAACAGTAATGAAAGTTTGAATTAAAAAGTAAACCTTCATCACAAGTGGGGGGAAAAAAAAAAAAAAAAAAAGAAATAGCAAATTGGAGTAGGAAACATAAGCATTAAAAAAAAAATCTGACGTAATTAAAATTTAAAAGAGATCGAAAGGGTCTGATTAATAACCGTTCTTCTCTAAATTTCAATCGTTACATAGTTTTCTACTTATTTGGCCATTTGTCATCCTCGGCAGCAGGTTCAGCTATACCATTCTGCAAAGGGAAATGTTAGGTTTCTGGTTGACTTCCTTCAGCACAGTGGGGTTTTTAACCTTTCTCAGTTTAGGGCAACTAAAAACTTCTGATGAAGTGTGGATCCTAGGTGTTTTTATGATGGGTACTTACATAGTGGAGTTGTCTGATGATATAATTATGCTAAAGCAATTGTTACTTTTTCTGATCTGAGTCAGATCAATGCAATATTCTGAACAGAAGTGATTTCCTTAACTGGGTTTAAAAAAATCTGTATCCCTAGTGTAACAAAAAATAATTCTTTAATTCTTCTCAAAGTGCAGACAGTGTAACCTTAGAGTTTGAGAAAGAATGGCTGAAGAACTGTACCGCTATTACAAAAACTTTTCTTCTTTGTTGTGGTTTAACACCAGCTGGCAACTAAGCACCACACAGCGACTCGCTCACTCCCTGCCGCTGGGATGCGGGAGAGAATCAGAAGAGTAAAAGTGAGAAAACTCGTGGGTTGAGATAAAGACAGTTTAATGAGTAAAGCAAAAGCCACGCACGCAAGCAAAGCAAAACAAGGAATTCATTCACTGCTTCCCATCGGCAGGCAGGTGCTCAGCCATCTCCAGGAAAGCAGGGCTCCATCACACGTAACGGTTACTTGGGAAGACAAATGCCATAACTCCAAACGTCCCCCCCTTTCCTTCTTCTTCCCCCAGCTTAATATGCTGAGCATGACGCCATATGGTGTGGGGTAACCCTTTGGTCAGCTGGGGTCAGCTGTCCCGGCTGTGCCCCCTCCCGACTTCTTGTGCACCCCCAGCCTACTCGCTGGTGGGGTGGGGTGAGGAGCAGAAAAGGCCTTGACTCTGTGTAAGCACTGCTCAGCAGTAACTAAAACACCCCTGTGTTATCAAGACTGTTTCCAGCACAAATCCAAAACACAGCCCCATACTACCTTCTATGAAGAAAATTTACTCTACCTCAGCCAAAACCAGCACGTTCTTCTAACTTGCCATTGAAATTGTGTGACTGAAAGTGGGAAAAGTATTGGTTCAGGCTCTCATCAGGCAGGGAGATTCATCCACCCTTGGATGAAGAATAGATAGTACTACAAAGAAAGCTCAAGAAAAGTGTTTTCTTATTTCCAAGGTAGGAAATCTAATTCTCTCAGGCACTCTAAAGATAGGTTTCTGTCAAGTTAGCTATGTTTTATAATTCCTATGAAAACTATACACATTCAGAGAAATCATTAATTCATGCCATCTAGAACAAGAAAGGCTTTTTCTCAGATTCTCAGTAGTACATGAGACACTATGTTGAACATCAGTGGTATGACAAATCTTGTCCAGTATTTGGCCTTTCACAAGTGCTTTTGCTTGGCACTTTTTTTTTTTACCTCTAAGTATTTCTGCATGGTATGTTTGTTATATAGGCAGCATTATGTTGCAAATCAGACTTTCTCAAAGTTCTTATAAGTGTGCTCTGAATGCGCAATAGAGTATTCTTCCAGAGTAAAAGGTATTAAAGAAAAAAAATCAAAATGCTGCATCAAACTAAAAGCGTTTAGCAGTTCTGTGGGTAGCGTAAAAACTTATTAAAGGTAGCTAGATGAGTCTGGGCTAATAAGCACTTAGAATGAGAAATTTCAGCCTCTGCATCAGAAGTGTTTTGTATCAGCCTTTGAACTGCTTGTTAGCCATCTCTGTCCTCCCCAGGAAGGTTACAACACACAATTAAAAAAATAAGCTGTAGCTAACTTCCAGCTGTCCTCATTTTATTTAAATATCTGACAACCTTACTACCAGCACAGATTACATGTAACAAATGCATCTGAACAGAGAGGGTTGCACAGTGTACATGACAGATAAGGCATCTGCATAAAAAATCACTCGCTCTGCAGTTCAGTGCTTCTCTGCATCTTAATGCCCAAAGCTATCCAGGACATTTCTGGATCCTATAGTCTTCCCTGCCTTGATGGATCTAGGATTTGGGCTTAGAGTTGCTTTTTTTTTTTTTTTCCTTCTCCCCTCCCACCCCTTTTCTTTCTTTTTAAACTGCAACACACACAAAACCTGAAGCCAAAATTTTGCTCTTAAAAGATAGTGCTTTTCTTCAAGTTCTTTTTCATTTGTAGGTTTAGACAAATTAGTCTAGTTTTAAACTATGAGAGACCACCTAATAGTTGTACGGGGTAAACAAAATTGGTATAAAATGGTCATTTTATGTTAGTGCATCCTTTGGGGCATAATGTGTTTATTTTTAAGATACCAGGCTAATGATTTCCAAGTTATGTAATGGTGCTTCAGTGACTTACGGCTGTTGACTTTAATGAACATGAAAACTGTGTGTTTATTGCTACAGCAGAGCTGTTGAAGTTGTAGGGGGTCAGAATCAGAAATATTAAACAGCATAGAAATATATATGGTAGACATGACAAAATGTGAGTTCATAAAACATGCAAATAGAAGCCAAGTACTCTTTATCTCAGTCTCAGTTTCTGGACTACTAGCTCTAACACATAACTCCCTGTAGCGAGAAAGTCCCTCACATTGCTCATATGGCTTGTAAAGGCTTGCTAGCTTGGAGTAATAAAGATTGTTTTATGAGGGAAGCTTTTTCCTGTGTTTGATCTTAAATACATCCTGTATTTCATCAGTGGTTACAACAATTTTGTGCTATAGTAGTGTATGATATTCAAAAAAATGGCAGCAAGACATTTTCTTTCTTGAAGTCTTCTGCTTTCAAAATGGACTTGACAAAAAAAATAAAAGAGCAAAAAGGTTATAATAGCCTAATAAAACTTTCAGTGTGCTCTGCAAGTATAGATTTCCAGACAAGGATGTTGTTTTTCTCACTTTACTCTGTGTGTTGTCACTCTGAAAACCTAATATAGAACACTTATTTATTTAGGGTTATTTAGGGAAGGCTAGAGCTATTTAGGAAGATTAGAGAAATGCAGAGGATCATGGGGGCTAGGTAAGCAAAAAGGAAAGGAAGGCAAATATGTAAATGTCAGTGGAAGTACACCTGTGCTGGTGGAAAATACCAGATTGGAGAAGAGGATATGAATCAAAATAAAAAGTATTATACCAGTATCTGCAGGTTTCTGCTTGCAATCTAGTCCTGCTGTTTCTCTGTCTAGAGCAAGGGGACAAAGCGGTAGGGACTTGAGTATCATCAGAAGGTTGCTTCTACTCTAGGTCATGTAGTCTCCAAAGGAGGAGGATAAGTTTAAGACAGACCTGTTTCAAAACTGCAAGTACATTGCAGCAGGATTAGATGTGGGTAGGTAGATAATACTGTGACGCAAGTTTGCCTGCCTTAGAAATCAAAGTTGGAAGTCTTGTGTTATGAAGGAAGGCTTCTGGTGGCAAATAGGTTTGAGATATTATTTAAGAAAGTCTCTATATTACAGTCTAACCCTTAGAGTATTGTCAAGGTCAGTGAGTGATTTGGTGTGTAATTGCCAGCTGTAGAAGCTTGAGGTTGCCTGAGGGCTGTTCCAACTTACACATGCAAGTTTTCTACAAATGTGATAAAACTATGTGACTTTTATGAGTTGTTTCTTCTTCATACGTTTTTTTTTTTGTATGTCAGTATACACTTTAACCCTTTCACACTTGGCAAAACTGCTATAGTGTGTCTAATCATGTATGGTCAGTCATTACATAAAATACTAAACTATGACCTCTGATTAATTTGAACATGTTTCAGATACATACAGACAGCCAATTTTGCCTTCTGATTTTTCAGCTGTGTTTCATAAAGAACAATCTTGAGAAAATGATCCAATATGTTGGAGACTGATTTAATAAATCTCAGATTTAACTTCATATGAAATAGATGTCCCGTATGAATTATCATTTCATCTAAGAGCCAGAGTTACTTTAATAACCCTTAACTTCAGCTCACCTGCGTTTCTATGCTGAATAGTCTTTCTGATTACTTCAACTATCTAAACCAGAAAAAGCTGTGTTCATCTAGTGTGGGCTTTAACTAAATTGGTATGAGCAGCTCAGCTGGTCTTTAACTTATTTAGATTACCTACCCTATGCCTCTGAATGAAAGTGGAATGTCTCAGCCACCAAACACTAGTTTCTGGTTCTCCAAGAAAGATCCTTTTGCCCTGTGTTTAAAACTTTACTCATCTACAGATGACAACTAGAAAGACTGTGTGCTTTTAATAAGCTACTTTCTAGAGTTTTTAAATAAGAGAGTTTTTCTTGTCTTTAAATTTTTGTACCGTAACCGTAACCGTTCTGGTTAATTTGGAAATCCAGCGTCAGAGTTATTGCTGCTTTATTTTTTGCCAGGTCCCATTACCAAATAGTTGTGATGGAACCAATAAAACTATGACTCTTATCAGCAGAAAAGCCTGTTGAAAAGGAAAAATCAGTAAAGACAAGACTTGGAAAGTTTTTCCTAATATTTTGATGATTTTTACTTGGTAGCGATTGGAAATCTGTTAGTTTTTTCCCTTTATCTTTTCAGTAATGTGTACGTGTCTAAGAAGAATAGGTAGATCCAAACAGGCAGATGAATTTCTGATTCCATGTCCTTTACCAGAAAATCCACAATCTCAGCAAGATACTTAGGGGAGAGACTATTGATTCCCCCCCCCCCCCCTTAAATCAAACAAATTAATTTCTTGAAAGTTTTATTTCTTGAATCTTAAGAAGTTTTGAGATGTTTTTCTCAGCAAACTAAGTCTTTGACGTCTATTATATATAAAAAGTAACTGTCATTTTTCTTTCAGTAAAGGAAATAAAAACCTACTTGCAAATGCTTAAAATGATTCTTCAGCTAAGCCACTAAAATCCAGATCTAATTTTTAATGAAATGTTGATATTGTGCACTATTAAAAGTGATCATGTTAAGTTTTATTTGGGACTTCTAGCTACTTAATTTCTACAGTAGAAAATAATCCAAGACTCTGGCCCTGTAAAGTCCAATCATTTTAAGAGACAGTATGAAGCAGCTAATTCTATGTTACCACATTTTTTTACTCTTGGCAATGGGATCAGTAAGGACTCTGATCACTGCTACCAGTTATGTATATATAGAAGTGTTGCACATTTTGAAGTTTTATAGAAGAAAATTGGTATGGTTTAATGCCCCAAACTTCTGTCCAAAACTTCTTGTATGATATTGGATATGTACTTTTCCTTGTTTCAGTTTCTTTGACCAAACTCCTGATTAAGAATAGTTTTGCTAACTTTTGCTAATGCTTGAACAGAAAATACCAGGTACTTCTTCATTTTATGTAGTTTCTTTTTATTTTTGCAGAGTGGTTACATTTTCTGCCAGGCCAGGGCTGATCTTCTAGGAAAGAAATCTGTCTCATTTAAAAAAAAAATAAATAAATAAAAAATCTGAGTTCTAGCTTGCCTTTTGTAAAACCACAGGGCAATCTGCTTTTCAGATCCAAGACACGTGTCCAATTTGAACTTTCAAGCAGTCATAAAATGCAGGGCGATTATCTTGATTTCAGTGGTGTCTAGCACTCCAGGACATTCATCAGGGCAGCCAATCACATGGAGGAAGTAATTCTAAGGTAGGTGTTTCTGAAGAAGAGACCCAGACTATTTTCAGATTAAAGCATGAAAATCGAGGTTTCTTTCATTTTTATCTGCAAAGCTTTCCTCTTTAAAACCCCTTTGGCTTACATATGGAAGTAAATCCTATGGTTTTATATGTGCTTAAATTATGTTGTTAAAGGACGCTATTTTTGTAAAACCAACTAATCTGTGGTTATTCTCTGTGTAGAAACATGAGAAAACAGAACAATAACAATGGGTGTAAAGTAATGGCAGCTACTTCTCCTTATCACCTCCTTCAGGTCTACTGACCGGTTATGATAACAGACCAATACATAGGTACAAGATGGTGCAGAAAATAGCTGAACGTTCAGGGATCCACGTATAACTCCAAGTCCTTAAACAGCCAAGTGAGAGAATCGTTCCTCTGTGCAAAATCACCCCACCAAGGGCAGCATTCTGCAGCCTACAAGTGGAGACATGACAGTCCTCTTTATTTGTGTTACCTCTTGGAAACAGACTTTGTCTAGGCATTGGTTTATTACAGGGCTCTTGATGATTGCGAGGTAGATGCTGTTGATTTTAATATACCCTTTTAAAAAACTTTCATAAATAGGCACTAATGTTTCAAGCACAGAAGTAAGGCTTAGTCAAAATCTGCTGATCTTCATGGTATTCTTTGTGGTTTTATTCATAACATTTCTGCACACAAAATCAGTGTGCTTTGTGAACGCTTCAGTCATTCACTTCCACAGAAAAATGCTGTAAAAGATGGGAGTGGTAGTGATGTTGTACGTATGATTTGCAAAGTGAAAACTTGTCTGTAAAAACACAATGGATACTTTTATTAGTATAAAAGTATAGGGGGGATACTTTTATTACTATAAAAGGGGGGGGATGATTTTTTTTTTTTTTTTTTTTAGAGGTTCATTGCTTAGCTGCAAGTCTGTCAGAGATAGTTGTCCTATTTTAAGAAAAATGTTGAGTCATCGGGAAGCAAAATCATAGAATCATAGAATCATAGAATCATTAGGTTGGAAAAGACCTCTAAGATCATCAAGTCCAACCATCAACTAACACCACCATGACTCCTAAACTAGCCCCTGGAGTGCCACGTCTACACCTTTTTTGAACGCCTCCAGGGTAGACGACTCCACCACCTCTCTGGGCAGCCTGTTCCAATGCCTAACCACTCTTTCAGTAAAGAAATTCTTCCTAATGTCCAATCTAAACCTCCCCTGACGCAACTTGAAGCCATTTCCTCTCGTCCTATCGCTAGTTTCGTGGGAGAAGAGTCCAGCACCCGCTTCCCTACAACCTCCCTTCAGGTAGTTGTAGAGAGCGATAAGGTCTCCCCTCAGCCTCCTCTTCTCCAGACTAAACAACCCCAGTTCTCTCAGCCGCTCCTCATAAGACTTGTTTTCTAGTCCCTTCACCAGCCTCGTTGCCCTTCTCTGGACACGCTCCAGCACCTCAGTGTCCTTCTTGTACTGAGGGGCCCAAAACTGAACACAGTACTCGAGGTGCGGCCTCACCAGTGCCGAGTACAGGGGCACGATCACTTCCTTACTCCTGCTGGTCACACTATTCCTGATACAACCCAGGATGCTGTTGGCTTTCTTGGCCACCTGGGCACACTGCCGGCTCATGTTCAGCCGGCTGTCGACCAGCACCCCCAGGTCCTTTTCTGCCGGGCAGCTCTCCAGCCACTCTTCCCCAAGCCTGTAGCGTTGCATGGGGTTGTTGTGACCAAAGTGCAGGACCCGGCACTTGGCCTTGTTGAACCTCATACAGTTGGCCTCGGCCCATCAATCCAGCCTATCCAGATCCCTCTGCAGAGCCTTCCTTCCCTCGAGCAGATCGACACTCCCACCCAGCTTGGTGTCATCTGCAAACTTGCTGAGGGTGCACTCAATCCCCTCATCCAGATCATTGATGAAAACATTGAACAAAACCGGCCCCAGAACCGAGCCCTGGGGAACACCGCTCGTGACCGGCCGCCAACTGGATTTCACTCCATTCACCACCACTCTCTGAGCTCGGCCATCCAGCCAGTTTCTTACCCAGCAAAATAACACCAAAGACAGCAGTGCCACTGTAAGGGTTAAACAAGTCTACAGGCTTACCCCTACCATCCTTTCTTATACTGCTGGGCATTTGCCTGTATTGTCTCACTGTCTTTGACACATTTTAGTATCTGCTAGCAGGATTTTTTTTTCTTATTTTCAAATTATAAAGCTGGTAAAGCAGGATACTTCCTGCAAGATGCTAATTACAATCGAATGTTGTATATAGATAAAGCAGTCTATTATTTGCTGCCTTGCCCTCCTTTCTCTCCCTGCCCAGCACAACCTTTTGGAAGATAAACGTAGGGAAAATTGATTGCCGAGTGTGAGGAAATGCAAACTTCTTTTTTAATTTAGTGAAATACCAGCTTCTGTTGCATCTGAAATTGAATGTCGTTATATGCGTAAAAGTTGGCTTGTGAGAATATGTTGCTCTTCGGTTTGGCCAATGATACAGACTTTTTATTTAGGTGCTTGTATCCATAAACCAATTTCATTACTTCTGTAAAAATTGGGTATGTTGGGTATGGTTCCTGGTAATCTGAGATGAAGTAAGTTGGAGTGCCTTACAAGTTATTTGCAGAACAGGTCAAAGTGTAGCCATGGAAAGGGATAATTAATTTTTAAGATACGTGCCAAGAAATAATGGTATACTTCATTTGAATTCATCCTGGCTGTTGTGGTCTTGATACTTGATCCCCTCTGAGGAATGAACGGGGTAGACACAGGAAGTAGAATTACTACTGCTGGTGTTGTAAGGACCCAACATCTGAATGGCGGACCAATTACTTGCTAAATATTAGAATAATAAAAATATTTTATCTTAAAGTCAAGATATCAAGATGTATTATGAAGGTTGGATGTGGAAGGAGGTGTTTTTAGGTTTTGTGGGTTTTCCATCATATGTGTAGATATATATAAAGTATATATTTTATTTCTTGGCAGTGATACCACCTCATTTGACCAATTTCCACCACATCTTTAGGATGTACACTGTGTGGGACAACCTGGATCGCTAGTGCTTATTGAGTCCTTAGAGCTATATATACATAGAGAGAAGAGCTGCTTAGAATAATTAAATCATGTAAATATGCAAATTTGAGACATGCTGTGTATAAGTGACAGTGGCAGGGCCCTTGGACATATTTTCAGTATCTGGAGCCTGTAGGGCACCTTCTTACCAGTTTCCCTATCTACGTTAATTGGTAAGCAAGACTTACTCTAACTACGAATTTACTTCTTTTTGCTCATTTTCCATTTCTGTCATAGTTGAAAATGTCATTTACTTAATTTCAGATAACTGCAGAGATAAAGATTCATGAAATTCACTGAAGTTGAAAGTGAGGTAGAATAAATAGAAACTTTGATCCACCAATATAGTTCCTAGTATGAAGCTGCTATCTGAACTGGTTGGGAGCTAGTAAAGACTGACAGTAAGGAGACAATTACCATAGAAGTGGGATGATTATCCTGCTGGCTTCTGCGTTTTGATGTTTTTTAATAGGCTAATAATAAGGTCTGATAGGTAGTGCCCTTCTGGCTGCCTTCAGGAAGTGATCAAATTTTTTGTTAAATTAAAAATTAGTATATTATAGCGCTCAAATATAAACATGGCTACTAGAAAGCTTTTGTTACTACAGTTCTGGAAGAAATTTCAGTACTGCATCCCACTAAGTTACACTCAATGACATGGCATTGAAAAATACCAGTGAAAGTATTTTTAAAACATCTTGTCAGCAAAATAACTTTGTTTAAAGTTAGGGACGATAATACTTCCCAAATTGCTCTCAAATCATTCTCAAACAAATCCAGCAACTGAGAGCCTTCAGAGAAAGCTAAGAAGTATATCCAGAGCTAACTCAGATCGTGAGCAGTATCTATCTACACCTGAATGCTCAGGAAAACTGGAGTGAACAAGATGTGATCTAAACTCCTGTGGATTCCTACTGGAAGCCAAAATTGTTGTTGTTTTCTGGTAGCCTTAGTTTGCCATGTTGCAAGCAGTGCACACATTGATTACCCAAGAGCTTACCCACATGGGAAGTTCACGGGCAGTGGATGAGCATGTGGACTTGCAATCTCAGATCCTCCTCTGGACAGCCCACAAATGTGGATTTTTTTGGTATCTGCCGGTTAGAAAGTCCTTGGAAATGCAAGTAAATTGCTTTGTACTTAATGCATACAATCGTATCAGCACAGGGAGTTAGTGGGATGTAAATTCACACCCCAGTGTAATGTGTCCTAATTTCCCCAAGCCCTAGGGCCATCTTACTCCTGAATGAGAGCACCCAGATAGAGGTTTAAATGCATTTATTCTTCATAAGGTTTCTAATTGTCCTGCTGTTGAATAGCCTTAAGCATTTCTGGCTGGTTCAGGGAATGCACTGCTCAATCGTGAAGACTGCATAGGTTCAGTTTGGTTCTGGGTTTTGTTTTGTTTCTTTTTGCTAGCCCCTTCGACTCTGTTTGGCAGAGTATTATAACACGGACTCTTCCCTGACTTTGAAACATATATTTTGAAGTAATGTTTCCAGTGTTGGATAGCGAAAGCTCTACTTGACAAAAACAAGTGGAAGTTAGTTTTAGTGTGAACTGGTATGAACAAAAATTCAGTGTGATCTATTACTATACATCCCCAGCCCCCTTCATCTAGCTGTTCCAGCTGGGCTTTCAGATGGGATGTAGCACTCCTGTGCCAGCAATCAATTCAGGAATATCAGCTGAGGCCGAGTGTTGGGCCAAGGGGGTGTGTGTGGTGGTGGTTTGTTTCTAACTGACTCCCATTCTGTCTGTGCCCGGCCTGAGAAACTAAGACATTGCAAGCTACCTCTTCTTTTGATTACTAGTAGTATTAATTTAGTACTATTCTGCATTAGAATAAAAACTTGTAGCAAAACAACTGTTTCTACACTGAAGAGTGTTGTCAGGTGCTTTTTGGATCTGATTAAAATATTACTTGCACACGTGCTGGAGCAGTATTTTAGCCATGTTGGGGTCACAGCACTATTGTCTTGTATCCTAACCTGTTTTGTGGCACAGACAGCGATTTAAGTTAAAAGCAGCAAGCTTCCCCCCACCCCCCCGCGTTACAGTAAAATATCTGAATGTTGTATGAAAAAAGAGGGGACTTAATATTTGACACGTCCTGTCAAGGCACACTTCCCCAATACCACCTCCCCAGGAAACAAAGTATTTTATGCAAAGAAGAGTTCTTGAAAGAAGAAAGAAAGGACCTCATGAACAAAGATTTAAGCCTGGTTTACATGTGGTGTTTGAGATTTTTTTGGTATGAATATTGCAGTATTACAGGTATGTAGACTACACATACCAATTTGTGTATAAAAGAAATTATACTGCTATAGCCAGTTACGGTGCTACAAACACATTAAACCTGGAATAGTTTTACTGCCTAAACTATACTGCTATATAGTGAAACGATGTTCTCGGTTTTGGGTTCTGTTGATGTGTTCTTCATAGGTAGGCCTAGGTGTTTGCAGGCAATAGGTTATCACCATGGTTTCCCTTCTGCAGAAAACTGGCTTTTAAATGTGCTTCAGGTGTTGTGGGTAGCCTTACCGTGCTGGACATTGCTGTCACGAGCAGCAGCAGGGCAGGTAGGTTTTCATAAATAGAGGCTCGTTCTGGTGGCTTTTATATTTCTGGTAGTAAGGATGCTGCAAGCTGAGGCTTGGTTGTAGTTCGCTGGGGGACCAAAAGAAAAAAAAAAAAAAAAAAAGGGGTGGGGGTTAAACCGACCCCGAGTATTGCGCCTTTTGCATAGCAGAGAAACAACTCTTCCCCTCCTGCACGGCGGGAGGCGAACGCCCGGCGCACGGGCACCGGCTGCACAAAGCCCCGCCGGGAGAGGTTCCCCCAGGGCCTTGGCGCGCAGGAGGCCGGCCCCGAGGCCG
>WAAD01042357.1:37979-82775 GCA_013389945.1 Fregata magnificens
CGCTCGGATGCGCCGCGGCCGCCGCGGTTTGGCGCGTCTTCCGCGCCGGCCGGTGCCTGAGCCCGGCAGCGGCGTGACGGCACCCCGTTGCCTCCTTTGGAAGGGTTAGCCGGGGTGGTCTGGCGTTTTATCACGGCGTCGGATGAAAGTTGGGATAACAAATAAACCTTTGGCGTTGCCTCAGCCGTTGGTATCTGTTTCACGGGCCGCTGTTGCTGTCCCTGGCATCTCTTGTATCGGCTCTGACTTCGATGCTGTCTGAGAGTTCACCTTGAGGTATGGCTGTTTCTCAAGGTTTCAGCGTGGGGTTGTGGTCGGATGCAAATTCAGCCACGAGCTATGTCGAGCTGAAGGTAGTAAAATGAGATGAGCAAGTTTTCAGGTACGCACGCAGCACGGAAGACCTCTCCGCTGACGGGAGTGCCAGTGCACCAGGGGGGCTCGGAAAGGCCCCTGGCTTTGGGGCAGCCAAAAGTCCTGCCACAAGAGAGGCCGCGACGAGCCCCTTGGGAGAGGCTGTTGGTCCCATGGGACTGGGTATCTGAGGGAAAAATCTCGTTTGTTCTGAACGCAAGTGCCCAAATCTGGGTCCTCCTGACTCCCTTGTGATTTTCTTGTTGACTTTCCATTGTGTCCTGCTAGCATAAGTTTAAAAAAAAAAAAAAGTTGATACTCTTCTTTACTCAGGAGGCCTCACTCAATGCTGATTATCAGTGTTTGCGTGCGTGTATGCATACAATGCACACATGGATGCTTTAGTATAATGCTGGTTTATGCAAGTTTCTCTCATAAGCAGTGAAATGGGACTTGACAGTTATGAAGAATTAGACGCTTCTGAGAGCGCTAGTAACAGACTCTGTGTTATTGGTGAAGATTTGCTCCATTTAATTTAACGCTTTAGTGGTTTCAGATATGTCTTTTCAGCTCTTCTACTGGACCAGAGAGTTTTCAGCTTTAAAAGTGCTTGTTAGAAACCAGAAGAGTTAGATAAATGATTTGGACTATTTGGTTCTGGGCATGTGGTAGAAATGGTGTAATTTAAAAAATAACTGTTTAATATGCTCTTATGTAGCATGTTACTCAATAATTTGAGTCCTTCAGAGCAGAAGAGTAGTTTTGGATTAATTATTTAGATGTTTTTCTTGATTTCGCCAGGATTTTTTGTAATCTTGAAAAGAAACATCAATTGACACTACTAGCCTTGATTTTGTAATAATAATTCTTTTGAGTTTGAATCTCTGCAAGCTAATATGCAACTATTCATTGTGATGAGGTGGGAATTTCAAATTAAGAATCTGGCTGCTTACATATTAATGTGCTAATAAAACAACACAGCTTAGGCAGACTTGGTTTCTTATCTTGACAGACCAAGCAGGAATGTACACAGCTGATTCTGTTATTCCAGTAAGCACAACTTTTTCAATAACACCTTTTTTCCCCAGATCCTGTAATCTTTGTGAAAAGAGACTTTTGGGGGTTATCAGTATGCTCTAAGACACGCTGTTTTTCTGATTGTGGATGCCTTCTACTCTTCTCTTTGTGCAAGGTAACCCACAGAAAAGTATGTTTTCCAATTAGTTTTCAGGAATATTACTTGCTCATCATAGAGAAGAAAGCCATTATTCCAGCCTGTGGTGCAAATTGGTAGAAGGCACAGGGAAAGTATTGCAAGACCGTTGACTAGAAGGCCTTATTGTCCCATGTTATCAGAATGAGGCAGGTATACGTTGTTTCCTAAATTAAGAGCTCTTTGAAAAAATAATTCTACCTTATAAATGATGTATCAGAGCATGAGAATAACCATACTTTTCTCCTAATCTCCTTATCTCTAAGTCTCAAGAAATAAGGTCAAAATAGAGCAGTTTTCAAGTATGGTGAGCCCTAAAGAACTTTCTGAGGCCAAGTTAGTTGCTTACACAGCCTTTTCTAAAAGCCTTTTGAGGTGTTTAGTGAGTTCAGCAAAAACTAGGTATATCATCACAGCGGAAGAACAGTTGTGTGGAAGAGTGAACGTTTTTAGCTTGCTTCTGGAAAACACAATTAAAGAAATAACTAGAGGTGAGTTAAGTGACATGAGAGAAAAATAATGGAAGTGTCCTTTCTCTCCTTACTTGGTGCCAAAATCAGGCATAAATATTCACTCCCTGCAAACTACTTTTTTCTCTCGCCCCTGCCTCCCCCCGTTGGAAGTAAATAACTGAGTTGCTTGATGGTCAAGTAGCAATTCTAAACCTTTTTTTTGGGGGGGGAGGGTGGGGGTGGTGATATACTGTGGTTTTTATTCATTAGAAATGCAAATCCTAAAACAGAGTAGTCTTGGCATTGGCACTTTTCAGCATTTTTTTGACACCAACCACCCTGTCAACGTAAATGAAGGCTGCAAAAATTTGCTAAGAATCTTTTAAATGTTTCTGAAAATAATTTATCAACGTTTGTAACATTGTAGCTGATTTAAAAAAAAAAAAAAAACAAACCAAAAACAAACCCCAAAAAACCAAACCAAAACAAAATAAAAAAACCTGGGCTGCATATTACACTCCTCACAGAAAATTCTCTAATCAAATGCAAGGAAAAATTCTGATTTGTCGCTTTCTTTTTGGAATCAAATCAAGTGACTGTACCAGCAAGAGCTTATTTAAAGAATAAGGCCCCATAATTTCCATAAAACTTTGAGGAATTCAGAGCTTATTTAAGCATCATCCCATAAATTAAACCATTTTGTGTTATCTTAGCTTTTATAGCATCATTAGGAAGAGAAAAAATATTTTCATATATTTTGCATTAAGACATTTTAAGGTAATTAATGAGAGTCAGCCTCACACTGAGCACAAGGGAACTTGGGGGTTAGATGGACAGGCACTGGTTGATTCCCTGCATAGGCAGAAATCATTAGCAAGATCTTCCAAACTGTGGGGTGAAATGCTAGGCACTTTGTTCCCATTGCAGTCTTTCATTCAGGAGAATGGCAATTTCATCTTAACATTTTCTCAGTTGGGTAAAAGTATATGCTTTTTCATATAAGGTATATGAACATAAGTGTCTTTGATCCTTTTAAGAACATGAAGAACTGAATATTAGCCTCATTTTGATCATGGAAGAATAGCTCTCAAAACTAGGCTGTTCTGGTAGATCACTGAAACTTTTCCCAAAATTATAAGCAGTGACAAGGTTCTTTGCCTCTCCCGTAGGTCCATAGTTGCTTGAATATAAGAAAATATTTCTTCCCTCTTTGCCCTTTAGAATCCAAAACATACACCAGTTTGTAGTTTACAGGCTTTGTACATGCCCAGATTGATTGTAATGCTTCAGCTAAATGTGCTTAATGTTTATGGTTACCGTATCAGTGTTAGGACACTACCGAACCACAGGCCTGATAGAGCTACGTCAGCGTGACTGCAAAAGCAAATCTTGCTCTCTGCAGCAATTTCTTGAAATTATTTAAGAGTTGGCAATAAGATGTGTATCCCCCCGCTCCGTGCTCTGCCTTGATCCCAGCATTCTGAGAAAATTACCAGCCTCAGAGACTAGAGTTATCTCTAGTATAGGAAAGCATTAATGAAATTGTAAGTTAAATCATAAGATTACCCAGGTTTCTAAAATCGTAGCATGGCACTAGAAATCTTACAAGAACATACAGCAAAGGACAAGCTATCTCTTCTTTTATATATAGTTAATTGACAGCAGTTGTATTCTTGTGTAGAAGTGTGTTGCCGGAAGATCTTGTGCTGTCTCTCCTTTTTATTAAGTTTCTTCTCAATTCTGCCTCTTTTCATCCATATCCCATGTTCAAAGCAGTTAAAGTCCTCTGGTTTAAAAGCAGCTTTCGTATAGTATGTCTTCAAGGTTCATGACATACATGCTTTTTGTGTTCTTTGAAAAGGGAAACAGAAAATAGGGAGATTGTCAAGGTGAACTCAGACCCAACTTCTCTGTCATGGAAAATGTGAAATACATTATGTACTTGTCTGCATTATTAACTGAGAAAGCTGAGTGTAGAGCCTTTTCTGTATTCTTCAATGACATTGTACAAAATAGGTTTAAATCCCTCAGACGATGCAGAGAGGAGTTAACTTCCAAAAGCTTCTGCTAGTCTGTGACCCTGACTGTTCCTCACATGCAGCAGGTTGCTTTAGCATGTTCCTATGCAGAATCATTGTGGAAGTGAAGGGGAGATTACAAGAAAGATGATTTGTTAGCAACTGTGAGTGTTTATTTCTTTGTCTCCATTTCAGGTACAGATTTGTTTTTTCTTTCCTCCTTTTCCCTTTTTCTTTCCCCTTTGGGGTTTTCCATTATTGCTTGTGGATAGTCAGGTGAAATAAAGGAGGTACTAGGGTGATGGTGTTTGTGGCTTGGAGGAATGAGCTTTAGCTTGCATGAAAAGCCTGCTGCCAACAGAGAGTCTGTTATTGTGAAAGTAGAGCTAAGCTAAGCTGTTTGAGAGAAAGTAAACTTACTGCTACCACTGAGTGATATATATTGTATATACTGAACTTGTAAAATCTGCTAACGCATATAATTTATTTCTCTCTGAGCTGATCATCTCAGATCGAGGACTTTAAATGGTAGCTTTCTTGTCCACCTGCTGTCGGTATAAATGAAACTCTAGCATGGTATCAAGTTGTTTTGATCAAAATGTCCACCACAGCTCTGAGTGTGCCGCATGCTTCTCTATGAGAGTATGTAGTGTGGTTGCTTGTTTTGAGTAGCCCTGGTTATCACACACAACTTGAGTGCTTAACCTACAACTTTCTTCGATGAAACTCTTTTTTTTTTTTCTAGAATTTGCATAAATCATCAGAAACATTCCTAAGCATCTGTTGTAACCACAGAGAGGTCATTAGCTGTCTGGGTAAGGTTATCTGACCAGATCCCTTCTCTGTAAATGATTGTTCTAATGGTAGATTTCAAATCTGTGCACTCCGTGACCACGATTGTTAGTTTATCATGGACAATTTGTTATGCTGTGAAGTTTGCTACTGGTTCAGACAATGTTCTGTATCTGTAAATATTCAAATTCTTTCAGGCTTCTTTTGGAAGTAGTTGGTATTGCTGTTTTGGGAATTAAGGAGGTAAATTTCTGCACTGAAAAAGTTTTCCTCTTCAGGAGACTTATCAGACCTCTGATGCAGATTTTCAGATAGAGTTGGATCCAGGGAGCAAATGGAACTGATTTCCCTAGGTGGCTGTTGAAGGACTTACGTCTTTCCTGAAAGATGATGCATCCCACACAATAGAACAGTTATCTTGATGTTCCTTGCTTCAGATTGATGAAATTTAGAAGACCAGGAAATGGATCACCTCAAAAATACTACCAGTGATTCCTTAACCTGTCTTTTGCCTGTTCACAGTCTCCTTCCCAATAAATGAGTGACTACTGGATCTGGCTAACAATTCATGGTAGGTTTTAGCCAGTGTGATAGTCAAAAAATAAGAGCAGCTAGATTGGATGGTAAATTTGAGAAAGTAGTACTACGATGTTTGGCTGATCACTATTAACTCCTCACTTAAGAATTGCAATATGCAATAACAGTTGTAGTTACCTGTAGCAGAACCTTCAGTTATATATACTTGTAAAAGAATTGTGCTGACTCTGATTCTTTGAGACTTTGTCTATTACTCTCTGCTGCTGTGTCCTTTAGTTAGCCCACCATCCCTGTTTTTTTCTGACTCTACTACGTGGGTTGGATTTACTAACACCTTAGGCATGCTTTTTCTTTCCTTTGCGAGTTTGTCAGGGCTTTGAAATGTGAGCAAGCTGGGGAAGGAAGTCAACTATCTGGAACTTTGTGTCTCAGGAAGCCTGCTAGGCATGTATGTTGCTGGTATGCAGTATTAGTAAAAATTTATCAGTCATCTGCATGGGCTTGCCTCTTGCCTTCGTAAAAGTCACAAAGATTGCAATGTGTCTTGTCTAGGTAATAGATAATTATTGATTTTCTTAGCATTCTTGATTTGTACATCATGACAATATTGAGCAATAGACAAAGAAAATAGAACAAGGCTGTTATAACCTGTTATTAAATGCCAGTTAAAACCTGTGGTCTTGGTGTACAAGAGATCATATGCATCATATAATCATAAGGAGTAAGAAGCCTTGGGTACATTCTCCATACTTTATGGAGTCTATGGTAGGGCAGGGCTTTGGAACGGTGGATTCATGGTTGAAAATTTTGTTTCCATATTCAGGTGGAATGACAGCAAATTAGCTGGAAAGAGGAACAATTAGAATGAAGAGTGTGTTCCTTTTTTATTCTTTGAACTATACGTGGTGAAATGGCTATTTGCAACTTCCTGAGGATTTTGGGCCAAGTGTAACCTTGAGATTTCTTGTCTTCAGTGCACTGGAAAATAGCAGACTCATGGAAGCCAGCATCATTTGTTTCATGAGGCAAATCAGCTTTTATTGCTTCTGAGTATATTCTGTTGCCTAAGCCTTATGGGGTTGAGCAGCACTTGATCATGCAAATTAATTTAAAAACTCCTGTGTTACAGGAAGGAATAGTTGAAAAAAGCAAAGATGCCCCATTATGATATGGGGCGCAGGGAGGAAGGAGGTGTCCAATCTGTAGGGAACTGAAGCCGTGAAATGCGGAAATCAGGACTTTCATGGCTTCAGAAGAAATAGCATCCTTTTTTTTTAATACTGTATTATTATAAATTACCTGTGTTCTGAAGTCTTTATTTTTCTGTAGGCAACCGGACTGCAGAATAAAAACATTATGTTTTGAGTAAATCTCTTACTGTCGTCAGCATGAGATACAGTTTTATTTCTTATTTTTTCATGTGTAGTAGAAAGATGGGTGTATGTCTCAGTCTCGTTAGGAATGACATATTTTTCCTGAACTCTGGTTGTCCTTTCCAGATGTTCTTTTATGCTGGAAATGTATGAGCATTTGCTGTAAAGACAGTAAATACTGCCCTGGAACAACTAGCTGTGTGGAACAGTTACAGTCTACCGAGAAACTTGGGAATAGATAAGTAGCTTAGCTGAAGTGGGAATTTCCAAGGTCAATTATCCAGTCATTAGCAGCTGCTGAACTTATTACACATCCATTTTAGTTGTGTGTTGCAACTTAGTGAAGGAATGAGTTGTGAATTATCATGCTTAACTGGCTATTCTTTCACAATTCATTTTTCTGCTCACTTCTGTGCCTTCTGGAATCAAAGGGCAGAACAGATAATGGGACTCTGTAAGGTGTGTACTGCCTGAAAATATGTAACTTACAGCAGTGTAACTATTTCAGTGGTGTATTTAAAGAAAGATAACACTTCTAGCAGCAGAATATGGTCTGTGGTCATTACATCTTCTCTGTGGGAGTAACCACGCTGCTTTAAAGGAATACTATGCAAATGTGACAAAGCTAGGGAATTTATAATTGAGCAGTATTTATACATTTAGAGCATCATAACTTACGTTCAGGCAATATTTTAAGATCAAAATGCCCCAAAGCTAAGCCTTCCCTCTTTGGCAGAGTCACAGAATCACAGTCTCTATCCTCTAACCAGAGGCTACAATCTGGATTTGTAAGAACAGTGTGTTCATAATTCCTTTAAAAGTACTTGCTTATGCTGTTTGAAACGTCAGTCTTCTCCCCAATATAATTTGTCATCGTCGTTTTTGGTAGTCTGTGAATGCGTCCGTATCAGTTTTAGTTCTGATCACGTACGTGCTCCCTCTCACTGTTCGTTCACATTGTGGGGTGTTCTCAGAGCACACAAACTTTATTCATGGGGGATAAAATGAAATGAAAAGGTGTGCTTTAAGAGCATAGAAAATGCAATCTGACTGCTAGTAGGTATTAAGTCTCGGGACCAGACTAGAACTTGTCTGAAGTAGTCGCCCATCCAATATGTGTATAGTATGGATGCTCTCTTTTTAAGAATCAATTCTCTTGCAAACAGATTTGCTCCTGTTCCATTTACTCTTTGCTAATTCAGGTAGAACCTGTCTGGCCAATCTGAAAACTTCTGTATTGTGTAGAGGATGTGAACTCCCTACAAATTACTAGTAATCCTTTCTACTAGGCAGAATTTTACTCCATACTGTTTACATCTACAGTAGTAATGTGATGCAGGTCTGCAGAGTGAAATAGCCAGTTTTGAGGACCACATGCCAGTGCTCTGTGTGTGTTATTTTTGAATGTCTTGAGTATTTTGAGTACTTTTGAGCTAAGTTGCAATAAATGAGAAATACTTCTCTGAATTACTGCTGCATCACTTACAATGAGACATTGTTTTCAGATAGATTGTGATAAAAAAAAAAAAGGACTAATTTTACAATAGTCTAATAAGTGTAGACTTGCTTGTTATTGTTATGGTATCCAGGTAAAAATGAGAAAATGTAAGCGCTTTGAAGAATATGTATTTTTTGCTTGGAGGGGTCAAACTGAATGTAACTTTTGGATTTCTGATATTTACAACAGCTTGATTTAAACATGAATAGTTGAAACAGCATTACAAGTTTAAACTTTTGGGTCTAATTTATGAAGTAAGAGTTGCTAACTTTGTAAGCTTGCTTTCAGTTTTGAATATGAAATTTCTTCCTTTCTAGATGCCATTATCATGAGTAATTTATGTTCTGCAGAACAAGCAAATAATGTCCTCATTGATAACTATACAGTTTTGTTATTCCTGTCAGTTATAAGGAGTCCATCTCAGCAGAATTATTTTCATGTGAGGGATATAATTTGCTTATGAGATTGTTTTGCTACTGTTTGTAGCAGAAAAGAGCATGGCTTAATCTGAAGATTTTAGATAAGCCTTCAGTGCCAGGCGAGATAAAACCAGGTGTTTTTAAGCTGAGCACACTTAATCCAGCGGCACTGAGAGATAATAAACATGTAGCTTTATAATGTCACTTTTACATTCACTCTTCAGAGAATAAACTTGTTTTCATTTAGGTGGAAATGGTGAATGCAGCTATTTTTAAAATTCATGGTAGATTTTTGGCCTGCTACAGAAAGTAAGACTACTCTTTAGTTTAAAAAAAAAAAAAAATCAAACCAAAAAGTATTATTTCAGCATTCATAGTAAAGAGCCAATGGACAATGTCACTTATCAGTAATAAACACAAGTAATTATCTCACTATTATGCATTCTAGTTACTGTGGTTCTAGCAGAAAAGTTAAACTGGTATTCTTTTGTTATAGCAGTGAAAGCATTTGTTGATCAATGGTACTAAAATACAAGGTTTTCAATTTCTGACTCTGTAAACAATCATCAAGAACTTTCTAAGACACACTCCTTAAAATAGTGCTGTGAACATGTGGCTAGCATACTGACTACTATGTTATTCTGAAAATAACATTGGTAGAAAGCCGTTTTGTCATATATTGAAAGTAGCTATGGTTCAAACAAATTTTATCTTTCCAGAGGCTAAATCCAAAACCTTTCGAAAACTTGTGAAAAAAAAGACTGAAAAAAAGAAATGCTGCAGCATTTCTGTACAGTTAGGAGTGAAGTGTTCATGGGACATGAGAGGCGAAGGAGGCAAAGGCTCAAGTCCTGTGTTTGTATCAGTGTGAAGGGAACTCAATCTGTTTTACATGTCCCAGGCAATCTGGACTACCAAGCTATTGTCTTGACTCTACATTTTTTTTCCCCTTAAATAGAACTTTTTCGGAGGGGGGGGGGGCGGGGACGGGACACGGACACACGACCACTTGCGCGTTCTTGTGGGAAGTTTCAGTTCTGATGTTCATGATCTTAAAGTAAAAAATATATTTAGAAAACCCCTAATGAAAGTATGGGATCTCCAGCTGAAGAGGAGTTGAGCCTCCTCTTGCTTGCTTATACAGGCATGTTGGCAGCTGAGAAGTATATGTTTTGTTTCTGAAAGGTTATTGTATCTATTGCAAATGGTAATAATCAGGAAAGCGTATGGATCAGCCTATGTCTTAAACCAAATGGATGCCTTTGTTCTCCTTTCTGCCTTACAGTTGCTTTCCGAAAGAGCAGTGTTAATTCAAGATGCGTTAATTTGAATTTTTTGTTTTGCAGTAGTTTTAAACAGAATAGAATTTCATGTGAAATACCTCTTCATTACATGTAAAGAGCAAAAGGGGGCATCAAAGAAGAATATTTCTCAGCGTTTTAGTTGCAAATACTTGGTTATAAAGGATACTTGAAAAAAGTTGACTTAGGGAGTGAAGGTTTATTTAAATATATCTGAATGGTATAAATAATTTTCATGCTTAAAATAACACATTAAAACCAGAGCAAAGCAAGCCACAAAACACAATTGTGGGGAAAGAAAAAAATACGTGTAAAATAACAAGCTCATGCCATTGAGTCCACATTATCACTGTGGCTGTACATGTAGGACTCTCTTACAGCTGGACCACATGATGTCTCTGATGCATCTCTGATGCTTCTACCACAGAACCTGCTGCATGGTACAGAGAGAGAATAGTGAAGACAGGACTGGAAGAGAGGACAGATGGAGTGGCAGGTGCACTTTCTCTCCCTGATAACATTGTTACAGATTGGGCAAAATGTTAACAACTTTTCCATGTTGCGTTTTATGCATGAAGGTAGGAATTGTACCTGCAATGGTTGTCCTTTCAGAAGGACATTAGTAATGTTGCTATGGTAGGCAGGAGTCAGATTTAATATATAGGCTTAAGTCCTTTATATACCCAATTCTTCATGCTTGTTCTGGTAGAAGAGGAGACATTAGCCTTTTTAAAGAGTTCTTGAAAGACATACCTCTTCTCCTATTTATACTTGTGTAACGAGGATTTTTCTGGGTCTAAAGAATTTAGGAAGTAATTTAAGAATTACTTCCTTTCCTCCCCTTAAAAATTTCCCTCCCTTCCTCATGAAATCAGGTCATAGATTTGAAATAAAGCTTCACCATCAGACTGTACTTAGATCCTGTGAAATACCATTACAGTATGCAGTAACTAACAACAATACTAAAGCATTACTATCTGCTTCTGAAGTTCACATTTATTCAGTAAATATTTTCTTAGCTAGCTAAGTAGTATAAATAGTCAATGCAGCTTTTCCTTTGAGCTTTTAAAAGACTCGTGCTGTGATTTGACAGACTAATTTCTGTTGGTACATATTTGCCCTGTGAGTGGAAAGGGGCCTTTACTGTAAAAGCAATAATGACAGTAGAAACAATAAAGGGTTATACAGGTAATAAGTATAACCAACATCAGAATGGCATTTTGCTGTCCACCAGAGACCATGTGCTCATCTTCCTTAACATCGACCATGCGCTTATCATCCTTAACCTAACTTACTCTGAATCGAATGTCTGAAAGCCTGAATATCAAACCAGCTATTAGGAAAAGTTGTCCCCAGTGACAATACCTGTCAGTTCTAGATGAGGATTGTCTGAAGTGTTCAATCATATCCTTCATTGGTTTGTGAATCTAAAGTAATTGGAAGGTAGAAGGAAGCAAAGCCATTTTCTATTTCTGACATTGAACCTCCCTCTGAAGCAGTGCACTTTTTGCTTGTGGAACTGTAATTCATCACTAGACAAACTATAGATGTCCTTCCACTTGACAGTTCCTTCTTGTGTCCTGACAGTTTAAAAGCTTGCCTTACAGTATGAATTGTCTGGGGCCAACTTGAGGCTTTGTCTGGATCAGCTGTTTGGGTTCCAAAACTACACAAGTAATTATCTCACATTATCTGGTTAATCAACCTGTTTTGAAAAGTAGAGAAGATAAGAAGTAGTGGGCAAAAGAGGAGTCAGTTTGAGACTCACAGTTACTTTTCAATCTTTAGTGTTTCTGGAATAAACAAATTTTTTTTATTTTTGTAGGGTGGCTATTTTTTGGTATTCTGAAAATTTCTTCCCTTCATCCATGTCTGTTATGATTTATATAACATAAATGAAACAAGATAGGTTTGTGAAGAATGAGTTTTTCCCATATAAAAATAAGTCTACATGTGCTTAACTCTAGAGCTCCTGGAAGATAAGAATCAATTAGATTTTTTTGTTTATAGTTAGGTATATTGAGGAACTGTGTGAGAGTCCCCGGACAATGTATTTACTTGTATCTGCTGCAATTTACTTGTATCTGCTGCAATTTACTTAATCAGGAAAAAAAAATCTGATGCCAAATTGAATGCTCTAGTAAAATGTAGTAACAAGCTGTAGCCCGAATTCTTGAAGACTAGCTCATTTAGAAATCAGAGCAATATTTTAAGCAGTATGTCCCTAATTCAGAAAGGTCTAGAAATACTTCTGGTATCTTGCTTCAGTATGTTAACCATATAACATCAAAGATGTTAAACCAAGAAATTTTTACCTCCTTTGCCTGCAGTATAAGTGCTTCAAGATCAAGTATTCCAGACAGATAATTTAGGCTGTTGTTGATGTAATTCTTCTGTAGAGTTTAAGAAGGTAGACAGGAACAATGTTAGTATATTTTTGCAAAAAGATTTTGGGTAAACCATTACAGAATGCAACACTGAAACTGTAACCTGTTTCAATCATTCAGCCAGTAAGTTAAATCTTTTTGCCTGCTTTCATCAGATTACTCCTTGCTTAAATATAAGCAACATCTCACAAGTCACCAGCTGCTGCAAAAGTGAGTCTTATAGTTTTACCTGTTAGAAAGTAGACGTTCAACCATGCATCTGTTTCCCTTGTTATTATTTAAGAGCAACCAGAGATAGGTTCTGTGTGTTAGAGTTATTTTAAGTCCTACCTTATAGGCAGTCCTATAGGATGAAACAAAGCAGATGGATGTGAAGTTCTGACTAACAGCATAGACCATAGAAAATGCTAAAGGTGAATAGGATGTAAAAAGCTTATACTTAAAAATAATATGATCCTTTGTGAAGTGTGCTGTTTTCTGAAAGCAGCAAATTCAACAGTCAATGTAATTGTATTTGTTAGATGCCCACAAGGAGCCTGCAGATTAACAATAATGCACAATGATTATATTAATCAGCAGGCTCTTGTGGGAATGAGAGGCTTGATGGTATAAGTACATATAATGATACTTTGGATGAAGTAAAAAATACTTTTTGAGGAGATCAGCCTGAAGATGATGAAAAGTTATTTTATAATTTTACCAACATAATTTTCAAAAAAGGATTCCTTCTTTTCCAATTAAATTACCAAGGAATAGGCTGAAAAAGAAAAGGTAGGCTTGTATGGTAGAAAAGGTGGGGTCTCTAGCATGAAAAAAAGATACCTCATGTAGCTATTTTAGAATGTAAAGTTATAGTTGGATGAAGTATGGTTTACTGGATTTCTTGGAAGCAGGCACTAACTTTGTCATAACTTCAGTGTAAGGCAATAAAATGTATTTTTAGTATAAAAATCAGTGTATTCGGTGTCTGTTAAAGAATGCTTTTATCACTTAACTGGGAGAAATGTTTGCTCCTCCAACTGCCATTTGAAATGCCTGAGGAGTGGGAAGATGAGGATAAGCAAATAGTGTGTTCTCAGACAGGATTCACACCTCCTCAATCCCAAAAGTACTTTCTTATGAAATGTGCTATCTGTTCCTTCTGTATTTCAACACCTGACAAGTGATGATCTGTTATTTTAGTAAGCTATAAATATGCCGTACCATTGGATAACAAGGTTGTACAAACGGGCTGAGAGAACTGTAATAATCATAATAGTGATGAGTTCTTCCTCTTCTTTGCCCGAGAAATTAAAGCTTTTTCTAGCCTAACCTGCCCATATCTTTTAAAAATAACTATAACGTTGCAGAGACAGTCAATTTAGTTGTTTCACTGACCCAGTGATCTGTAGCAAGCCTTTCGGGAATGTAATAACAGATAATGCAAGGAATATTATCATTGAAATCTAGAATTATGATAGTAGTAGTAGTAGCTGTATAGCTTCACGGTTTATAATCCTGTGGAACTGCAAACATATAGAAGTAACCCTCTTAAATTCAAAAAGAATTTCTGCACAGTTCTTTACAGGCTTTTTTTGTTGTTGTTTGTGGGGTTTTTTTGTTTGGTTTGGGGTTTTTTTGTATTTTTTTATATATATACAGCGGGGATTTCTAGAACATGATGTTGGAACAAACTAGAACAGGGTAAACTGACCGCTGATCTTTCAAGAGTGGACTGCTCATGGTATTTTTTTGTTCTACAGATTGGAGGTTAGTTGTTCAGGAAAAAACGTAGTGAGAGCCAGAAAATGCTTATTCTTGATGAGGTAAGAATATCATGGTTTTGACAGGAACTCTTCTGTCTATGAAAGTAATGGTCTCCAGTTCCTGTGTTGAGAAGCCAGGAGCTGTGCATTGATGCTTTTGTCAGGTTGCCTGGGCTCCTAGCTCACAGTAGCCTTCTGTATCTTTGAAGGCAGCTACCAAGTGTCCCTTCTATCAATAAATTAAACACCGGCAGTCTTTCTGTCATGTCCTGTAGACCTATGATCTTTTCTATTGCTGTTTTTTTCATCATTTAGCTCCTTCATTGAAATTTTTGATCAGAGAAAAAAGTCTGCAGAACGCTACGTGATAATTCTTCACTGATAGTAAAAAATGGCTGAATATTTATCATGTATAGTTTTTCAACTGGTTGTGCAGTCACCACGGCGGGGGGGAAAACCCAAACCCAGAAAGCATTAAACTTGTAATTGATCTTAATAATGGTCCTACTTTAATTATATGAGGAAGGCAGGAAACATCACAGTCATAAAGTTCGTGCTTACAGTGTATGATGAAAAGAAGGATAGGATTCTTTAGAGGTCAAAATTGTCTTCTACCAACAGAATTATCTCCTTCTGCACCAACAGAGATAAAAGGCTGACTTCCAAATGACACAGCTTTGCTAAGGGTGTAAAAATAATGTCCTAAATAAAAATGAAATCAAGCCAGAGAAAAAGCACCATTGAGATGATGTTTGTGATTGGCAAGATATTTGGCAGTCTTCTCCAAGTTTTAAATACACTTCCTTTGTTAAATAGTATAATGGTGGTACCTGGGCTAGCTAGGTTACTTTATAAAGAGTAAATGCAGGTTTGGATTTGGAAGCTGCAAATCACAAATGTAATCAGTGATGAAAGAATTAGGAAAAGGCTGCTAGTATAATCTCATAGAAACTGCCAGAAACTCAAAAGAAATTTTTTGAACAGTGATCACATACTAAATAACATTATTTTCATAAGCTCTAATCTAGCTGCCCAAAAAATTATCATACTTGCTGATAGGGTTTTTTTTTTTTTTTTTTGCATTTTCTAGCTTCCGTTGGCCCACAGAAGCAGAATCTACTTCTGATTTTTATCAAGGCATGTATTTGACAAAAATCAGAATTCACACACCAAAAGTGGAAAAAAGTGGAGGTAGATAACATTAAAAAAACGTTATCTACATTATAGTTACATTATAGTTGCATTATAGCAAAACCAAACCAAAGTAAATTAACAGGGCAAGTAAAGATAACATGGACTTTAAAATAGCACCAAAAGCTAATTGTTTTTCTCTGTGTATTGTGTCATCATGGACACAAAGTATGTTATACTTCATAGACTCAGATGGTAAGATTTGAGTTTTACTGGCATAAAAATGCATTTTGAGTGCTTTTTCTTTTTTTTTTTTTTTTTTTTTTTTTCCCTTCAGACCACTGGCCTGCATGAATTAAATACCTGATGGTGTATAACTGTCTGGGCAGCAGCAGTAGCTTAGCAACACCAGCTAGTGCTGATGCCAAAGAACAGTGTTGGCTTTCATCATTTTAAAATGCCAGCTGGTCCTTTTATAGTCTTTCTATATTTAGAGATTAACTGAAATTGTGTTTTAACTTGTAGACCTAGGTTGGATTTCACCATCAAATTGTTTGATGAAGAATTTTGGAAGCTCAGGAGTCTTTAACTGTAGGCATTGATACAAGATTTAGGAAGGGCATGGTAATAACTGTAAGTCCCAAAGTGAATACTGGTGATACTTGGAGATGGAGGGTACAAAGAAACATTCCTTGCTTCCTATTCACTACAAGTGCACAAGCAAAGCTGCTTAAATGTGCTAAAGGAGTGGTATACTGCATTCTGTGAGAATGCTGATGTTTCCTTAATAAATAGTAATGTCTGATAAATACATGCACATTTTTGAAATATATAATTTTGAAAATAAATGAATATTACAAATGTAGGCAAACATACTCTATGTGTGTGTGTATATATATGTGTATATACACATACTAAAATAAAACATCAAGAATGTATTTTTGTGACAGAAAATATAAAATTATGGAAATGTGTACCTGGAACGGGTCTCAACAGCTCATCTACTCTATTTTCACTGTGAGATCCATCTATAAACAGCAGCATCTCTAGTTGACTGTTTGTTTAGATATTCCTAAATTTATGTAATAAAGGAAACTTTGTAACCTGTTAGGTAACCTCTTTCAGCACTTAGCTATTTCTGTGCTACTATGAGTCTCATACGTTAACTGTATATATCCTAATATGTACTGTAAATCTTTGCTGCAAGTTAAGCCTCTGTTGGTGGTTTTTTTTTTGTTTGACTCATATTCGGTGGACACAAGGGCAAATGATTTTTTTGCTTCTTTGTTTGTTGTGTGTTTTTAACCTACAAGAAAACTTCCACTATTCTTCAACCTGGGTAAACAAAACCAGGTCTTTCTAACTTCACTTATAAGTAATCTTCTAAATCTCTTGGCAACTTTATTTCTGACCTGGATTCTCTACAGTAGCTGGGCATATTTAATGAAATATGATGCCCAAGCTTGGCAGAGTATTCTTGCTGAGAATCTTCACCAGTGCCTATTGCAGCAGAATGTATACTATTCACTTTGTACATATAATACTCCTGCTAATTTGTTCCCAGATGCTGTCTGTCTTTTAATGTTCCTCTATCACTTTTTTTCATTTATATTTTCATTCCTGGTTAAACTAATCCTCAAGTCCTTTTAGATAACTGGGTTCCTTTTGGCTAACACTAAACTGGGAAATATGCTCCAGCAGCATCTCTAATGCTGTCTAGCTGTGAACGGGCATTTAATCCATGGGCTCGGACTAGAGCTAGCTCTATGTGTTTTTAAAAAAAAACAACAAAAGAAACAAACAAAAAACCCCAACAAACAACCAAAAACCCCCACAAAACCAACAAAAAAACCCCAACAACAACAACCCCCACCACAAAAAATCAAACCAAAACCCACAAACCTCACCAAACAAACAGTACTCCCCTGAAATGTGGATGGTGTGGATGTCAGCTTCTCAACAGCATCTGTTCACTCTACAGGCTCTGTTCCTGTTGGCCTAGACTACTTGTCAGTATAGACACTGTTCTTATGAATATGGTGTTTTAGTAAGCTGTACATACTCCCTAGACTAATCTCACATAACAGGTTTTTTTAAGTGGTATAAAGTCTTAGGTGGTAACTAGTGATTCCAATGTTGTTTGTGCTACTCTGCGGTCTTTTGTGCATTTCTATGGGCCATGTTTAGTTGAAGGACTCAAATTCATCTCAGTATTTTTTGTGTATTCTGATTTCATTCCTACCCTGGAATTCTTAATAGTGTTAAATATCTGGTCATAACTATTGTTTTTTGAAAAAGCCAAAAAGGTATTTTTATAGAAAAGGTTAGAGAGTTTTTCATGGAAGAAGCTTTCCTATGAGCTAATGGACTAGTATTTTCACTTTGTGATGCTAGAACAAGCCTTACATGTACCTCTTTAGTTTTAGCCGGGTTTGTCTTTCTCGTTTAGCCCCTACATGATCCTCTTGCTACCCTCTAATAATTTGACTGTCTGTAGCTCATTAGAGCTGCCCTTGGTAATAGGTGTAACAGCTGTCATTGAAATGACTTTTGTAACAAGTATGTGGGATGTTTCATGTTTGTAAATCTGCCAGTTATGAATACTTGTACGTGTTTTCTGGTTGTTTTCTCTCTTATTGTTCCTCTGAGGAATTACTGTACAAATACTTAGAGAAAATTACTTTCTCTTGTGTTTATATAACACTTCTAAATAACTTTATAAATTGGAAGCTGGCACTATGCAACTCAAGTCACGTTTAACTCAACCTATAGCAGAAAATGACTTTGAATATTTAATAACTTTCCAGTCAAAAGTCTTCTGGTGTGATGTTAAAGGTATTTGGTGTGCAATAGAGAACAAATTACAGCCTTTTGCTGGGGGGTCAGCAGTATTATAAATTCATATATGTATATAGTTTGTCATTTTCAGGATACAGAAAAATGAAGATTGGGATTTTCAGAATAGTTTAGGAGTATTAATTATGTGATTTCCTTTCAATGCTGAATCTTATTTTCTTCATCTGCTTCAAAAATCCCAGGCTAGGACTACATTGCAACTAATATCAAGGTTTGGTAAGTTAGTGATTCCCGCCCCCCCCCCTCTCCCCGTAAAATGTGGAGATGGATTTTATGGCTTAAAAATGACAAGCCATAACAGCATACAGAAAGACAGTTTACTTGCCTCCCTGAAGGATGACTAAATGCATGGTAAAAAACATGTTTTTAGTTTCCAAATATTGACAGTGAGTTCTAGGAAAGCACTAAGTGTGATGCCCTGTGCAGACTGACTTATTAAAATGCTCAGTATGAAGGCTTAGCTAGAGCTCAGGCTTTCTTTACTATTAAAAGTACTTCCTGCAGACTGCAAAGTAGTAAGGAAGGGTGAGGAATTGGGGGGGGGGGGGGGGGGNTGTATATTTGGGGAACATAAAATTATGCAAGTGACTTCTCTGCTATACGGGGAAAGCTAGAAGTATCAGAGTGACAGTGATATAGAAAGATCAAATCGTAGAGTGCTTTTCATGATTATTTGTACCACTTTTAATGTTTGCAGTTTAGGTCTCAAGGATATCTATGTGAAAGCTGATTTTGCTGATTAAATGAAAAAATATAGCACAATGGTGTTAGCTCGTAAGCCATCTGTAAGAGAACGTGTTTGGTAAAAGAGAGTTCTTGCTTTAGAGTTGTAGCAGTGTGTTGCTACTGTTTTTTCAGCTATGTGCTTTTTAAGTGTCTGCTTTGAAAAACCTTCTCTTGTTGGCCACCTCTTTTGGAGATCTTGAGGTAGACAAAGACTGCGTTTCTTTGGCTTACCCAAGTTGTAAATCAATTTAAGTGAGCTGTTCAGATCAGATTCCAGTAACTTAATTCTGTTCCTACTTACAGAATTGTTTGATAGATCAGAGGGTATGTAAGAATGTGGCAAGCTGCTTTTCCTTTGAGTATTTGTAAACCAAGGTAATTACATTTTGTCTCCCTGGCTAATAATTGATAAATAGGAAGTTTACTAGCAATTTCAAAGTCTTACATATGTCAAAACAGCAGTGCAGCAGGTTGTAGGGTTGAGAAGCTGCAGAATGGGTGTGATAGCTGCATTGTCGGAGTTCTTTATGATAAAGATCGATGATTTTTTTTTTTTTTCTTGAGTATTCATAACCTTTCTGCAAGGAAGGGAAACAACCTCAGTAAAGATGGGAGAGTAACTGTGATATGGGAACATGAGATTAAGTGAGGATGGATTTCTGTTGCTCAGGCAGTACCAGATACTGGCTTTTAACTCTCTTATATTTCAGGAAGACATTTTTAAGACATTAATGGCTTTTTGTATGAGTTTGCTATCAGTGGGATACCAAGAAATTATAGATTCTGGAGCAGAATGTATATCACATACTGAAACATGTGGGCCTGATTTGGCACCATGTGCCATCAGAATAATCTTTTTGGCAGAAGGTGTCACTTCTAAAAACACATCTCTGTTTTGTGCCTATGCCCTGTTGAAACTGGTACAGCACCTTGTGAGTGGGCTTAGTGGTTTTTTTAACAGATGGAGTTGAATTTTGTCATGCCAGTGAATAGCTTGCAAATTGAGCCTAGGGGTGGCAGATCACAGAAATGAAAGGTTCTTGAGTTTCAGTTCCTTTCTTCAGATTAGTATTTTGTTACCTTCACTCAGAGATCATTTTAATATACTATCATTAATGTTATGTTCTGAATTTTATGAAATGCTTTACAAACTCTGTATTTTTCATCTTGTGCCAGCATAATGACTTTTGGACAAAATTTAGCAGCCATTTGTTAGCTCCTTGAAATACTGCATGAAGCAATTGAAATCAGGAGGTAAAATACCATGTTTGTTTAAAAAGAAGTCAAGGGAAATTGCAGGCCTTTTCCCATACGGTAGCTTCGTTAGTGTGCCAGGGCTATCACCCAAACTTATTCAAAGTATGACATGGAGTTTTTACAATTGTATGCTGGTTTGCTTTTTAATTTAGATTTAAACTGAAAGCAGTGCTCTGAAGAACATATTCCCCATTTCTGTTGAGCTCCAGTAACGTATCTGATTGTTATCTTAACTGATATCCTGTGGTTGTAATTATAATTTATCATTTGATTGGAGATTTAACCAGTCTGTTTTCTTATATTTCAGTACTTCTACAATTTCTGATTTAATTTGTAGGGAGTAAGATTTTACGAAACAAAGGTCACCCTAGCTAAAATGGAAATGAAAAGATATAGCAAAAGGTCAGTATTGAGAGTGTTTTTACAGAGTTTTGAAGTGTCTTAAGCAGCAGATTTGCATACTGCAATTGAAAAATTCTGACAAAAATATGTATTCTGTGTGATAGTTGCATCAGTATTTTTTCAAATCTAAATTTGTAAGTTTGTAAGCCAGAAGGAAAATATTTGAGGTCATCAAAGCAGAAAAAGCTGTTATTTTCTCTGACAAAAAGAGGCTACGGTTTACACGCTGTCCCACTTGTGAACTTTAAATGCAATTATTTTGTCTTATTTTTATGAACTGATTTTTTGATCATATCTGAACAGGAAATTGTTTTTCAATCAGTGTTTGGGTGTTGCAAGAATAGCATGAGATGCTGTTGTGTATGGAGGAAATCACTGTACACATTTGCACATAATGTACCAGTACTGACCATATTTGTGTTTGTATAGATGTAGGTGTAGCTTGTATTATAATTGAATGTTAATGATAGCGATTTTTACCTTAAACTGCAGAGTTGGCTTCAGTATTTTTACAGTTTAAAAAGAACAATGAATATGATGAAATCAGTAGTTGCAGCTCAGACATGAACTGTATGGTGTAAACAGGAAAACTAGTATTATAAGACTTAAAGGCTCTCTGAATCCGAGTGCTAAGCTTCAGTTAATATTTGGAGAGTGAGTAAGGCACTTGAGCCTGTAGCATGTTTGAATGAGAAAATTTTTTAACAAACAGCCCTAAGAAGCCTGGAAGATAAAGCTGTTTAACAACTCCCTTTCCTCAGCCAAATAAAAATAGAACATTTTATGTACAAAGCAGAAATGTAAAATTTTAAGCTTACTTCTAAATACATTTTAAAATTCTTCTAGTAGTAGGTTTTTTTGTAGAATATCTTGTAGGTGTGTTGAAGTATCAGTTTAAGATCCATCAGTTATTGATCTAGTAATCCAAGCCTGTCATCTCTAAAAGCAGAGGCAAGAACATTGTGGAAAGGCCCAGAGATATTTCTGAAGTACAGAAGTTGCAGAGGGATCTGGATAGGCTGGATCGATGGGCCGAGGCCAACTGTATGAGGTTCAACAAGGCCAAGTGCCGGGTCCTGCACTTGGGTCACAACAACCCCATGCAACGCTACAGGCTTGGGGAAGAGTGGCTGGAAAGCTGCCTGGCAGAAAAGGACCTGGGGGTGCTGGTCGACAGCCGGCTGAACATGAGCCGGCAGTGTGCCCAGGTGGCCAAGAAGGCCAATGGCATCCTGGCTTGTATCAGGAATAGTGTGACCAGCAGGAGTAGGGAAGTGATCGTGCCCCTGTACTCGGCACTGGTGAGGCCGCACCTCGAGTACTGTGTTCAGTTTTGGGCCCCTCAGTACAAGAAGGACACTGAGGTGCTGGAGCGTGTCCAGAGAAGGGCAACGAGGCTGGTGAAGGGACTAGAAAACAAGTCTTATGAGGAGCGGCTGAGAGAACTGGGGTTGTTTAGTCTGGAGAAGAGGAGGCTGAGGGGAGACCTTCTCGCTCTCTACAACTACCTGAAAGGAGGTTGTAGGGAAGCGGGTGCTGGACTCTTCTCCCAAGAAACTAGCGATAGGACGAGAGGAAATGGCTGCAAGTTGCGTCAGGGGAGGTTTAGATTGGACATTAGGAAGAATTTCTTTACTGAAAGAGTGGTTAGGCATTGGAACAGGCTGCCCAGAGAGGTGGTGGAGTCGTCTACCCTGGAGGCGTTCAAAAAAGGTGTAGACGTGGCACTCCAGGGGCTAGTTTAGGAGTCATGGTGGTGTTAGTTGATGGTTGGACTTGATGATCTTAGAGGTCTTTTCCAACCTAATGATTCTATGATTCTATGATTCTAAGTAGATGGGAGAGAGGTAAAGTGAAGAGTCAGTCTTTTAGGATCTTGCTTAGGCTGGAGGACAAACAGTGATGACTTCAAACTCCTCCTGACTCAGCTGTCCCTGATGCAGAGAGCCTGTGGAAGGCATCAGGGTTTTCTGCCCCTAGACCTGCAGCTTTTGATTTTTCCAGCTGTCATGGAACTCTTCTCCCAGCAGAGTCTTCTGTTTCCAATTATCCATAGCCCTATTTATTCCAACTTGTCTCTCTTCATCTCAACTGACTTTCACTTAAGTCTCTTGGACCTTCTTTCTCTGTTCCCAGACCTTTCTAACAAGAGGATCATACTTCTAAACTCATCTGCTTCAGGCTACTTAACTGCTCTACAGCTCCCTTCTCCACTTTTCCTGTCACTTTCTCTGGACTGTTGTGAGTCAGCTTGGATGAAGCCTTTTCTGTGCTTGTCTGTTACCAGTGTCTCATTGGGCACCGTAGCTGGTCAGCTCTGCCCTCCAGCCTGGCTTTTTCTCCTAGGAAAAGGTGATATTGATTATTCCTCAGGTAGGAGTAAAACAAACCAACCCGAGATGCACACTTCATTTAGCGAAAAACTGCCTATTGGAACTTTGCCAAGAAGTACCACATAGCTGGAGAAAAATTATTAGTAATTCTAGAAAAGGCATAACTGCTGTGGCTGCTGATTATTTTTTGACATTTGATTTTTATATTTCAAATACAATCAAGATAGAAAATAAAAATGCTGATTATGAAGCTATGTTAATTGTTCTGGCTGACTGAAAGTTACATGCTGGTACCTGTGGTGAGAAGAGAGTGCTTTGGCATATGTCTGTGCGCAGAAGGAGCTATTGTGCCACACTACTAATGTATTAGCAATGAATGAATCAGAAAATTAAAAAGTTCTCTTTCTGAGCTGAGACTTTGTCCATTTCAAATTATGCAAAAATGGTGACAGTGTTCCAAAATTTGAGTTTAAGCTGAGGTAGCCATGTTAATGTTCTTTGAGAGGTTGTAAATAAGTTCCTGGGATTTCTTTAAAAACAAAAAGCCTCCTATGAAGCAATGTAAAGTTCCATAGGCCACTGATGTCATCTGCATTCTGCAATCTTGGATGTTAAAAGCCAGCTTGTAATGGGCCTCCAGGACTGAGGGGGGCAGAATACAAATGATTGTTAGTGGTTTGAGAACTATTTGCTAAATTTCAGGGGAATCTTGGAAATCTGTATTCTTGGAGTTTACTTTTTGATGGGGAGTATTCTCTAGATCATACAAATATCACAGGCAGATTGCATATTCCACTTAAAGGACAGTATGCTGTATGTCAGTCTTGAATTTATTTCATCAGTGTCTGGGTGCTGGTTTTGGCTGGTGTGAGATTTTACTTATCCTTCTTGTAACAAATTTTATTGGCTTGTCTTAAACTTTAGGAATGAAAAGATCTGCTTAATAATTACGGCTTTGATTTGTATAGAATTGCTGTTCAGTGAAAGAATCCTGTGGTTCATAGCCACACCTCCTCCTGTGAACAGACTGCACGTCTGTTAAAATAGTATGTGCTCATGAAAAAATGAATTTCCATAGAGCTGTGAGCTTCAATCTGCTTGCATTTTTTTTTGAATTGTCTACTAAATAATGTAGTTGCACGTTAATGGTTTGATTTCTTGAGTATTAAATAAATGACAAAGAAGCAAATGTAAAGAACAGGTATCAGTAAACACAAAATATGATTTTTTTTTTTCCTGTGTGCAACACTCAGTGTAATTTCTGTGAAAGAGTAACAATAAAACTGATATGTCTTAGAACTTCTTTACCTTTGTCTTTATGTCTTTGTTTTAGATTACTCAGTGAAAATAGTGTATAGTACACAGAGAAACTGTTGGAATTTAACCTCTTCAGATTGGCCCCCAAATTTAAAATCTGCTTACTTACAAAAAAACCAACCAACCAAACAAACAAAAAAACACCAAAAAACCCCCCAAAAAATCATCTTTTATTTTGGTCAGGTCCCAAGAACCAGTGTTGTACTGTCTTAATAATTAGTATTTCTTTTTATTGCAACTGTTCTTTCCATATCACATCCATTTTTTGTGGGAGTTTTCTCTAAATAATGTTGTGGGAATACTCTTTCTTTTGCTGCTTAATGGGAACAAGTTGCCTGCATGAGTTCTCCTTTATTTATGGAGAGACAAGATAGTATGTTGTCAAGAATGGTACTGATTGCCAAATTTTTGTGGTACTGTAATTTCATTTAAAGATAGGCTTTTAATTTTCTTTGGTTTTTTTTTTTTTTAAATTCGGATGATATTTATTTGACCGTCTCCAAGTAACTTGAAAAATTCTTATTCCTTTAATTGTTTAGTTCTGATTTTGTATTCAGAGGAATAATTAAGTCTTGAATTACATTCACACTGAACAAAAAATAAAAGGGTCCACTGAGACTCAGGCAACATATGTATCAGTATATCTTATTACAGTCTGTCTAAACTGTAGATTTCCAGTGTTATGTTAGGAAAACCCATTTTCATAATCTAACAAGTAAAGCAAAACAATCTAGTTCAGTAGAACACACCAAACTGCTGGTTTAGAACTCCTAATGATAATACACCTTTGTTGATTTCTGTGTCAGTTTCTTCATTGGAAATGTCTGCATGAGTTTTGTATTTGTTGCCGAAAGTTCACTGTTGTGCCTGGAAGATCCTACATACTAATAATAGTTCTTCCTTGAGCCAAAGCATAACATACCAACATAAGAATACATCCTTGTCAGGTTTTATTATTATTATTATTATTGTTGTTGTTGTTGTTTGAAATTAAACTGTTTCTTTAAAAAGGGCATATTTCGTATTTGAGTAGATACTAATGTGTTTAAGATTTTTGAGACTGTACCTGAGATTTGCTATCTGAGCAGTCATATATGCGTTTATTTTTCAGAAAAATGCCTTAGGTCAGTCTTATGAATCTTAGCATGTGACTTAAGCAGATTGCATCTAGCTACTTTAAATACCTCTTCAGGGATTATCCTAGGATTTAAGAATTTTTCTGCCTAGGTACTGTAGTAAATTTAAATTAAACAGCCTAAAAAATATCTGGTTTGTTGAAGTTTTTGATTCATTGTGTTAGAGGAGAGTGGTGGCATTAAGTTTATATCGCACTGATAGTATGTTTTGTAATTAATCCAGTATCTTTTGGTTGTGTGAGAGGCTCTGCGGAAGTAATTGTATCCAGACTAGTTCAGACATTTAACTGATACTTCAGAGCTGTATGCGTTTACCTTTTGATACAATGCAATTCATTTGCCATGAATGGTTACTTGCTTTTGTATAAAGTAACGCAGAATATAATAGAAGCATAATAGAGCCATTGCATAATACATAGATAATACTACTTTCAAAATTGGGTGTGTAGAATTTTTGGCCGTGTTCGAATAGTAATTGTACTTCAATTTCTAGTAGTTCATTTTTGTTATGGTGCTAACCAGCTTCTATTGCCTCTTGCAGATATCTCATGCATAATTAAAAGCAACCAGTTTTCTTTGAGAAACTAAATTTCAGTGACCTTGTTCACCACTAGCTCATTCTTTTTTTCAAGCTTTACTACTGAAGAAACAACTCTTAATTTTCAGGAAAATTAAGTAGTGCTTCACAATCTATTAGCTGATTATCTCAGAGGTAAAGCTTTTAATGATGAAAACAAATATGCGTGGGATTCAGTGACAAGTATTTGATGATACTGATTTCTGTTACTTTATGTGGACTTCTTGAACAGTGTAATGGATTGTAGGTTTAGCATAGTAATGCTCATGAAATACGTGAATAGATATGTTAATGTTTTTTCAGTTGTCTGGGAACCCTATTGTGTGCACTCATTGGTGCTCTCACTTCTTTTCTTTAGGTTAAAATGGCCTGCTTAAAGTTTGAAAAATCTTTTTAAAAAGCTGAATCAAAATTTCATCTAAGGAGCTCTACATATGCAGTAAGGTTTACTCAGTGCTGATAGGGAGCCAGTGCAGTTTTAGTGTTGTCCATAAGCTTTTCAGTGTGGGGTGGTTTTTTTGCTGTTATATTTGATCCAGAGAATTTAACTGTAAAATGGTATGCAGGTTAATTCCAATAAATAAGAGATTTAAGCATTGAAGTTAGAAGCTATACAAAAGTATAGCAAAACAAATTTTTATCGTATGCTTGTTTTCAAAAAGAACTTATCTTTTTTTTTGTCAGGAAAGAGTTTTGTCTTATCCTTAACTGCTTCTTTAAGATATTAAACCCAATAGTTGTCTACTCGTACTGTGTGTTCTGTAGTTCTAACATGATTTAAAGGGAAAGTTAAGTTTTCTGTCCTACCTATCATACTGAAAGTAGTTATATCATTAATTCCTTTCAACATGTCTTTTTCCAATTATGCTTTTTTCTCATGCTCAGAGCTATTCAGATGCCCTGTTCTTAAACTGTATTAAGTTTAAAAGTACAAAACATTTTTCATAAAGCTTTCAAATGAAGGAAATGAAGCTTTATGCAGCCTTTACACAAATAACATGAATAAACTTTATAAGGTGGATTTTACTGTTATTCAACATGTCATTATAGGCCATCTGGTTCCCATCTAGTGTGCCAGTGTGAGTTTATATATGCGTTTTAAAGTTCTTAATCACTGGCTACCTCCACAGAGGAAGCCCTAACTGGGAGAATCTCAGCAATTGTAAAATGTCAACTCTGCCACTTAATTGTCTAAATTAGATTGAAGATCACCAGCGTTCAGTGTATGCAGCATTATTCAACTCGGGAGTTGTTTTTAGTTTAATTGGCTTTTCAAGTCATCCTGTCAATATAAACGTTCATCTGGGAATACTCCAAAAGAGCTATTGTTTTGTGCTTTCACTTAATAATCTGATGCATGCAACCTTGAAAGTTTGTTGTCTAATTAATTTGTATTTTTTAACAGAAATTCTTCTGAATTATTTGGCTCAGAGCTATGGCACTGCAAAGCTAAAATGATTCATACAAGTCAAGTTGCAGCTTAGATTTACCATGATTTGAACCTTATTTGCTTTACTGAATATGTTTTGGTTAGGAAGACAGTGCTGTGTATTTAATGTGTGTGTGCTCCAGAATGATTAAATTCTTCTGCTGTTTTCCAAACTTGAAGCCTAGGCAGCAGATTCTATACCAGATTGTACATCTCCAAAGTCTTGAGTCAGTCACATAGTCTTTGACAATTTGAATGTGATTTGATACAGAATTTACTAGTAATGTTTTAACCAATTCACTAAAAATTAAAATTTCAACTCTTCTGAAAAAGTGTGGCCCTGTGAAGATACTGCAGAAAACTGAAAAATCAAGTCTTTCAGATTATTTTTAAGATATACAGGCATGAAGGTTAATTGTTCTGGTGAAACCAAAAGTAGTTTATTGTATTTCCTGCACTAAAATATAGTGCCTGGGAAACTTCAGCTGGCAATAAAGTATTTTTCATTTCTTGACCTAGATTTTTGAAATGGTGCTTTTACCTGTTGAACGAAACCTTAAACTTCCATTCTGGGGGTGATTGTGCTTTTGGCTGGTGATAACATTAGTATGAATTTCTTCTCTACGTTCAGAGATACTGTATGACAATATTTGTAAAAAATGTTAAGATCTTCCCAGAAAAGATCATAGGGTGTTACATATGCTAGTTCTGCCTGCTTGTGTGTGCAAGACAGGACTGGGACTATGAAAAGGCCACTTTTCTACGGTGTGTAGTAGCGCAGCCAGCAACGTTTGAGGTGTGATAAACCATATGAGCAGTCTCAACCTTTCTGTATTTACCTACGCTATTGGCTAAAACCAAAAAACCTGAAATATTTTCCTGTTACAAATGTTGAAGCTGAACACAGCTTTTATAGAAAACCTTGCTTTTTTAAAAAAGTACATCTGTCGGTATAACTTCCCAGTTGATACTTTCAGCAATCACATCAGCAGTACCTATTATGTTTTTAAAAATAGCATTTCTGGTTTAGAAATAGGAGCTATTAAAAGGTCAGTTAAGACTAAATGTCAGTGATGGTGTAGCTTTTATAAGGAGAGGTCTGTAGTAGACTTTATTCTTAAGATACATGTAACAGCATGGGATTAACACAAAAAAACCCACTACAGACATGCATATATTTATATACTGTAATGCCACTATGTCCCTGTTTTCAAACACTTTCTTAAAAGGGATGAGTGATTAACATTTATACGGAATAGTTTCTTTATCAGTTTTAGTATCACACATGTTTCTGTGAGAACCTGGCACAGAAAGAGGTAGAGATTTGTATTCCTCAATTCTTTTCTTGATTCTACTGCTAACGTGTTGCATTCTCTACTGCTAAAAAGGGTGGCTAGTCCCTATATATATATTAGTCCCTATAGCATGCTGAGCCTCTGCAATGCATACACCTTTTTAGTAAGATGTAGATTATGCATTTGTGGAGAGAAGATTAATTCTCTGGAATTGCAAAATGTGTTATGAAAGCTTTTTAAAGTATTGTTCGTATGAGGTAGTTCTGAAACACTGGAAAAATAAAGAAAACTTAATCATTTCCAGATTATTTTTTTAAAAATCCAATTTTAATTAGGAAATAATAGGAATACGGATTAGCTTTAGTATGATAGTATCGGAGCAGTATTTTTCCTACTTAGAGGAAAACTATACAGTTATTGATAATTTATATAATATATGAAATATAATATGTAATATATTTATAAATAACAAAATATAGAATGACATATAGTATAGCTCTGAATTTTTTTAGTACGAAATGATGGAATTTGGAGTTTTATTCAGTCAGAGTATAGACTCTTGAGAACTAATACGGAAGAGAGATGGGAGTTGGGAGTTAGTAACTGTGTAAATGATCTTAAGAACATCTTGAGTGAATTTGTTTTGCAACAATAGTTGCATCATCTGAGGTCTTTTTGGATACTATTTTATGAAGCTGTTGTATGTCAGTGGTCAGTTGCTAGTAGGCAGGTCATCATGGCATAAAGCTGTTACTACTTCTGGCATTAATTGATACTTTAAAATCAGGGTCAGCAAAGAAACAAGGCTTTAAAGGGATTTGAGACTATCTTTTTATGAAATAATTTTTTCAGCTTATAGCAACTAAAAATGGAAGACTAGAAGTTTTACTGGGATTCAAGCTCCAGGTTGAAATCCATTTCCAATTATACTGGAATGTTTGAATGTAGAAGTTTCAAGAAGCTGAGCACTGCTTGATGATACTGGGATATCCATATCTGCTTTTTAAGTGAAGGTGCTTTTTGTTTCATGATGCCAGTTAAAAATATAGATGTATTTTTTCAAGCTGATTCGCGTTGTGGAAGAAATGCAAAAGTATGGTTAAGATTGCCTACAAATCCAAATAAGGTGTGACAATCACTAGCAGGAATAGAGGATGATTAGAAGAAGAATCAAGGTATGTTGTAAAATCAATGAACTGAAATGATAAGGCTTATTTTGAAAAGATGCAAGCAACTCAGATGCTAGTACTTAGTAAAGGCTACCACTTTCCAAAATACACACTGGGATCGGTGCCTGTGTTAAATAAAATTGTACTGTCAGTACAGTAAAACTTTTTAATATGCTTTTTAATATGCCGTGGTATATTTTAGATCAGGAAGTAAGTTACTCTGAACATCTGTAATTGAAGTGCACTTGAAGTACATGATTCAGTGCTGCACATCTAGATATTAGAAGGAACTTAAAAGAGAGGGAGATCAGAGGATGATAAAAATGATGGTGGTTTCCTAAGTACTTTGTAGCGGGGTGTTTGAGACTCCATAGGTAATATTTATACACATATTGTCATCGTTTGCAATATCAATTTAATTACCATGGCTAGTAGGAGCTTTTTTGATGCTGTCAGCTTTTTCTGAGTGCATTAGAATGCCACCTGTCATTTTGGGATGACTTTAAGAAAAATTTTCTGTGTTTTCAGCTACAGCTGCTGAAATGTGATGAGAACATTTAATGCTTTGATAATGCATTTCCAAAATGTCATAAACTTTATTGGTTAGTGTTGTACCTGACTCCTAAATCTCTTCATTAAGAATGCCTTCTTCTAAGGTCAACAACAAATTGGCTCTACTGCTCTACTCGGCACCACACCAATAGAATGGGAAGTTGATGTTTTCTGGCTATTCATTTACTTACTTAAATTTTTCCTAAAACAACTACGTAAAACTCTTAAGCCTGAGAATATTAGGTTGCAGTGGATAATATGTGTTTTTAAAACTCTAGGGAAAATGGAGTGCTGCCTTTCAAATCCTCACAGAAAATCATTCTTTCTGAGAAGTACTGGAACAGAAAGCTTGGTTATTCCATTCTCTGCTATCACTATGTCACTAGTGTACAATGTCCTTAATTGTAAGCTTAAGCTGAACATTGCTTTTAAGTTTGCTCTTTTTGTGCTAGATATTATCTGAAATAATTCTTGTATTTCTCAAATAGTATATGAATTAAGCTGCAGAATGCACTTACAGAAGTGGGACAGTGGTGTGGGTTTTGTTTTAGTTGGGGTTTTTTTCTTCCTTTTCTGTAAAGGCCGAGAGAAGTTCCTTCTGTCCAAATGTAACTTTTGGGGAGTGACAGAACTCTTTAATGATAAGGATGACTAATTTAATCGTAGTTGAGGGAAATTCTGTGAACGATGGGAAATACATGCAGTGGTTTAGCAGAGGTGGGTGTGGACTGATGATTTAGTTTCTGAACTGATGGTATTAACAGTCACCAGTTCCACAGTATCATCCAACTGAAATGTTCCCAAAAGTATATTATTTGGGACCTACTAAGATGATGCTTTTTTGTGCTGTTGGAGAGTAGGATAGATAATCAGTGTGGTCCTGCAGCTTTCAGATGCACAACTATGTGCGTCTCTGTAACTGTGTTTCAAAATGCTGATTTAAGTAATGTCTGGGGCCATTTGGTCAAAGAAGATAGATTTGTCCCATATCCTGTGACTGGAGTGTATGTCTTTAATAAGCATGTTTAACAATCTTCAGAAGTTATCAGTATATTTTAGTTATTTGCATACTTGCTTTTTCTGCAGAATTTGTCTTGATACTTAAGGAGAATTCAGTGCTAAATAGTCTTCTATAGTTGGTATTGGAAGATGCAGCAGCTGGTGGAAAATATCAGTGATGACAACTGGGAAGACAAGTCACTCAAGATTAAGTAATGTTTATAAAATATTTATCTGAAAGGAACTGAGAAACATTTTGTTGTTGTTGTTGAATTAATAANTTTTCTTCTTAATTCCCAAATTCTGGGATTATTCTGTGGGATTACTCATAGTGAACACTTTCCCGTATGTGTGAGGTTGTTTCCTTGCTATGTTCTAGTTCATATTTTAGATTGTTTGCATGATTATAACAAGTTTATACCATTCTTATTCCAATAATAATTATGTCAGAGTAGTCTTAAAAATTATAGTTCACAGGCTTTGAAACTGTATGAGCAGATTGTCCTTGCTTTCCTCAAATTCTGGAGCACAAGCAACGGAGAGCTGTTGAAGGGAAGGTGAAGCAGGTCATACGCTGTGGTGGGTTGACCCTGGCCAGCAGCTAAGCACCACACAGCAGCTCACTCACTCCCCCTGCAGCAGGATGGGAAGAGAATTGGAAGAGCAAAAGTGAGAAAACTTGTGGGTCGAGGTAGAGATATTTTAATAAGTGAAGGAAAGACGAAACAAAACACCCAAAGCAAGTGATGCAAAGGTAATCACTCACAACCTTCCACAAGCAGACCAGTAGCCAGCCAGGCCCTGAGTGATGGCTATCTATCTCCCCCAAAACTCCCTCCCCTCAGTTCTTATCGCTAAGCATGGGATTGTATGGCATGGAATAACCCTTTGGTCAGTCTGGGTCAGCTATCCAGGTTGTGTCCCCTCCCAGCTTCTTGTCTGCTCACTGGGGGTGTTCCCCCAGAGTGGGGAAAAAGAGAAGGTCTTGATGCTGTACAAGTACTGCTCTGCAATAGCCAAAACACTGGTCTGTTACCAACCCTGTTTTAGTCACAAATTGAAGCGTAGCACCATACAGCTGCTGTGAGGAAAATTAACTCCATCCCAGCCTGACCCATTACATCTGCTATTCATGTTATGGTGATTTTCTTTGACAATCTCTTTGTGTAATTGCTGAAGTCTGGAGTGCACTGGAGTTAACAATTATCATTAACTTCAGTAAAATCAATGTTCTGCCAATTGTTACTGATCTTTACCTGTAAAAGCTTTCATACTATGGAACAATAGGGTTCTCATTGTTGCTAAAGCTTCATGCTCCATGTGTAGTTTGGTTTTAGGCAGAGCAGACCTAGCCTCAGTGATTAAGATATCATTTCATTTTTGCAGAGGTACAATATAATGTTAACAGTCTTACACTGCAGTTTAGTATCTTCTATATTTTAAGTGCAGAACCAGTTGGCATCAGGAAATGGAACTTCAGTATAGTGCAGCTTAAACTCTTTTGCCATCTGGGAGTTTTCACCATGACAAAAGACTTAAAAATAGTTTCCCCAGTGTGTTGTTGCTCAGTAGTCATTTTAATTCAGTTTGCGATACTGTAGAAACTTGTAAACATTGTTCCACCTGAGGATATAGAAGATAATGTGAAACTAGGTGACCTTGGCAAAAGCCTGTCTGTTCACAGTTTAAGGTTCTGTAAGTGTAACAGTGAGAAATATTGGGAAAAGTTAGCTAATGTTTTAGGGCAACTACCTAAGTAATTTTTGTTCATTTCTGTATTTGTGTGCTATGCCTGTCTTGTAGGTGCAATGCTTTTTTCTGATAAAATAAATAAAAAAAATAAGAAGTATAAGTATCAGTGTGAAAGATGCCTATTAATCATTTGTTTCAGATGGTGTTTCCCAGCCTCTCTCCAGGGATAGTGCCAGAATGCAGAGGTTTTACATTCATAATGATGCGTTTTAGTCTCTGGAGAATTTTCCTGTAGATTTATATGCCTGTAGTCACTGGCACTACCACCTCCAGATTCTGTATTTGCAGTCCAGCAGAGCAGAGAAGAAATATTTGGTTAAGATTTTATATCTGTACTGAAGAAGTAAGCTTTGTTGCCATTTATCTGACATTAGCTGGCATAGCATATGAGATTTTGTTTGGTTTTCATAAGTAAGGGAAAGTATGATTTATAAATAAAACTTGTGTTTTCAGATAGCTGTTTCTTTACATTGAAGAAGTTGAAATTTTAGGTAGATTATGCTAATATGCCACATTTCTTTGATTGTTGTAGAATGGAATGGCACTCAAGTCTCAAAAATACATTACGTAATTCAAGACTACAGAAGCTGTTTGAGTTAAAAACAAACAAAAAACCCTGGAATGTATCATAATGCATGTGGAAATTTCCTGCTCTTCACATTTCCAAGCCTACTTCCTCGTGCCTTATGGCAGCACAAAATTACTACGATCTGTTCTTTAATATTCAAGTTGTGTTTATTTTTGTTGCCCTTCTTTTGGAGCTCTCTGTTGCTTACACATGCTTAGGCAGGCATATGACATTTGGATTCATCAAGGTACATGATATATTATGTTTTAACAAGTAAATTCCTTTTTCTGCATTACATGAATTGTGATATTTCTCTTAAATGTTGCACTTGTGATATAGCAAATTAATGGTTTTGAAAATGAAGCCTTTTGGATACAAACAGTAGTAAGCAGCGTGTGTTGGAACAATTTATGCTTTACTGTTTCATGAAGCATGGCAGGAATTCTCCTGTACCGATAATAGGTCTCAAATAGTTACCTGGTAAACAGGTAAGTTATAAGACACGGTAAGATATCTTTCTTAGCCATTGTCAACATTGTAGTATTGGCACCATGTCTTTGGAAGTTCAGATGTGGCATAATGCTAAGGAAGGTTGGCAGGAGGGGGCGAGGAATGTTCACTATGTTTAACTTCAGGGATTTAATTTAGATACCCATTTTCTAAACCTATGGTCTCTGTAGTTAGTGGAACGTCCAAAAACTTCCTAAAGAAAAAAAATGGCTTGTTACCTTTGAACATGCAGTGGTTCAGCATTTTGACATGTAAATTAAAGTTTTGGAATGCCCTTTATTAAATTTAATAATATCTGATAATAATGAACCGTTGCAAACTTCTATCATATCTTGAGATGTAGCGAGGGATTAATTCTATGTTTTAAGAGCAGCAGTGTAATGATTTTTTTTTTCTTTGCTGAAACAGTAGAGCAAGGTGTTAATTGGAGAAGCATCAGTGCTAGGTTTCACTAAGCATGGTCTGTGTAAGTGCTGAAACAGTAACAAGAAAGTTTTGCAGTCTGCATTGCTTGCTTGACATAAACAAATTACTCTTCTGTGAATTGTGCATTCTGTCACGCAGTATCTGCTGCTTCTCCCTAGGTTCACTGATCATTCAGACATAGTTTCTGAAGTTTTTGGACTATGTCTGCATAAGACATAACTAGGCTTTCATGTCAGATTTCCAGCTTTAAAGGAGATAAATTTTCAGCTAAACAATAGAACATTTTAAATTTTGTTACAGTTATTTTTATATCTCAAGTACATTATTATTTTTTTGCTGATTGCTAGAAAAATTTGATGCATTTGGCTGCACTTATATTAATAGTTACAACATTGCTTTTAGTTTTAATGGTGGTTTTAAATTGGGTCTCAGTGTTTCATGACATTTTTCTGACTTTACCACTGAAGTTTTATGACCTCACTACTCTGGCCCCCTGTTTTTTGTATCCCATTTCCCCAGTCCCTGTCTACTGCAGATCTCCCTGTTTAAGCAGTTATCTGCTTTTACTCTTTTTTGTGTTTAAAAAAACAAACAAACAAAAAACTACCAACAATAAAATCAAACCCCACTGTTGATTGACAATGCTGTATACTTCCTGTTGTGGTAATCCACTTTGTTTCGCTACTGTTGCTGATTTCCATGTCTCTTAAGATGGCAAGTAGGATAGGAGGTCTAGTGGGTCAGAGGGAAGAGACAGGAGAGTTACTGTCTCTCTTCTTTTTATCAATGGAAGTAGCAATTTTGCTGCCTCTCCTGCAGTTTTACTGTGCTCTGGACGCAACTAATCTGCAAAATGATCAATAATATTCAGCAGTAGTGTTTCTTATAAAGCTATCTTGGAATTTCTAGAACAAGTTGTTTTTGAGGTCTTGCTGTAAAACGAAGACTGGAAAAAAGGAAGTATGTTTCTCTGTTTCTCACGTTTGGCTCTGTTTACCAGTGTATGGCTAAAGAAGTTTGCTGTCCTTCAAAGCAATTATTAGCATTGTGAGAAGGTAATGAAAACACATTAGAACATGAGTGAGGGTCCATCTATCACCACCAAATTTTTGTGGCAGTCTCCATAGGCGGAATGTCAGGATACAGATTAGGAACAGTTTTAGATAACTACAGCTGGGTTGGATTATTAACCTATAAAGGTGTCTTTTCTGAAATTATTTTGAAAAAGTACAGTATAACTTGTTTATTACAATATATTAAAAGCAGAATCTGACATACAGTATAAGGTGCTCAAGGCACTTCAAAAATTTATTGCAAGTTCATTAAATTTTGCAGCATTACAGTGAATTAGCAAAGAGCTGTCTTAATTTGCAGAGAGCCTGAAGCATGGGAAGGTGAGATGACCTACTTAAGTGACAAAGATTTGTGCTTTTCAGAATTGGGAAACCTACTATTTGCAAAAAAACCCCCAGGCTTTCCATCTTTTTCCTTTGTATTTTCTCTCTTCGATTCTGTCTCATTTTTTTCTCCATGTCATTAGACCTTGCAATATTTTAAGTGATGCCTTTAGTCATTAATCATCTGACTGCTCATAACCCTATGAAGAAAAGTATATGGCAGTATGGTGTGTGATACTGTTTTTGCCAGTGCAAGGTTAAACCAAGGTTTTATGCTGTGTGTTGTTATGGAGAATCTGTACTGTCTGGGAACACTTTTACAGTGAGTAGGAAGAAAATTCTGAAGCAAGTGGGATGAGAAGATACAGATGAAAGTTCCTTTATGTACTGAAATGCAAAAATGGCTGAGAATATAATGATTTTTTTTTTGTTGTTTTTACCTTAGGAAACAAAAGTAGTGTCATTTTAAGAGAGTAATTGATTTTTTTTTTTTCTGCTAGAATTATTTATTGGGAGAATTGCTAAAATGAAAAAGATTCCCAGTCCACATTAATACTGACTGATGCTGGATATCATTGTCTTTTGTTCCTGACAGCCCTCATCATTCTTTACTATTCAGTTTCTTTCTTGCTGCTTCTGTAAGGAGTATTTCATGAAGTAGAAGCTGTGATTAATTGATGATGTCTCTTCTAAAGATCTCTTTGACTCCAGAATCAGCAAAAATATATTTTGTTTGGTCTTTGATATTCTGATCTCGTTTTCTGGGCTAATCTTGCATCTAGTCCTGCAACGGAGAAGTACTGAGGTTGCTGGACTGGCTTAGGATAACAAGGCTCTAAACTCCTGCAGATGCTGTCCATCTCAACAGGAACTCAAGGGGCTGCAACCAGTTTGGGTTGCTGGGGAATGTACTGGGTCTTTTAAAGTGACTGTGCACTGTTGAGACATTTTAAATTTCTTAATGTTCCACTGGCACTCTGTCAGGGTGTTTCATTAAGACTGACATATTCCAGGTCTGGTGCTTTGGTGCAATCTCACTCATGTTTTGGTTATCGTTCTTGTAAAGTGAGTCACTTGATATTCAGGACTGTCTTATATTCAGGCCAATTTAGCACTTGTCAGCTCTGCAAAATGCATTTAGCAAAAACCAAATACAAATGCCAAATTATGCATGTGCACCCATGCACTGTATTGAGGCTCATTTATTGGAGTTGTCTGTAGTCTCATTTTTATACTCTTCTAAAGATAAGAGCTGGAGGAGTTTTTAAAAAATTGATTTACAGATTGCTTTACGGTTGTTATGTTTCATTCTGTCTGCACCGAGATAATTTCCCTGTGACCTAGTCAGTATGCTGTATAAATAAAGATGAGTTTTAGAGGAAAAATCTCTCAGACTAATATATTGGACAAGTTACTCTTTTTCTGGCTCTCGGATGTTGCTGAGTTCCTGTTTGTTAGGATCTCTGCTCTCCTTTCTATAGATTCTACAGTTTTCTTTTTAGTTGGAAAGGAATATAAAAGCAGTCTTCTATAACTTGGCATAAATTCAGCAAAAAGTTTTTGATAAGATGAAGAGCTTCACTTTACTGACCTGAGCTCAGAAATTCTTCTCACTTCTAAATTCTTCTAGTTTTAGATTTGGCCATGATTTTTTTTTCTTTTGGTGTAGAAATATTTTCCCTAGAAGTATTAGTTAAGTTCCTTGTTTTGGAGTTTACCTTCATTATGAAAATAATATTGTAGTTGTGAATGAGTTCACTTTCTACCTACTATTGTCACTTGTGTTCCTAGAGAAAAAGACTTCTGAAAGATTCATTCAGTTGAGACTACTAAGTTACCCTGAAGTCAATCAAACAAAAGATAGCTTTTTCCTTTGTTAAAACTTACATAAAATAAATAAAAGCATTATTTTTCTCAGTGTTATAACTGGAATGTTTTTTTTTTTTTTTTTGCAAGCATTCATAAGATAATTTTAAGCAGCTGTGATTTACAAGTGGTAATCTTTCTTGGCTATATTGATGGCTTGCAAATTTGCTTTATTTCCTTGTAAAATTAAATAGAAATCACAGATGGCTGAGGGACTGTCTGTAGTTGGATAGTCTATTATAAATAATGAATTTCTAATTCAAATTAAATGATATTGCTACTTCTTACTGCAAATCAGAATGAAATGTTGAGATTTGCGGACTTACTTGGGTATTCTTCTGGTAGTTGATACAGATATGAGGGATTCTAGGAATTGATATCTCTAAATTATTGAATTTGTCTGCTAAAAGGTTCCCCTTCACTTTTTTTAGAGGTCTCCTCTAAATTCTTGAACGAATATTAATGAATACTCATTAGAGACTATTGAATGAATGAAGACTCAAAAGATAATTGTATTTAAATATTCTATGATTTAATGTTATTTGAATTGTATTTTGAGGCTGAAACAAGAAAAAGGGATCTTTTCCTTTAGTCAGAACAGTATGTTTATGACTGCATCTGTTATATGCATTGCTTTTCCTGCAGTCTGAACTTCTGTATGTTAGGGCTCATTCAGGTTTAAAGTATTTTTATTTTCCTTTTGAAATGTGAATAATTTAAAGGAAATTGTCTAAAATTAAGGAAATAATCCTTTAGTTTAATGAATTATTTTTCCTCATCTCTTTGTGAGATGACATTTTGATAATTATATTCACATTGAAGGTGTTACTGAATTTTTCCTTCTGTATGCTTGAAGAGATAAAGGCACTAACAGAAAGCAGAAGTCTCACTTGTTTATATATTTATGTAGAGTTTTTTGCAACTTCAAATCAAATCATACTATACTTAGTTTAAGGGAGAAATATTTATGCTTTTGTTCCTTAGCAGCATGACAGAGAAGAAAGTTAAGAAATGATTGCAAAAAAAAAAAAAATTGAGATGCACGTTGTTGTGTACACCCTATGCACTCCTTGTTTTATTCCATCCTTCGTAGCAGTGCAGCGAAGTCTCTTCAGATTGAAAGCCAGACTGAAAGCATGGAAAGCAAAGTAATTCATACTAGGAGCTCTCACTGAAGTATATCAGATAAACAGAATACACCTTTTTGTTTTGGTCTTGGGAAAAGTTGAGAGGAGTTTCCCTAGAGGAAAAAAACCAGTTCTTAGTTTTGAGGAGTTCCTTTCCCTATGGGGAAAAATAAAAGTCATTGGAGAAATTCCCAACTATTGATGATAAAGTTTGCTGGTAAGTAATCTCGGAAAGGAAAACAGACCTCTTTTTTTTTTTTTTTTTTTTTTTTTTTTTTAATAAGCAGAAGGACCAAACCTGTGTGCCAGGCAAATCTGATGGTGTGTTTTTCTGTAGTTCTGTTGCACCTGATGCTTCGTATCTGGTTGTCTTGTATTCCTCTGTCTTGTAGAAAGATTTTTATATTGCTGCTCTACCAGTTTAGTAGTTCTATACAGTAATATTAAATATTATTTGTGATTATTTCCCAAGTGCCTTTTTTGGTTTGCCTGCTTGCTTATTTAAAATACGGCTGCCACACTCAGAACTATTGCGCCCACTTTATAAGTGAGGACCTGGAGTATAAAGAAGCTGACTTGACACCACAATAAGCAGGGGGACACTGACAGGAGACAGATACTTTAAACTGATCTTCTAAATCCTGCATTAGTGCTTTAGGCACCAGACAACTTGAGTAAGAAGTGACTTGTGACAAGCATCTAGTGTAATAGTGAAAAACCAATACCTGTGCAGTTATTTGTGGAATGTTCAAAGAAGAATAACTTTCATTTCTGTTGCATCAAGGGTGGAGAAAAGCTCTTGTTACAGGAATGCTGCTATAGAGGGAAAGAGAATAAATGTTTGTATCTCCTGGTATTGGCTGAAAAACTCCCATACGACTAGTGGAAACATTGAGTTTCGATGCCTTACACTGGCAAACTCTCACAGTTCATTTTCAGTGAATTTGAATGGGATGTTAAAACAGTTTTACAGCAATTTCACCACTGTTTCTTATGCCACAAAATAACTGCAAACAAATAATTGAGATAGTGCTGTCCCCTATTTCACTGTCCTCTGCATAAAGATAATAACGCTTCAACTGCAATCTTGTCTTTAAGACTCTCTTTTGTAGCTGAAACGATCAGACAATCTAAAGCAGGTTTTTAGGTAGCTATTTTCAAATGGAAAACAGATAAAGTTTTCTTTCTTGAGAATGACAGAAAATATAGTAAAGGCTTAATCTTAAGTCTTGCTGAAGTTCTTTTGTATTTAGGTTAGTGGTTTTAAAGTCTAACCCTTTTTATGATGCTGTGAGAAAATGCTATGAATTCAAAGGTATCAGAAGTTTGTAAAGACACTCTAGGTCAGGAAGGCGTTCTTTTTAGCAGTTCTATGTGTTGCGTTAAAGGCTAAAGTAGCCCAAGTTGTCGTTATAAGTCCGGTCGCGCCCAGTGCCCGGAACTATACAAAACTGTCAGGGAGACCCTCCCGTCGAGTCATGAGGTTCAGAAAGGATCCCCTTGCTTTCTAAACTCCTTCTCAGAGAGGAGTCTAGGGGCGGCTAGATCCAATCCTAGTCCCAGACTTGGTCGACGGTTTATGTCTAAAGGATTATATATGCATCATTCGGTGCACTGAACTATCACGATTACGGATGCACTTAAAACGTACTACACCTTCAATCCAGTCACGTTCTGTGAACTACCACAGCCACCCTTAAAGAGTTGGGTCACGTTCAATGAGAACTCTCACGGCTAGATTAATGAATAGTGCAGTTTATTAAAGCAACAGATACACAGGTTCTTTGGATTGCCGGGGATAAAATCACTGCAGAGCACGTGCAAATACCAAGACTATGAGTGATACTACTTGGCAACAAACGCGTTAAGAAGATGTAAAGCAACTCTAGAGATTTCTAAGTTTCCCGGGGAGACACTTGGTATGACCAAGTGTTCGAATCTTACCCAAAGGCGTCCCGATGGGGGGGAAGAGAGGCTCAGCCCGTCGACTGATCCCAGAAGTCAGAGTGGTACACGGCGATGGTATCTTCCCTAACATCCTCTCTCTCTTAAGCTATATTTATACTATTTTTACCTTTCAGGTGGAGCTTGAGTGACTCTAGTCATACATATCTTTGTTATGATTGGTTTCTTTGATTCAATCTTCATGTCCCAAAATAATCATTGGTCACTTCTACTGATATCTATTGATTATTCAAATCAAGATGGTAAGGAGATATCCAAGCAACATTTCTATAGTTACAAGACTCAAACAAAACTTCTCTATTCGATTCTTCATTGTTTCATCCGGTTTCTATTAGTTTCCTAATACAAAACAATAATTACCTGGTGAGGGTTCTATAGTTACGAGTTTCAAAATGCATCTACTACTAGTAACTGAATAGCTTGAATCTTGTTGCCCAGCTACCGCCTAAATGAGAGGCGGGTAGCTTTTGGGATGGAGGTGTGTTTCGGTATTATAATGATATTATAATGAGCAAAGTTCACCAAAAGGACAGCATTTTGTCAAAACATGACAGACCGTTGGCCCAGGGTAGCAATATGCAGCTTATCATTGTTCCATGGTACCTTCAAGTTCCCATTGTTCCATTGTTTCCATCGTTCCATGGTACTTTCAAGTTCCCATTTATCACAGAGCCTGGCCGCGGGGTCTCCACTCCGCTCCACCCTCCGTGTAGCTGCTCTTAGAGTCGGCACACCAAGTTCCCCTGGTGTAGCTAACGTCTAAGGTTGCAGGCCTAGGGGACTTCCATGGAATAGATTCCTTGCAGGTCAGCCGCACTCCACTCTGGAAGCTTCTTCAATGCTGTACCTTTCTTTGAAATGTGAATATAAGTTTAATTTCTAGGTCACCTCCAGCAATCATTCCACACTATGTTATATGATTCATAGGCAGGGAAAGGGATACAGAAAAACCAAAAGCATTCATCCCTTTCAGCTTTATAATAGCAAGTTCCTTCGAGAATCTATTATGCTGTTATTTATTATAAAAGATTTTAATTTTATTATGGAATTAAAGAAACTGATATCCAGAGTGAATTGTTGTAGTTATCTGTTACCCAAGTAAATAATCTTTCTTTCATATTTGCAAGCTGACCAAGACTTTCTTAAAATAATACTATACTGTTATCATTCCTGGCAAAACATAAATAGTGAGTATTCAAATGTACTTTGTCATAAAAATGATTCCAAGAAAGTTTAGCAAAAATTATAAATACTAAAGAAGGTGCGTCAAATTGCAGAATGTATTAGATGTTAAAGTAACAGTTACTTTGACATTAATAATATCCTCTGCTTGTTTTTACAAGCATAGTGATACAAAAAAGTCCATTTTCAGCTGTTTTCCTAATTATGAATTTGCCATATGTATTTTGTAATAGTGCATACGACTTTGAAGTAACAAATACGTAAAACTAAGATTTGTAGCTAGTTTTCTGCTGTTCTATGATGCTGTTTCACAACAGCAACAAACTGTTCAGATGTATTGATTGGATTAGATAGTTGAGTATAAGTTTATTGTGCACATTTTTAAGTTTCAGTGATTTCATAGATTCAAAGAAGTATCTCTCTGTTTTAAAAATTTACAGGCTCATTGCGAACAGCTATACAAGTATTAAGAATAAATTCTGTATAAACTTAACAGATTTCTTAAGAGTACTTGGATCCAGTTTAGTAAAAAGAGACTTTTTTATCTTACTGGATGCTAAATTATTTTGTTGTTTGTCCTCTTAAAAATCGGGAAAGTTCCAGTGAAATCCATTGATTGTCTATCTGAATTAATTAGATTTAAAAATGGAGAATATAAGTATGTAGTCTATCTGCCACAGCTCCTATAGAAGTTGTCCTATGAGACTAAGGTGTGGTCCTTGCTAACAGCCAGACTTCCAAGCTTAATAGTTATCTTTACTTTTAGATTTTGCTGTTTATTATTTTTTAAAAGTACATCAAATTTTTATAAAAGCCAGCTCATAAAATACAATTAAATAAGTAATTTTAAAAGCTCCTAAATGTTGTGATAAACATCTTCTGCTTTACCTAGAATTTTTAGTACACCTGCAGTTCACTCTTCCTGAGAAATAATTTAACAAACAGCTTAACAAAACTTGCTATTTGTTTGTTCTTCTCATACATTTACATTTACATTTCCCTCAGAGACCCTTGTGATGAATCTAAATGCTGAGCTTTTCCTGCTCAGTTATTTCTGTGTTTCCATGCTACAGTACATGCTCTGAAATATCTCTTAGACCTAGTATACAAATGAAGACTTTAGTGTAATTTCTTCCAGAAGTGTTGTGGCCATGTCTCAATAAAATGAGTATTTTCTGCTAGGTCATGGAATAACAATACCGATGTTATTTGACGTACTGTGGAAATTGGAGCTGGAGAAAAAGTGTTGACACTGCCCAGTTTAACTAACTAAGTTAAAAGGCTAATTTCCTTAGGCTCCAAGTGCAGTCAATGGATAGCAGTAGGTGCCTCCAGAGATTAGTTCTAAGTAGGGTCCTAATACAGCTGCATCCTTTGGAGGAGCCTATTACTTCCGACAGTATGGGAGATGAAGGAATTATTATGTGCTCTGGGTAGACCTCCCACATTATCTTTTCCATTTCTGCTGTGTTCAGTGACAGCCAAACCCCATTCTGTGGCAGGACTGTGCTGCTTCGTATTTGCAGCCGTGCCGTGTCACAGAAAGTGTATACTGCTTCAGGTGATACCAAGAAAAATGGTAAATCCCAGGAAAATCCATACTTGCATCACCACCCTGCAGCTGGTGGCTATGTATAGCTACATAGAAATAATACTAGCACTGCTTTGGTTGGTTTTAGAAAACTGATTAAATTGATTGCTGTAAAACCAGTTCTTAAGTTTGGAGAACCATGGTTTTACTGTAAGTCATAAGGAGCAATACCCATAAGTTATTCTGAAAGTGCAAAATGCATAGGCATTTGGGTGTAGCTCTGTGCTTTTGCCCTTGTTCATTGGTAATGAAATATTAGGAAGCTTGAAAGGACTATGTGCTCAGTATGTATATACTGCAGGAAAGGTTTATTTTTATTTTTCACGCTTAATTTATTCTAATTTTTCCCTCCTCATTGTCTGTCCAGTTGTTTGCATTCATATCTTCTATTGAACTGTCTGAACTAACAAGTAGATGAAGGAGGAGGGGAAAGAGAAGACAGGATGTACTGGTTGCTTAGACTTCATTTTCATTTCTGGTGCCTGTGTGGTCTATAACCATGTGGCTGCATCTCATTACTTTCTAACCTGTAGCTAACTAGTCACGTCAGCTGTATGGATCCATACTGCACATGCAGCTACAGTGCACAAAGTTCTTGCACATGCATGTCCGTGCATATGAGTTTTAGAGACTGGCCAAATATCACCTTATGCTAGGGTTTGTGGGAGGGTAGAAGGAGAGTTTCACCTCTAGATTCCTAGTCTAGATTGCATGTGTATGTGCTATCTCAGATGTATGAAGTCTGTCTTGAGCTGGGATCTTTTAGCTGCCTATATATGGAGAAACTTTCTGAAATAAAAGCTGTGGAAGCTATAGGAAATTTGCATTCTCTTTAGTAAGCTTTGAATATTTTCTTTGACTTTTTGTCTGATGAAGCAGTAGTATTCTAGATGCTTTTTAGCAATCTCCCAATTCCCAAATCTAGGAATGGAAAAGAAATAGCAGGCTATTGCATAACACTGTAGTTTCTATTAGTGCCGCTTTCACATTTTTCAATGCCATTTGGTTTTGTTTGGGTTGTTTGTGTGGTGTGTGCCCCCCCACCCCCACCCCTGGAGTTATTCTTTTTATTGCTCTACTATTTCCTCCCCCCTCCTGGTCCTTTCTGCCAGCTTCCTTGATACTTACATTGATTTTTTTTTTT
>WAAD01042357.1:87054-102804 GCA_013389945.1 Fregata magnificens
TATTTCCGAGTTAAGAATATAAGAAACTTGGGGAAAACAAGGACGTTTGCATAGAAGAATGTACTTGACACAGTAACAGGGGGGATGGACAGAAGAATTGAAAGCTTAAAAGATTGACCAGTCACACAAAACTTTGTTAAATATAAACATCTCATTAAAAAGTAGCTAAATTTGCCCCTTCTGATCCTTCTTGATTAGTAAATTTGGAAGAAACAAGCTAGTTATGTTAGCGGTTGTGCTCGAGACCCACGTATGATTCTCTTTCTTAAATATAAAAATAACTTTTGTTAGTAACTTGCTCTTGTAAAGTTTATGGATGAAAATCGACTATATTGATTATATGTCTGTACATACATTATAAACATGCAAATATGTTTATATATTTGAAATATATAGCTCATTCTAACATTTTTTTTTTTAAAGGAGGGAATAGTAGCGGAATACGTGGAGTATATTGCGTTTCCGGTTTATATCCACGTATTTGTATATGTGCACGTACAAAGAAGGGAAGAATAAAAAGTGGAGAAGAAAAATGAAAAGCTATTTTCACTGAGGGTTCTTTGAGAAAGAAGATGAAATAAAACTGCAAGTGTGAGTCAGTGTATAGAGTTCTGTAGAGTTGAAAAGGAAACTGCTAAATAGAGGCGGAGCTAGGCAGCTTGCAGTCTTCAGAGTATTTTGAGGTGAAGCCAGATTGAAAGAAGATTTAGGTTTTGATCTTGAACCAATTAATGTGAGATGAGAGCAATTTTACTCCATTTCCTAAAACTGCTGTAGAAAGCAAGGGTTATAATAAAGACTTTGTCGCTTGTATGTGTCTAGTGACAGCCTTAAAATGGTATAAAACATTTTGTTGTCATGAGAGTGCATATTTGTAATAGGATTATGAAACATTTGAGTTTTGGTTATAATCCACACCTGTAGTTACTAGATTCCATTACCCCATACATTTTGCTGTAGATTTTCTAAAATGTATGAAGTTCAATTNTTCTGTGAGCTTTGAATTTATCCTTAAAAATGTAGCCCTTTATAACAGAAGCCATAATGACTAAAAGGGAATGTATTACTTCAGGCCCTGAGGTAGTTACTGCACTGTACCTCCAGAGCAACAAAAATGAAATTATTGTATAAATTTTTTTGACATGGGACAGAGTTCTTCTGAAGGTCAGAGGCGATTGGTGGTTTGTACTAGCTATTCAGCTAGTAAAACACAGGGAGGTGGGTAATATTAAAAAAAAAAAAAAAAAAAAAAAAAAAGATTTTTACCTGGCTTCAGGGAAAGTATGTGCATTTGTATCTTTAAATCCTATTAAGTTGCAATTGTTTCTCTATCTTGTCAGGGAAGAAGCTGTAAGTATCACATAAACTTGATTTTGGAGCAAAGTCTTTGGAATGAGTCTTACTAGTGTCCTTGCTACCTGCCATTTAAAGCATTTCTTGCCTTACTGTGTTTTATTTAACAGCTTAACCTTGAGGTGCATGTTAGAGTTTCTGATATTCAGGAAGACTTCTTATTGTTAATATGTAATTACTTTAAGTATTAGTTATACTAATTGTTTTTCTAAGAGCAGAAATTTTAAGTCCAAACAAGAGAAACACTGTAGGCTTCAGATATACTCATTCTGCTAATTAATAGTAATAAATTACCTTGAATATACTTTCTAGAATAGTGGGATCCTTTGAGGAAAACAACTTTAAAAATTACTAGGTAGATACATGATGTCAGAGACATGAAATTCATCTTTAGAACCCTTGGATTGTCAGGGTGTTTGGAACGCATCTATCCGTCCTGATATTAAACCTGTGCTTACACAAACTCATTTGTCCTTTCTCTCTTAAGTACCGTTTTGGACATGGTGACTAATAGTCTGTCATGATTATAGATGCCTGGGAAGGGTGTTTTAGAATAGGTGATAAATGCAGTAGTGTAGACAGCTTTCACCAAGAGTGTGACAAAAGTCAGTAGGCTAAGGGTGGGGATAGCATGTATCTGTTATGACCATTTAATATTTGCTCTGTCCCTTTGTATCTCTAGCCTTAGAGACAGTCTGTGCATCCTTAACCTTTTCTTTTTTCTGGTAGCGTGGCCTGAGGCGAATCACTAATCATGCTTATTAGAGTATGAGGTTTATTACTTTTTGATTAACCTTTCTCCGTGTGCCCTTGTGGCAGTGCAGTTAGGAATATAGCTCCAAACCATCTATGGAACCGGGGGACTGGAGCTTACTGTGTACTACTGATAATGTGGAAGCACTGCATTTTACTTGCATTTGGAAGCTCTTCTGAGTTTGAGGCAAAGAAAATACTGTTATTCTTGATGTTTAGATCACTTTACAATGCACCTCAGCTTTCATCCCTTGAGAAATTGTGTCAGTAATTGAAAGAGCCATTGTCTCATTACACTTATCTAAAGCAATCTCAGTCTTCATTCTTATAATTATTGGAAGAGCCCAGCAGCAAAAATCTGATTAGTGATTTCCTAACGCTACTGGAAAACAACGTTTCTAGAATAATATTCTGTACTGAGTCAATGATACAAGTCAAGATTGGTGTGAAAACAGATTAGGAAATGTCTAAAGAAATTTATCATGATATTTTTCTTTGTCACAGCAACATGATGGATATCATAATTTTTTTCTTTAGTAACTGAAACATAAAATGAAAATTCTGGAAGTGAAGCCCTCATAGCTGGGTAATATCTTTGCTTTTATAATGGAAAAATCATAGAATCTTTTGTTACTGAAGTTAAGGTAAAGTTTTCACATTCTCAGCCCTTGAACAAATTTAACTATAACTAAATTACAAAGAATATAAAATGTACCAGTAACTTTGGAAAGGAAATTTAGTATACTTCTAGGCTTGGAGGTTTTTTCCCCTCGTAGAAATCATCTCTGTAATCTATCGTATGGGCTGCACATAAAGACCAAGAAAATAAATATTCAGATGAGAAAACATTAATACTTGAGTGTACAATACCTGTATACAAATCTATCATATTGGACAAACTGCTTCTAATTTCACTGATTTCTTTGGTTCACTGCATTTTAATTAAGCTTTTGACTGCTGCCTCAGTAAAATTTTCCTGCTTCAAAGGATTGATAAGCTATCCAGAGTTGATCTGAGCTATTGTAGAGATGTTGAATAGCAAGTATGGGCAGCAAATTTCTTCAGTCAATTATTTTTAAAATACTTACTTGTTTTAGCTTCCATTTTGAACATAATGAAACATTCAGCGATCGGTTATGCCATAGTGTTGCTGGTGATGTTACTCAAAAGTGGTAGTGTTCTTTTGATTCATTCATAGGTTGTTCTAGAGGAAGGAAGTTGCTCAAGTTCTGTGGGGAGCCTCCTTTTAATTTTCGAGAATTGTCCAAAATGGAAATTGCCACAAAAGCTTCTTATGTGACCTCTTACAATATCTCGATAGATCTTATTCTGCGTTAAAGCTCTTCACCTATGAAACAGCATGTATTGAGCTAGGCGTTCAGTCATCTGTTTATTTCAAGTTTATTCATAAATGATCTAATAAATTTGAAAGCATGGAGGATTGGTTGCAAACTGCTTAGTTTCCTTTCTCTTCAAATACTCTTATGCTAATGGCTGTGTGCCTTATTAATACTCATGGATTACATTATGGGATGCATAAAATAATGTGAATGTGTTTAATAAAAACTAGATTAGAATTAAGACTGTATTGTGAGTCACTGTCACATCAGCTCTGTAGTTAATATCTTACCTAAATCCCTGTCCACTGCTTTTAATACATTTTGCATATTGTAGTGAAGTTGAACATAACAGATGTGAACCACTTGGAAGAGTAACAAATACAGAACGTAGGGTTTTTTTGTTCATAATTGGAAAATATATTATTCTGATGTATGTGTGCTCCATCAACCCTTGTTTTTCTCCATATGTCAAAGAAAAAATATCTTTTTGGATTAATCCTTTTTCTGCAAAAATGTTTAGTGTGTACTGTAATTTTATAATAATTGTTGGTCACTTCCATAAACAAACTACAGATGTGAAACAAGCAAATTTGTGATGGGTATGGAGCATATTTCATAGGAAAACAAAGACAAACCAAAAAAAGCTCACCCTAGAGCTTAAAATCAGATCAAAATTGAGTAGTGTTAATACATTCTGGTAGCTGTGTCAATGTATAGGTAATTTTACTGTCCTGTTCTTGTGGGGCACCAAGGGATTTTGTTTCTCTGCTCCTGTTTCCATGGCAATCAGAATTAGATTAGTTTTACGTTCTTAGTGGGTAAATGAGAGAGACTAAGCTACGATGCAGTGTTTGTGACTCTGAAACATACTGGGTCATTTTAGAAAATAGCTCAAAACTGTGCTTAAGTTGTTGCTTTTTTGGTTGAGGTTGACTTGTTTGTACTTATCTTGCAGTGTATGGATCTTTTGCTTGTGGTTAGGTGGTCTGCTGGTACTTGTGCTCTTTGTGTTCATAGCAATGTAGTCTTTAGACTAGAGAACAGTCCCTGGATTCTAGTGATAGCTGCATGTTGAAGAGCCAGTTTGCATATCTGCAAATAAATCGCTATATTAACTCTTTTAAAAATTCTTTAGCCTATGACTGATTGCAGTATTTTGAATGTGGTTGAATGGTATGATTTTTATCAGCACCCATCATTTAGGATGACTTTTTTTAAAGGCCATTCCAAAATCATGCCACTGTTCTGTATTTGGCCGTGCGATTTTCACGCTGTGTGTGTATGCACGTAGAAATATATTAAAAAAAAAGAATTTTTTTTTCTTCTGATACTTGTTAATACATTCCCAGCACCCTCACCCCAAGAGATTTTCATCCTCACTATTTTTCCAGGAATTGGAATCGGAATGGAGAGTAATATGATTCTAGTCCCCTTTTAGCTAATTCCCATGTCACAGTTCTTTTTCCTATAGCTTGTGTCTCGCTTACCATCATTTTGCACTAATGGATTGCAGATGCTGCAGGGAGTATTATTATAACAAGATTTTGTACTCTGGTACTAGTGTGTCACACTTTTGTAGTCCCTGAGTATGTGATGTTTGTGACATTACTCCCGCAATATTTAATACTTGCATTTTGTTAAATAATTATCTACCTGTTACAAGGGCTATTGTAGATTTCACAGAAATGTCATCCTTGAAGATATTTCAGCTGTTGATTTAGTCTCTCTGTGTGAGGTACACCTAGACCCAAAGATAGTTGGGGATATCAGTACTACTTAGTTGTTCAGGTACGATTGAACATCACCCTTCCAGGAACATTTGAGTTGGCAGAATTAAACCTTGCAGCAGTCTGTACTTGTAGAGGAGAGGGGGGAACCTTGGGAAGTGTCAGTGATTTCAGGCACTTCTGAAGAGAAACCGTTGCTGTAGCGCTTTGCTGACAGAAAGCACTAGATGATACTACTGCTGGAAGTGCTGGTATTTACCACCTCAGGTATAGTAAATTAGGCAGCCTGCTTACTGCTCTGCCCTCTCCGTGCAGCTGCCTTGCACATCTGCCTGTTTGTGCTGTGCCTGGTTCTGCCTGGCCCACCTTGATGGATGTTTGTCTAATGTGTTGTTAGCAAATTCTGGTGATGGGAATTCTACAACCTACCCCTTCTACCAATGTTGAAATGTCTTGAGTGTTAGAAAGTTTTTCTTAGTGTGCAACCTGAATCTCCGTTAGTGCAAATATAAATCAATTATTTCTCGTTCAGCCCTTAGTGTACTTGAAGAACAATTGATCAATCTCTTCTTTGTAACAATCATGTTTATTTTTGAAACTGCTGTTATGTTCCATCTCAGTCTTCTCCCCTGTAAAACCAACTTGCTTCAACCTCTCCTAATAAGCATATTCTTTAAAAAGACGCATTCAAATTGAAAGTGTCTGGAGAATGGCAACAAAATGAGAGTTTGAAGTAGAGATCTTTATTCTGCGTAAGACATCCCTGTCAAAACTTTTTTTTAACCTTTAGGCCTCCTAAGCAAGGCTTCTCATTTTCCAGAGCAAATAAACAGAAGATAGAAAAATTCTAGCATGCATTAGAAAAATGTTAGAAAATAATGGTACAGAAACTTACACCAACATACAATGTTTTTTGTTTATTCTACTTTGAGTACAGCAGATTAAATGCAATATCAAAATATAAACACACCCCTGGACTTGCTGAAGAATTACAGTACTGACAAATGATCTCCTTAATATCTTGGGAGAAAAGGAGAAAGATGCAAGTCCTGAAATTGTGAAGAGGAGTAATTTATAGTTTCTTAACTGCATCTCAACTCCTGTTATTAAGAATAATTGAAGGTGACTGACAGCTGTATGCATTTTTCCTCATTTGTAAGAGTATTGCTTTCTTTGACACCCGTTTTGTTAGCTTTTGTCTTACTATTCTACATACCAGCTTGACAAATCTGCTGTTACAAAATAGCAAAAAAGCCTTTCTTGAGAAAGTGTGACAAGTAATATTTTTGCAGCGTATTTTTTTAATCTAGATTGAGATGAAAGTTGAAGATTGATTTTTTTTATTATTTTTTTAAATTTTTTTTTTTAATTGTGCGAATTTAATGGTCCTCTTAATACCAGGCTCTTTACAGCAGGATGTCGAGGGACAAGAGGCAATGGGTGTGAATTGAAACAGGAGAGTTTCAGACTGGGTCTGGGGGAGGGTGGGGTGGTGGTGGTGTGGAAATTCCCCATGGGGACAGTGACAGTGTTGGTAGGTCCTGGAGTACATGTGCAGATAGGCTGTTTGGCTGCTGGGTTATCTAGATACATTCATGACACACATTTTTGAAAGCGTATACATACACATCTGTTATCACATACATTTAGCTCTTATGGCCATGTACATTTTGCTGATGCTTCTATAGTAATAAGTCTATTGGTAAGCATAGTCATACAATGTATAATTGAAATTTCTCTTCTGTTTTTCATTTAGTGTCACCAAAGTTCTTGTATATAATCATGTTAATTTTTCATATCACAGTTCTGAAAATAGTTTTCTGGCCTTTCATTTTAAAAGATTCATTAAATCTGTTTACAAAATTATGTATGGATATTTATATTATCAGAAGCATAATTAGATTGCCCCAAACTTTTTATTTATGCCCAATGCAATACCACACACGATTTTGGCTTAATGTTTTAAGAAAACATTCTGGTTGTTTATGAGTAAAGCTTTTTTTTATGAGCACTTTGAACTGAAATCACACCAAAAATACTGTGTTGCTGGATTGTATGGGAAACGTGGAGTCCAAGGGAAACCATGGTCAAATGCTATGCAGTGTGGAACAAGCCAGTTAGAGACCAACTGGTCCAGGGACAAACCTCCTTCTTGTGGTTCCAAAGAGATTACAAAATTAGCTTGTATTTCAAGGGCCCAGTTTATTCTGTGAGGCTGAAAGATTTAATTAAGGTGCTCACGTCTATTAGATTTAGTTGGGATGCAGTCGAATAGAGAGTTGTAATACTTCTCTTGCACGCACTTTGCTGTTGTATGTTGACTCCGTATGGCTGACTGTTTGCCATCCTTCTCTTTTCAGACAAGAGGTGTCTGATATAAGGGAGATCATGGCTATCTTGTAGGCACTAACTTTCACCTCCATGGGCTGTAGATATTTTGAAATACCACCAAGTGGTATATAATACGTAGATACAAAAATAATGAAGTAATTCTGAAATAACATATTGCAAGTCCAAAGTATCTTCAGAAATCAGAACTCAGAAAGCATTAAAAAAAACCCAAAACAAAACAAAACAAATGAACAGCAATCTGCACCCTAGTTTAAAATACGATAAGATGTCAAAATCACAATGCTTTCCAAAAGCTGGAATTTCACAAGGAAGGCGGTATATCTTTCAGTCTTGGCTCTGAGCCACACAGGTGGTATCTAGAACCCTTGCACATCTTTGGTCATCCTTAGACCTTCTGTTATATGACTATTTGATTAACAACTAAGTAAAAATGATAAGACCTGAGTAATGAGAATTATGCATCTTCTCACTTTCTTTTCATTTTAGTACACAGCAAGTGGTGCCATATAACTTACCTATGGGGAGAAGTAAATAACTTGAAATTGACTTTCTCTGAAACTGATCACACTCCATAAAGCTCTTGTAACTCATAGTGTTCAGTAACACTACTTGATCACTGCAGTACAGTGTAGCCATTGCATACCATGGTTCCAAAGACTGCTGCCATCTCTTCAGTTTGTTGATTCTAGTCTCAAGTCTTGAAATCTGGTCATTCATTCATAGTCAGGTAGCAGCATGATGTTGTCTGCTCCATTAGTTTTGACTACATAGTTAGTATTCAACTAGAGGTAAGCTGAATGTGATGGATACATGTGTACACAAAGTTATTCCCCCTCTGAGATTTCAAGGAGCCTCTTGCTGGGCACCTCTATGTGTCAGAGTTTCACTTCAGACTTCACTGTCAAAGGAGAGATGTTTTCTCAAAAAGCCATACCAGTAGTTAAGAGTTTCAGGAATATACTGTCCTCTACTGTTTCTTCTGTGTAAGTGAGCCTTGAATGTCCTCAGTGCAGAGGAGGAATGGCCTTACCTGGCATTGAAGGGCAGGTATATATACCTTTCATGGTGGGTTGGGTTATCTGAGCACCTGAGCTCAGCCACTACCATCTTTCAAAGGAGGAGGAGAGGTTTTTAGAAGAGTCCTTGACTCCTTTCTTTCTGCTTGCTGACCAGATGGAGTTTCGATAGTCTTCTCAGCTGTTGTATTTTCTCTATCCCTTAATGGGACCCTTGTGACTTTGGAAACTCGTTTAAGCCCTGCTTAGGTAGTTGTGCCTTCGTTTACTTGAGTATATTGCTACCTTGTCTTTTCTAAGGCACTTGGAATAACTTGCATTTGCTAGTGGTACGAGGGCATCTGTTATGCTGCAAAGGGTTCCATGTTGCTTTATCAATTATAGCTAACCTGTTAATGTATTACAGGTGACTTAGAGATAAGAGTTTCCAATTTATTTTTTATTTCAGTTATTACTAGACCTCATTTATATAGTTGGGATTGGCTTCCCTCCCCACCCCCCTGCAGGAATCCTCCATGCATTTTGTAGGAAAATTAAGCTCTCTAAATTATATGTTGTAGTATTTCTCCGTTTTTCTAAAATTAGTTTATTTCAGTATATTTGAGTTGTCATGTGTCTGAATTGGCATATTGTCATATGTTTTGATCAGAAGGAAATGCAGATACATAGGATGTGCTGTGCTATGGATTCTGTTTATTCAGATAACACAGGAACTAAGGATAGCCACTATTTGCATTATTTAGTATCTTAGGAGAAGGCTAAGAAGGAGTTTCTGCAATTAATGGGAACAACTTGTGTGCTTATTTTAATGGTAACTGAATCCACTGACTGGAGAATTTCTTGTGTTTACAAGCTGAAAAAGTGAGGAACCCTTAAATTTGCAGAAAAGGAGCGGATGACTTGACATATGGTGTATCAGCCTGAACAAGAAAGCAGGAATAAGAATAGACAATAAAACTTGGAGTTTCCTGTGACTCATATGCTCTATATTAGACTAGAAAAGCATTGCAAGATCCCAAGTTTTACTGAGAAAAAAAAGAGATAATTTGTTTTATTAAACAAATTGATACTTAAACATCAGTAATTCTACACTTCTATAAATGCCTTTACCTTGATAGTGTTTCGCTATATTCAGTGTGGTTTTAATTAAATTAATATTTGTATAAATACATGTTTTATGTAGTTCAGAGAAGAAGTTTAAAGGAAGTGTACTAGAGAGTGTATTATGTACAGTAACCATTTTGGAAGTGAAGACCGGGAAAGCAGATGGTTTAAGATATATCGAGAGACCGCATCATCTGATCTGTCCCATATTCAAAGTCAGAGCCCTCTAAATTTCTAGAGACTTACCTGAGTGTGGAGGGTTGAAAACGCTGGAGAAGACACTGTCAAGGGTTTTTTAAAAAAATCCTTTGTTTGTAGTCCCTGTACTGGAAAGTAATTTTACCTTCTGTTTTTGTCCTGCCTCAGTATGTGCCTATTAAAGTAAATGTATCTTTTTCATGCATGAGCACAGCTTGCATTAATGATAATGGAGTTTTCATATGCATGTTGAAAGGTGTTGATACCTAATGTTACTGCATTTCTAATGCTGCAGAAGTCAACACTGATGTATTCTGCTTACTTTTTGCTCTGTGAATCATCACTGTTGTTATAGTCAGCAGGTACATACATCTGTAGGAATTCTGCTTAAGAAAGCTGGCAAATGTATGGGTTTTTTTAACACGTTTTTAGTTGCTTTGATTTATTTTGATTATTATGTGATTGGGGGGTTCACTGCAATTCAGCAGATAGAAGTTAGGTCCAAGATATTAGATAAATGTGCTATGCAAGCTGTGAAATCAAACCATGTTGCCAAAGTTAAGTAGGCAAGTTGTTGAAGTCATCAAACTCCAATTTACTTTTTATTTAAGAAAGAAAAAACCTGTGCACAGCATACACATGATGTAGTCATTTTTGAAAAACATTAGAAGACCTATAGATTGCAATGTTGAGCTATCTTTATTTCCCTTTTTGTGAGCTAATTTTCAATGATGCTAAGAGACCACAAGAAAATTTACCCTAAACGTTTATTGTCCTTTAGTGCTGATAACATTTGGGACTTGGAGAGAAGATGTTTGAAGACCTATTGTGATCTGATCAGAACTAATTGAATCTGGCAGCTGGATTGAAATTTGTTTTAAAAACAGCTTAGTAGTACTTCTGTTTCTTGTTTAATTGAGAATAAAATGAAAACAACTTTTTAGCAGTTTCTTTGCAGCACTCTGGAAATACACATCATGACTGTGTATTCAACTTCATCTTAATACTTATTACTATTTTTTAATGACATTGGTACAAGCCCCATGTCTCTGGTGACTCTGCTCTCTTTATTACAGGTGCTGTTGTCAGGATTGATTGGCGTTGTTTCATGGAAGAGGCCCCTTTCACTTGTGGTGAGTGGCAATGTGGCTTTAATCATGTTATACAGACTTTAGATAAGTGACTAAAGGATTCTGTGGAAGTAACTACCAGTGGTTTTGTGTTTATGTAGAAGCCTAGTGGCCTCTGGGGATGATTTTCCAGTGCTGTTATGTATCCTAATATTTATAAGCACTTAGTACAAAAATTTTGGGACTTTGAGGTTGTGTTACATAAATGATCTAGGTGACAGTAATATTTTTCTTCTATCTGTACATAAGTCTTGGAGAGCCGTAATATTCATTATGTGTAAAAGAAAGCAGATATCTACTGCCCCTTCCTTGCCATTGTTACAGTTCTGTCTCTGTCTTTAAAAGTGATAGTGTATGGCTTAGTAATTTAAACGTAAGAACTAATGAATCATAAACATTTTGATAAAAGTGTGTGTTTAAAGAAAGGCAACAATCATACTGTAGTTGGTGTGAAATTAAAAATGGCTGAAAATAGTGACCATTGCTGCCTAGTAGATATGCTTAGTACTGCATTATGGCTTGGATTAATAGGTATTTATGAAATATGTTACAATTTTCAATATTTGTTTATTACTATATTTTTAAAATGAATACTGAATGTAGAAAAGTGCTTAGTCTGTCACTACTGTTTTAGACAAACAGACTGTTGGTCTGTATTTATCTTTGCATTTAACTTAACTTGCTTAAAATTGCACCTAAGAGAAATCTTTTTAACCAATTATCTGGATGGCAAAAAAGCATATTCCAGATTAGTAGCTGCTGTTCTTTGTCTGCAAAACAATTTTCAGCTACATTATGTATTCTGTTGTGAGATTCATGTAGTTACTTAATAATGAAAAGTAATTTATGCTTTGTATATGCATGCTAATAGAGTTTCAATTAACCTATTAACACAAAGCAGTATTAGATTCACATTAATCTAACTAAAAAGGTGAGATGACTGTGTCAATAAGGATGTATTAGCAGGTAAATGCTGCCTTTGAAAAAGTGTGCATGTGTAACAGTAACATATGTAACATTTGTAACATAGTTAATACTAAAGGTAGTCCCAAGAAAAAAGAATATAATGGAAAGTATGAAATGGAAAGACCTGTATTAATAATAACAAGCCTAATTAAAACTTCAGGTATATCTTTCCGTATTATGAACTAAAGCAGTAGTGTTAGAGCTTCTCATATGTTTTTTTTCTTTCCCTTTCCATAACTCACTTTTCATTGTTATTAAAGAAAGGACAGACTGAGTTTGTATTGATTTACTGGTTGGTGTTTTTACCAACAGATGAACTCTATATGATGTAGAAAGCTGCCTGATGGCAAGATAAATGTGCCCAAAATGAGGTCAAAGTGAAGCAAATTAATGAAACTAATGAATGCCCATGACAAAGGTAGCAGGCAGGTTTCTGGACTAAAATACAAAAAAGGACAAATTTTTACTCACCATTGATGAGCAGGGAGAGCTTTCACATTAGAACATACCAAAAGACTGCTATGTCATGAATGGGTAGTCATCAAGTAAAAATACTCAGAATTTCTCAGACTTTTCCATTTAATTTTTTAAAAACAAACAAACAATGAATGTGTATGTGAGAATACACAGACAGGATGGGAGTAGTCTTTTGGTTGCCCCAGTATGTCTCTGGTTATCTCTTGCTGGGCAGGAGCAGAAAGAGGAGGAGCAAACTATTTTTTTTCCTGGTGTTACCAAAAGGGAGCATGGCCCAAAGTGCTGTTTTCTCCATTAGTCTGTCAGTAGTGTAGTTCATATTGGAGATTTTGCAGGTTTGCAGTATTGTTTAGAGTAAGAATGTGTATCTCTGGCTAAAGATTGGACTAAATTTCTGCTCAGTGTCATGACAAATAGCTGGTATACCTGTTTTTATTGCAATATATTTTCTTTTACCTTATGGGCTTTGTTAATAATAATTCTCTACCTGGTACCTGGGAATGCTGCCTCTTCGATTGAATAAAACTAAATAGAATTACCTATTAGAAATACTTCAAAAGAAAAAGTTCCCCTGACAACGAAAGAATCAAGTGTATGTTTGGTACCCAAGTCTCATTTCATTTTCATTTGTGTTACACTTTACTGCTCGCATATTATAAACCATTAAAAGTAAAATAATTCCTCTGAATTGAGTGCTTGTACAACTGTGAAATCTAACTAACCCTAAGACTTTTCAAAATAGTTGCTTGTAAGCAACTGTAATTGCTGCTTACATCATTGGAATAAACAATATTCATGCATCAGAAATGTTATTCAGTCCTATTGAGACTTGGCTTCTTTGATTCCTGAACAGTTGCATACTGTAAATTCAGCCAGGCTTTCAGATATCAATTCATTCAGTGAAATGTAAATAGGCAGTCATGGTCAGTATCGTTCGAGGAAATAAATATAAAAGGCAAGAAATAGCGAATGGTAGCATTAATACTCTCAGAACAGCTCACCTTCCCAAAATCTGCTCTAGGAAATTATTTATTTCCAAGAGTAAGCTTAGTGCTCATGAGTTAGGTCCTGATCGTTTTTCTTCTGTATTTCTGTATTGGCACTTGATGGTGGTATAATAATCAGTTGGAGGAATAGGGGACAGGGATGATGTTTTTTGCCTCTGTGTGTGATTAAGCTGTGCAATAGCCAGTGCTAACAGTTTTGCAGTGGCTACATAATTTCTGTTTTTCCTTGTTGAATTGTAAATACCTTTTAGCAGTTAGACCCATGTGTGCAGGATGACTATTTGTTCTGATTAAGCAATTAATACTGTATAACTTTACAATCTCATAGCACAAAGTACCATCAACATGCTAATGAGTCCTATTTCTTGTGATCTGCTTATACAATACATATGCAAAATACCTATGGTCAATAATTACCTTTTAACCTAATTTATAGTATTATAAACAACTATATAATTGATTACAATATACGTCTCTGTTGCAATGTGTTACAAAATCTGGCATCGCAAAGAGCGATAACAAAAAGAAAGATAGCTTTATCATTTGAAGCCCTGAATAAAGTTTTATAAAATTAAACCATACACCATCTGTGACGTTGTGAAAACTGGTGAAACTCTGATAATATTTTAAGGTGCCAGTTTTCGGCTTGTTTGGGATTTGTAACTAAAACAGGGTTGGTAACACACCAGTGTTTTGGCTATTGCTGAGCAGTATTTGCACAGTGTCAAGGCTTTCTCTTTTTCCCCCTCTGCAGCACTTGCTTTGTTTTTTTCCTTCCTCTTTCCTTCACTTATTAAACTGTCCTTATTTCGACCCACAAGTTTTTTCACTTTTGCTCTTCCGATTCTCTTCCCTTCCTGCTGCAGGGGGAGTGAGTGTGCGACTGTGTGATGCTTAGCTGCTGGCCAGGGTCATCCCCTCATACTACTGATTCTGGTTTGCTCATCGTTGTATTCATACAATTTTTTCACAGATGCAGAGTCTTTTCTTTGCAAATTTTTTATTTTCTTCAGGCAAAAAGAGGAAGTCAAAGAAGCAATAAACACAAATAGTAGTTCATCAACCATGAACTTCTCACTGTTATCTTACCAGAAATGTGTTGTGTAGCATTGGTATAGAAATGAGTGGGTGGTTGCATGGTTTAACACCTTGGAACCACAATAAAAACTGAGAATAGTTGTGTATTTCTAAGCCATTAGCATGAGTGGTGTTTTCGTATTATACATTCAGTAGAAGATTTACAAATGTGTACACACTAAGGAAATTTTACTGAGATGTTAACGTGCAGAAGCTTAATTACAGATAGAAGCTGTCATGGTAAAGCATCTTTGCATAGCTTAATTATCTGAAGGATTCACCAGATTTTGTTAGTGTATCTGAATTTTATTGGTCACCACCTAGCCATCAGTTGCTTGTGTTGCCAAAATGCTTTATATATACAGGGAATCAGTGTCTGTTATCAAACCAGTATTTACATTTACTACAGGAGACGGCTGGGCAAAGGAGATCTTTAAATTTTGAACAGTATTTTCCATATATTTCAGGTGTTTCCTCATTAACCTTTCTGTATTTTTAATTACAAAATCTCAGAGAATTTGTAGTGCTTTGGGGAAATCTTTCAGGAGTCCCTTATTTGGAAACTAAATGCTGGCTGTGTCAGTACCACTGCTGAAGGTTAAAATGCTGTGTTAAAATAGGAATTTGTTTCCTCGTGGTTTATGGAAGTGTCTGAAAATTGGGGGAGAGCTTGTGTAGCTCCTGAGGTTGAATTACCTTGTACAAAACTAACTGTGCAGTGAGATTATTTTTCTGTTACAGTCTATAGTAATTGCAGATCTGTTTGTGCTAAGGTGATTAATTCAGCCTCTGAATTGAGTAGAAAGCTTCTCTGTTGCCATCTGGTATTTGGGTGATCCCAGAAAAATATTTTTACATTTCTAACTGAAAGTTTTTACAATAAACTGATAGATTTCATATTTTTTTCAAGGAACAGAAGCATATTTTTTTCATGTCTGTGAATGTCAGTGAACACAACACAATACTTATTAATAAGTGATCTTGATTACTCAGAATAGCTATTTAAAAGCATTTCCTATGAACTCTGCACTCCAGATACAGTTCCATGCATCAGTGAACATGCAAATCTGTGCATACACCTTTAGTAACTAGCCTGGGTATAAAGGGTCAAAAATCTGGTCTGTACATTTGTTTTTCAGGAGGTTTTCTGATTTCTGTCTTTTGGCTTAAATGGAAGGGGACACTGTTTTCAATGCATTATCCCTTCAAATGAACCATTACTTCATGCTTTTTTTTCTTTTTCTTTTTTT
>WAAD01042357.1:102850-115398 GCA_013389945.1 Fregata magnificens
TTTTTTTGATAAGCAGATAGAATGCTCATCATTTAAGAAAAATAAAAGAGGAGTCACCCTAAATAGCAGCAGTTCAACCTGCACATCAGGCACAAGGATGAACTGCTGTGCAAGGTCTGAGACTGCACCTGTGGTAAGAATCAGTCAAATACCGAACTGACTTTGTTAGAAAATATTCATCTTGGGCCAGCTTGGTAGTTTGTTGCAAAATGAGAAATTTTCTTTCTAGAAGTCCTGTGAAACACTTCAGCTATTTGAATATCAGACATAAATCAGNTCTGTTAAGAGAATTTACGCTTCCTTCCAGCTGAAATCTGATTGAAATTTTTGAATTAAAAAAAAAAAAAAAGTCCTGTGTCCCCCCCCGCCCCCAGCAGAGATTTGGTTTTGGCAGCTGGAATAAATAGGTAATCTATGTAGTGGAGAGGCAATGTTAGCATAAATGGGTCAAGACTGTAAGAGAAAAGTAAAAAAATGCACACCCTGGGACAATGGCAGAGTCTAAAGGCATCCATCACACAAGTATCAAAGCCAACAATGACATACTTGTGTGATGTTGAGAGGAGATGCAGAATATCACTCTACTTTGACATATCCCTTGATCACTCTGCAGTATCATTTCAGCATGCGTATTCTTTGAATTCGTTGATCAAGATGTTCATTAGGAACCCTGCTATTAGACAAAGTCATCTTTGAGGCTGAAGCATTAGTTTAAAGTTTAACAAAACATTGGGTAAAAACAAGTACACCTTACGTACCAGAGTTTTGCAAAGTTTCTGATAAACTGGGATATGGTTGAATGCTGAGTATTGCTTGCTTTCAAAAAGAAACTGGGAAAGCCATTATCGCTTCTACTTGCAAACCAAATCTAATGCTGGTTCACAAAGTAGCTCTTCTAATATAAAGCTGTAAATTTTGCTCAGAGCTGGTGTGGACTGGAGTGTGAACTCAGGCTTTGAAATTGAGAGCAGAGTGTTTTTCTTTGACCTCTTTTCTAGGAGCATGGTAGGAAAATACTCAAATTCAGAGGAGCTGAATGCCGAATCAAGGGGAAGGGAAAGGTGGAGGACTAGGATGAGGAGGAGGAATTAAAATGTGAGTCTGGCAACACGAGGGAGACTGAGATGAAAAGCTTTTGAGAAGAACAGGACCTAGATGAGGAGAGAGGAGTGCTAGTGAACCAAAAGCATGCCAATAAGAAATCACACAATGGAATCTCTGACTCTTTTCAGTGTAATTTTTAAATACAGTGCCATAAGCACTGTAACTAATTAATCCTGAGTTATAATAGATTTGTATCTTAGGTTTGAATGACTTTGGTGAAGAAAGTGTGAGCTGTAAATAATCTTTTCCTATACTTGGGACATAGTTAAGTTTTCTTTGTCTCTTCCCTTCCTCTTCTCCCATTCACTGAGGGCTAGTTATGTAAAGCACTAACATGGCTATACTGCTCTGGTAACCAAACTAGATCAACTGTCTCTGCATACTACTGCAGTGTGACTGTAGTTATACCAAAAGTCTGTGAGACAGTATCTAAAAATGAGGTTAATGTATTTATTGATAACCATATTCCAGGTTACATCAATCTGAAAGCAGATTTAAAATATATTTCTGTTTCAGTCAAAGCTGCTTCTGTTTGTTAGTTATTCCAAGCAGATTCTCAGACAGACTAGTTAAACCTGATTTTTTTTTTTTTGTCTTTTTTTGTTGTGGGGTCTTTTTTTTTTTTTTTTTTTTTTTTTTTTTTTTTTTTTTTTTTTAAATTCTCTTTTCTTAGTGAAAAAAAACAATTTTCCACCAAACCAGGCTAGTGAATATCAGATTCTGGGACCTTTTCAATCAGCCAGTAACTGCCATTCTTTCATTCCTGCTCCTTCCTTACTTGCTTCCAAGGATGTATGTACCTTTCCTACCCTGCTTCTAGTAACTGTGCCAGTGGTCTGTAGAGGACTTCTTGAGAGACATACGAGTACTTGCCATTTATCTGGCTACATTCCAGCACCCTGCATGAAATGCATGGCAGAAGCTGTGGACCTCTTTTGTGTTGTCTTGTGTCCAGTGTGGGTTGGTAAGTGTTCAGATGCTCCAAGGAGGGCATTTTTAATTTACTGAATGCTGTTCTTGGACTGGAGACTTTAGTGAAAAGAGCAGCTGAAGAGGAATAGGAGAGCATAGAAACAGAACTGCAATTGAACTGACCTACTTTACGCACCCTTAGCTGCATCCTGACTGAGCCATTCCCACAAAAGTTGGTTGTAGATATTTCAAATTTTTTTCTTTCCTCAGCTTGTGGCAGCAGTTAAAGTTTCAGTAGTAACAGGACAACCACAATGTTTACTCTTTCCTTTCATTAGGGTATTTTTATGCTCTATGCATAAATTTTCATTTCCAAATACTTGACGAAATAACCAACTTTATGAGAAACTTATAAAGACTTCTTAGGGTTTTGTTACATAAATTACCTTCTTGAATAACATAACTAGGTAAAAATTATAAATATTTTAGATAGCTAAGCTATATTTAGCAACGGGTTTTGGCTGTACTTGTGCTGGTTTTTGTGTTTTGTTTTTCTGTGAAGATTCAAGTGATCAGATTTTACTGGAGCACTTCTCCAGAAAGTAGATTTCAAAGATATTTGTAAAAGATGCATATAATTTTAGGTGTGCATATGCAGCAATGTGCCCTAGTGATATTTGCACAGTTATTCAGAAAACAGAAGTTATCTGATCACCCACACTTGCACAATCCAGCTTGGACTTTGATATTGGTGAGCAGTCTGTGGAAATTAATAGCATGCAGTATTTTATTTACTATGCATTAACACAGTGAGGTAAACGACGTTTTCTCCAAAACCCTTTAATAGTGCAGTTAAGCTTAATTTTATTCTTAGGTTGCTACAACCTCTGGATGCCATTTCTGGCTTTAGCCTTTTCTGATGGCCTTCTGAGGCCTTTTCTGATCCTATGCATGGATCATAAATGGGGAGTTTCTCCTAGACAGGGAGTAACTTTGGGTGGCTAGAAAGTAGTCTGTTAAACATTATCAGCTTTCCTATCTGAATCATCTTGATAGATGTCTGTGCTTTAAATCTGATGCTTTTGAGGGTTTTGTTTTGTTTTCTTTCTAGAATGGACCTTTTCTGAATCTTTCTTAGTTCGGGACACTCCATTATTGACTCATTTCCTCTTATTTAAGCTGTTGGTCTTTCATTTCTCCAGTCTTGCTCTCTATTACCGAGTGTAAGTGTGCTTTAGTGCAACTTTTGATTGCCAAAAAGAGGAGCTTTTACACGTGTGCGCACATGTGTGTGTGAAGTGGGGAAGACAGAGGTTGGCTGGAATTTCCACCTGTGTTCCCTGCCCTGAGAGATGTTTTCCCAGTGTATGAACTACTGGTTTAGGCTGTGAATTAATGGCTCTTGTTGGATTGAGTAGGAGATCTGGAAAGTGTGGTCTTCAGAGTTTGCAATTAGTGTGCATAAACTCTGATTACATTTATGTCCCAAATTGCTTTTTGCATGTAGATAAACATAAACATTTAGATTTTTAACAGTGTACCGTCTCACCTGTTGCTGTTTTTTCCTAAGACTGCCAATTCCCTTCTTTGTTCTCTAGTATATGGAAACAACGGACAGAAAAAACTACCCCTAGTGCCATTTTATTATAATATACCTGACAGAAGAGGAAGAAGGAAAAAAATGGAGAATGACCCAGTAAAGCTGTGAACTAGGAGAGAAAGAAAGAACGCTTGAGATGAGAACAGAGGAAGTGAATCAAAGAAATCTCTATGAAGCGGGAGAAAAGGTGTCACAGAGTGAAGCATCTATTTAGAATGAACGTTCTGTGTCCCCTTTTACAGCTTAACACGTCTTACAGCATTTTCTTGCCTGGGTCTGTCTGTCAGCATCTCTCTGCTACCCTTTCTACAAAGGCTGCCTGTTTCCTGGGCCCAGCTGCCACCAGCTGTCACCCATGTCAGAATCTAGACTCCTCTGTTGAGCATCCATCTGCTAATTAGTTATCCCCAGTGGCAAAATTTCAAAAGGCCACAAGCAGCTTTTCCTGAAGAACAGACAAAGCCTGCTGGGGCATAACACTTGCCCCTTCCTAAACAAGCACATCTTAATTACCCTTAAACAGACCCTTCTACTCCCCATCTGCTCCCATTGCATCGTGTTGCCATGGCAGCAGTTAATGCTAGCATAGTACCATGCAATAGGAAACTGTCACAGTTCCAGTATCATTCCTGCGGCTTATAATGAAGAGTATGGTATGGGTGCTACATTTGCCTCTCTTCAGTCCATCAGTAATTCCCCTGTTCTCACACACTTCCTAAATATATCTGCTAATGGTTCTTCCATCTCCTTTGCTCCTTCTTTTAGAAATGCAGGCTGCATCCCATCTGGTGCTGGAGTTTTTGGCAGCCTTTGCATGGTCTAATTTCTTCAGCTCTTTCTTGGTGTGAGTCTGGTTTCCTTCAGCATTTCTTCTTCCTCCTTGGTAAATTAATCTTGGTTTCTGACATCTGCCTCACTTCCTTTGTAAGCACTGAGGAAAAGAAACTGATTTTGTTTAGGGATGTCTCTATCCATCTTTTGGTAAAATACTTAGTTCATTCTTTAGAAGTCTGCAATCATCTTTATTGTTCACTTTTTGTTTATATGCTGGAAATGTCACGTTATTTACCTTTGCTTCCATAAGTAACTTTCCTTTCAGTCTTGAGTAATTTTTTCACGTTATGGATATTTAAGTCCCATTCCTGTTCTTAATTTTACCATGTGTAGCTTCTGACCATAAAGCCATAAGGAATGAAATAATTAACTATCCTTAAACCCTGAGAGTTGGTTATGACTTTATTTTAGGCATGACTATGGTTAAATGCATTTCAGAAGATCGATAAGAAATGTTTGTTTAACCATATCAGCATGCTGCAGTTTAACCCGGCAGGCAGCTAAACCCCACACAGCCGCTTGCTCACTCCCCTCCACTGGGATGGGGGGGAGAGTCAGAAGTGTAAAAGTGAGAAAACTCATGGGTTGAGATAAAGACAGTTTCATAGCTAAAGCAAAAGCCGTGCACACAAGCAAAGTAAAACAAGGAATTCATTCACTACTTCCCATCAGCAGGCAGGTGCTCAGCCATCTCCAGGAAAGCAGGGCTCCATCATGCGTAACGGTTACTTGGGAAGACAAACACCATCGCTCCAAACGTCCCCCCCTTCCTTCTTCTTCCCCCAGCTTTCTATACTGAGCATAATGCCGTATGGTATGGAATATCCCTTTGGTCGGTTGGGGTCAGCTGTCCCGGCTATACCCCCTCCCAGCTTGTTGTGCACCTGGCAGAGCATGGGAAGCTGAAACAAAGTCCTTTACTAGTGTAAGCACTACTGAGCAACAACTAAAACATCTCTGCATTATCAACACTGTTTCCAGCACAAATCCAAAACACAGCCCCGTACTAGCTCCTATGAAGAAAACTAACTCTATCCCAGCCAAAACGAGCACATTCTCCACCCCTTATTCCATACCATTTACGTCATGCTCAGGTCCCACACTATCCAATACATTCTCATTACCCACTACCACCCTTCCCATCCTTTGATATTATACACAGATATTATTCCTGTAGTCTATGGACCACCCCTGTAAAATGTCTGTAGGAGTTACTGGGCACCAAAGCCAGCTCAGGTCAGGTCACTACTGCAGTTGCACTGCTTCTTGTGAGGCTTATCCTCCATTGGTTCAGGTGTTTCCTGCTATAGTAATTCCTACAACATGTAACTCAAATCATGAGTTACAACAATTTGAAGGTATATCCATTGCAATCTCCACCCCTGGTCCCTTTGGACCAGACCATTGGGTTTAACATTGCAATGAACTCCTCCCCTTGCCCCTGCCCCAAATTTGAGGCATTTCAAAGACTAGATACAAGTATAGAAATGTTAAAAGGCTAAAAAATAAGTCACTCATTTTACAAAATTATACCTTCATAAAAAGGAACAGATCTAATTGTTAACGTGTATTTTGTAAAACATTTGAGATGTGCAGCAAGAGCCCATTGTTTACTTTCTTGAGTGATATTTCATGAACGTGCAGGTAGACATGTCGAGTAGAGAAAACTTCTGAGGGAAAGCAAGCCCCTAATTCTTAAAGTAGGGTGAACATCAAATGTAAGATACCTTGAATTTATTATTACTCTTGGTATTATGGCAAGTAAAAGTCTGTACTTGCAGTTTTGGCATATGAATGATAGTGACCAAAAAAATGATTTTTGCCACAAGAGCAAACATATTTGCACTGTAGAGAAAAGGCGTTTGTGACAGTTAGTAGGAAATGTGAAATCTTTGAGGGACTCAGAAGGAGAAAACATATTAGAGCCTGTAGAGGGAGAGATTAGTGGGGGTTTTGGTGTGTTTTGTTTGGTTGGTTTGTTTATTTTTTTAAACAAGTAAGATTAATAATTTGATGCTGAATATTCAAAAAGGAAGTCATTTCAATTCCAGCAGTTTCATTAACAGCTGTAGAGGTTTCTAAAGATAGTAAAAAGTAGTAAGACAATTCATTGCACTTTATCAGAAATTGTGTGGAGAAGATGGAGAGATAAATGATGATATTTTTAGTTTTCAGGTTACAAAAAAGAAATATCATTACTTTCGGCCCTGATAGCTGATGTAGTCTCAAGAATTTTGGAAGCACTGAAGGGTTTCCAAAGTCAAAAGAAGCCATATATGAGCTTTTAGAGTAAAGGAGTCAATATATTTTAAAATTGTAAATACATATATTGAACAAAATATGTGCAAACCCACCTTCTACTAATTTTTCCCATTTCTACTAGTTTTGGCATCTCTGCCTTGTAGAGTGCCATTTCAAAAGTGAATTACACACAGCGTAATGTAGAAGTGGATTGATAATAGAAGCAAAAGCCATTTTGGTATCTGTGATTCATTTCCTACTGAATTCCTACAGCTACTAGATTCAGACTTCCACTGAACTCAATCCCTGTTTATTTACAGCGTATAAAGCATAATCATTGCAGAAGATTTTAAACTGATCACTTAAAATGACTTAGCAGACTTACCTGGATCCCAGCTTGAGAAAAATTGCGTTTATGGTTCAACGTTTTAGTTGCTCATATACTGCAATATTTAGTTGCTCAGTGGTGCAAAATCTTTGGGTAGAAAGGCTGCACAAATCTATAATAAGGTAAACAGAGATAGACGGCACTCAGTTGGATGCTATGCTTTCTATTTCTACACCACAAAATAGTATGGTTTTAGAGGTGCAACTATGTAGTTTGTCTTTAGATACATAGTTAAACACTGTTCAGAACAGAAAGAAGTTTTTCTGCATTTTGTCATATTTCATATTTTATTAGGATTTTCATTCAAAAGGATCTGTTCAATCTCTTCATCATTGTCATAATACAGTTTCATATTAGGAAAGGAAAAGAGTAGTATCTATAAGTAATATAGGTGTATCTATTCAAAAGTAGAAGTCTAAAAGCATTTTAACACTTTTTAAAATACGGGATCTAATGTAGTGTTAGATAGAACCAGGCAGTGATTGGTTTTCTGCCATAGAGTAGATTTTATATAGCCATGAGCAGCAGTAATAATAATAATTTATCCATATCTATGTTGTAAGATGCTTAATTCTAAATTGTATGTATCTATTTTGTGCTCAGGAAAAGAGATATACCCTAACATCCAAAGAAACATAGTAACCAATAATTTTTAATTTAGCTTCTCCTAAATGTCTTTGTTTTCAAATGTTTTATGGTTACATATATATTTTTCTACTAAATACGTGACTTTTATTCACCAGAAGTAAAGAGTCTTATCTCTTCAAGGGGTAGGGAGGGATAAACTAAACAGGCTCTGCAAACTCTGTCAAAGAAACAAAAAACCAACCACCCCCCCAAAAAGAAGTTCTCATCTTCTGAACTGGCCAGACTTGAAGCTTGATGTAGTCATGCTCGTGCTCTTCAGGGCAGTGCTGCATGTGATCAGATAGAGCCACCTCCAAAAAGGGTGTATTCCAGAGCCTTGAACTCCCTGTGTGCGTGTGGCAGCAAAACACAAATCGCCTGCTGCCTCTGAGATGTTGCAGTAGTGGCTTTATTCTACAGAGGACCATGAAGATACTAAATCCTTTAAGCTCCTGTAATTTCTGTTCCCAGTGTGGCAGGAGAATGGACATGGGCAGCACAGTTGGAAGGTCAGAAGCAGTCTCTGAGCTTTTTTTAACCTGTGATTTTACAGGTGTTCTCTCTTTGCTGATTTCCACAGCATTACGTTGATTTCCATAGCATTACAGTATTGAAAGCTGATTAAGAGAAAAAGCAATTGAGTCTTTTGACTTATTTTGATCTCTTTTCAGCTGCTGCGTTTGGTCATCAGCTGAGCGTGTTTATTAATACTGTTATCATGTTTGGTCTTCTTGAAGAGCAATGTAATTTAGAAAGTCGATTTGTTGACATATTTTTATTACCATTTGAGTTGAAGATGGATTAGGAGATCTCATTTATTTTAACTTGGCATTTTTAATGAAAATTCAGCCCATCAGAATAATTCAGTGGCTTTATTCTGTTTGAGGAGACCCGCAGTTTAGGGTAGTATAAGTGACCACAGGATATACATGTTTTTGAGTGTACTTCTCAATACAGAGATAAATGTGTCGTGAAGTTACCGATCTCTCTTTCTCTCTCTGTTGTTTTGCCATATGATTTCCAAGAAAAGCTTTTCTGTAATATCCAGTACTAAAATTTTTAAAAGCTATAAAGCTATACTGTATCTGCTTGTTTTGCATTCATATTATAATCTGTATAGTTGTATCAGCATTTTATGTATGTAGGGATTTGCTTTTTAATATAAATGAGTGACAGCTATCAGGAATCGGTAGGAAAATGTTCATGTTTCTGACATAGTACTAGAAAACTTGGAAATGCAGGATAGTATATGTTAATCTGCTATATGCGTAAGAACCACAGTAGAGAATCAGTATTTGCATTTGATTGGAAAAACAAAAAATTTGCTTCTCGTTAACAGAGCTTTATTTGCAATAGGAAATAAATATACTAAACTAAGGAATATACTGGTTTTCTCTGGTACTTTTTCAGACAGTAGAGAAAGCAGTAAAAGCCTGACTACTTTTTGCTAGAATGGTTCTTGCATGTAAAAGTGGATACAACAATAAAAAGGACCTATATAGAATGGCTCAAGACATTGTATGCTTTTTCTAACACCAAAGTGGCAAAAGAATTAGAGATACATAATATAGGCAGTCTGGCTGTCCTCTTCCTTTTGTTGTTCCCTTTACCCTGATAAATTTTCACTTGTATATGGACAGAATGGAGGAGCAGAAACTTACCTATGCCCAGAACTAAAGAAATGTAGATGTACATTCACACAGACAGATACACAAACACGTCTGCAGTGCAGTATGCTATAGGGATTGTATGGGAGGGGAAGTGAGGAGTGAACTCTTGTTAACAGGGCCCAGGGAGCACCTATGGGGTATTCTTGCCAGTAGCAAACAGTTCTGCCTCATGTAATCAACATTATAGCTAGTCCCTTCCGTTAGGGTTTGTAGAGCAAAACATGTTGGTTAGAGCTTACCTTGGGAAGGTGACAAAAGCCCTGTGTTGGACAGGCTGCTCCTGGGGTCTAGAGAGTTGGAGTGGTCCTAGTGTCACAGTGGAGAAATGAGAAATCATTCTGCACACACTGCTGAGTCATGTAGGAAAGGAAGCCTGGGAGGGAGAGCTGGCAATTCGATGCTGCTCTGCAGATCTTAGTCAGTATAGACCATCCCTCTGCTGATCAGGTCGTTTTTAATGGTCATCAGCTTTTAATTGAACTGTTCTTCAGAACAGGTAAATAGAAATATGTTGTTCATGTCATTTCCCATGTCTTCCTAGAGTAGGATTTTCTTCCATAGTAAATAGTATATGCTATAATAACATAAAAAATTAAATTCTGCTTCTAATCTAGGAAAAGAAAATTATAATTTGATGTGTTTGTTTTATCCATGTATGTAAAGGCAAAACTGGTGACTATGTTTTTCATCCCCTAATTTGGGTAACTGGAGTAAAGCTGCATCTGTATGGCATCGCTGGAGCTGGGTAGTTCGGCAGCGTGGGAAGTATTTGTTAAACTTTGTATTTTGATGTAGAATGGTGAGGAAACAGTAACTTCAGAAATTTATTTTAGATGAGATGAATTGTATTTGAAATGTTTTTATTTAAAAGTAGAAGAAATATTTGCATGGACTACTACAAAGTATTTTGGGGGGGTGATGGAGTTGCGAATGGATACCTCATTCTTTGTACAATCAAAACTCATGTGATTTCAGTTTTGTTTGTGCAACAGATGGAAGGAAATGCAGTGTTATCCAAAGAGAATCTAATTATCCCGTGCTTGTTGAAGAAAAATACTTTGATTTCAGTCAGATTTGTTTGCCAGGTGATTCACAGTTTAGATCCTGAGTTAGACATGCCTGTGATCAAGTGTTTGGGCTTCCTTACTACAGATGCTATAAAATCTCGCACAACCTTATGGATTCAGTTCTACCTCAGATACATGAGTGAAGGTCTTAGAAATGTTAAAGTTCACGTATTGATGGATCCCCATCAAATTTTTCTTGTGACTCTTCCATAGAGATGTGTGTGCAAAAACTATAATGAGGTTATGTTAGAACTGAATTTGGAAAAACCGCTGTCCACATTGAAGCCTTGCCTCACAAACTGGCTGGTACTGAAAATGCTCATGTACTGTTGATATAATTTAGCAGTCATGGCTTGCTGACCTTGCTTACCTGACAGAAGCCTTCTTCCTTCATGATAAAAGTAAAAGTATTCTGGTGTGATAGCTTTCAGAGAGACCACACAATTATTCATTAATAAGAATAATTGCACGTGAGTAGTTAATTGCTACTAATATTTTGGGAAAGAGATGCAAAGTACCTGTGCATCTGACCTTTAAAACCTGCTTCTCTCTCATTATGCTACTGCCAGGAAGGGCTGCTTGCGTAGCCTTTTGATGCCTGTCCTTGTCAGCAGGACAACATGAGCTTTTATTTCCTCAGGGTACTCTGCTACAGATGTTATGGAAAGTTAATTTATATGGAGTAGCATTTCACCGACACTTCCATGGAGGTGAATCCTTCCAGCAATGTGACATGTACAAAAAGTAATATATTGTATATATGGAGGGCCCTATGAATGCAGTTGCTATGGAAGTATAAATTCAGTCTTACGTAGATTTGTTTTAAAGTTACTAGACTACTCACACATTTTTTTAATATATTAATTTCTAATTACTGATTTAGCTGGCTGTTTTGTTTAAATATGGATTGCTTTGTTATATACAAAAGTAATTTAGAACAATATCTTCGTTCCTAACCTAACCATGTTCTGCCATTGTCATGGAACATTTTTGAGAAATAGTATTTTATTAGGTAATTTTTAAAAGTTTCAATTTTTACTTCCTCAGAGAATATGTCAGAAGGAAAATTAAACTGGTATGGCTGAGGTAGTTGCAAGTTTTAAATCTGGCTTATGTGGTCAAAATTCTATTCAAAAAACATTTATATTTGAAGTGTTTATGATCACACTGGATATAAACTCTGCTTTTTCCACCTGGTTGTAGAGCCATAGCAGTCATTTTTGAAGCATTTCAAATTGACAGCATTTTGAGTGGCATTAGAATAGGTTAGTGCTGTTTGCTTTCTTTTTCAAAACAATATTTTAAGTTAGATTTAATGTGCATGGATTTTTTTTTTATTTAGGGAAGCACTGATGTATAAATGGAAATGTCAGTGACAAAAATTAGACAATATAAACTACGATACAAAACAATTTTATAGTCCAAAGGACTTCTGTTGACTGCCTGCACATATAGTAAAGATTATCTGATTAATTTTGTTGCAGTATTAACTGCAGATCATTGAAAGATTCTTTTGAGTGCTTATTTTAATGTAGCAAACTTTGTATGAAGTTCTGTAGTGTACCAGCTGTTACTCCCCCTTGCCCTTTTGATAGATTATTTGACAAAACTTAAACTTGTTCTCTGTTATGAAAATAATTGCCAGCAAACTTTGCTTTGTTAAAATTGCTGTTGGAAGTGTGTTGCATTACTTGAACACTTCAAGAGATAGCTTGGATTTTATCTGCAAAAAACTAAAGCTCCTCTTCTTGTTCTTCTTTTGTATAGTAGTAGCCTGTGGGCCACTGATGTTAAGATCAGTATAAAATGCACTTTTCAAATGAGTGAATGTGAAAAGAAGTATGTCATATTGTCTAAGTTTTAAATATATTGTATAATACAATATATTGTAGATATATGTATGATGTAATTCTATACTTTATATTTTATAATGTAATTCGTTATTTTATATATTTGTATATTTTTTGGAAGCCCTGAAAGTTTGGATACTTTGTAGCGAGGGTCAACATGCAGAATCTTAGAGAGTTTGAGGAAACCAGTTTCAGCATGTAGACGTTGCAGGAGTAAGGGGGTGTGTTTGTCACTCATGGAATAGATTGACACAA
>WAAD01042357.1:129508-147748 GCA_013389945.1 Fregata magnificens
TTTGTATTGTATCATTTCACTAAAATGTCTTACTACTAAAATTCATGTCTGGAAAAAACCCAGAACAATCTAATGGTTAATTCTTATTCTTTTGAAGGATCATGTTCAGTACTGTTGCTCTGAGCATCACTTCTGCTTTAAGCTAATGTTATTCTATTTGAAAATTTCAGAGTGTAAAGGGGAGCCTCATATGGCTCTGCCCTTCCTTATTTCCTGGGATGGCTCTTCAGATCTTCTGCCATAGCATGGGACCAGTGCAGCTTTTTTTACATTGCTGCATTCTGCCAGCTTTCTGAAGGAATAAAGAGTAATCAGTTGAGAAATTGTTTGAATTGTAAATTTATTTTTGACTCTTTTCTGAAGTCTTGGGAAGTATAACTCTTCCAGCAGAGCAGGGAAAGATACCTACATCAAATGTCTAGATATAGTCCTAAGACTGCGAACAAAATCGTAGTGAATTTCCCAGGGCACTGTTGAAAGAAAGCGACATCATAGTTTAGTTAAAGACAAAATCACAAATAATCCTTCACTAATTGGTTTACTTATAAATTAATTACTCAATCTGATGTATACAACATTTTGTTTATGACTGATAAGGAAAATGGGAACTCTGTAAAAGTTTAGTAAGAAAACAGTAGCATGAATCTAGACTGTTTCCACAATACAAATGGTGAAAGTAAAACATACCCTTCTGAAGAAGATTTTTTTCATCAATAAATTTGAAACCACTCTGCCAAAAGGTTTTGTGTTCACATTCCCATTTTACCAATAGTCCAGCTGTACGTGTAAATCTATAATTAAATAAAGCCAGAAACTTTGACTGGGAAGGAGTCTGACAGAACCTGGAGAATTTCTTAGTGTGACCCAGTCCCTAAACTTGTATTGATGCTTTGATTCATGAATAGGCAGAATAAAAGAAAAGACAAGACTGTTGCCTATCTTTTCCACTACAGCTGTTTTTGATGCTGTGGTAGGAATTTCAAAGACCAGCTCTAGCTGTATTAAACTCAACTGTTGAAATTCCATGACGTAGACTTAAAATTCACCAGCTTTCTTTTAATAAATTGGGTGGAGGTGGCTGGTTTTGACATTTGTAGTCTTGGATCAGGCTTTTTAACTTTTTTGATGTGATGATCAAGTAGCCTAAAAAGTGTTTTGTTTTAGATTAAATCTGAGAGTGTCACCTAATCATATGATCATAGAAGTTGAGACTTCTGCAAAGAAACAATGTAATTGATGATTAAATAGAAACCGGTAAGGTTGCTTGCTGTTGCAATGTATTCCTACAATCAAATGTCCTTCATCCCTGTCTTTCAGGAGCACAGCAAAGATGTTCTATTAGGCTCTGGCCTCAGCCTCCCTTTGCATTGGAAAATTTTTTCTGCTTTTGGTGGAGAGCTGCTGTGAAGACTTGATCTTTTAAATAGCTTTATTCTTAAAGACAGAAGTTATGAGAAGGCCAGGAGAACCTATTTCATGTAACCTGAACCTCAAAATTATTGAAAAAAACACATGAAAGAAGCAGACTAAGGTCATGAAGAGAATTAAGCTAGTTTATTATTCCAGGTGCAAGATGGCATCTCAAATTGTGAGTTATGTCACTTTTAAATCATTGCCTCAGAGCAGAGCTAATTAGTTTTGTAGAGTTAGTTTAGGATTATGGTAGCATTTAAGTAGGAAGTCCTATTAACATTTCTTCTATGGATTGCCTTGTATAGAATATCAACTTCGACTTCTCCAATTATTTCTGCTAACTCCATGTCATAATAAATCAAGTGGCTTCGCTTTTTCTGTACTAATTCTTGGTGGCTCTAGAGCTTTTGGAGCTCAGTGGTATTAATGCATTTTCCTGAATTCTAGGAATATTTTATCTTGTTTATATGTTGTAGCTAGAAAGGTAAAGAACATAATACTGTAGGTTTAATGCAGCATTAAGATGTCATAGCCCTTCAATGTCTGACGCTTAATTCTGTGTTTTCTTCAGTGTAAGCTCTTGCCCTTGGTCATTGGGTTAACTGCATCTCTCACTCTTTCCTAATAGTTTCATGCTGCTCCTGCAAGTATGTCGCACTGATCTCTCAGAGCAAACATGCAGTAGCTCACTGTCTGAGAAAAATTTTAATGTGGAAATTAGATGTACTTAATTTCATGAATGATGTATATCTAACTTCATCTACAGTATTTCATAATGTAGTGTTGGCTCTCCATCATAATCCACAATGACCACTCCTTCAAAGGATTGCTGATGTGTTTATCTTTACTGCTGTACTTGTGCCAATGTTAGAAAAGACTGATTTGTGATAAAAACATTAAGCACACTGAACTTTTTTTTTTTTTAATGCCTGTTAATGTGGTAATTGATATTTTTATGCCTCCCTTTCTCTGTTGTGGCTTCCAGCATGGTGGTGAGCTTCACCTCAAAAGTTGTGATAACAGCATAACAGGTGTGTCCTATTCCATCAGTGGAAAGCTTTTTTGGTATTTTTCTGAGAAGCTTTAGGGAAGGATATTGGAAATACTTCAATTGCTTTTATTAGGTTCTTTGTGCTCTGCAAGAGGCAAGGTCATTGCAAAAGGCTTGCATAGGACCCGAGTTTTCCCTTCTAACTACATGCCTAGCCCAGCTTAGGTAATGCCTTGCCCAGGATATTGAGAAGTACGGCATAAAATAGCAAAGCTCGGAAGACAAGTGTGAAAGAGAATTTCAGTGTTTGATGTGTGACCATGTCACTGGTAGCTGTCACTTTTAAATGCAACTTCTATACAGAATGTGAGACTTAGACCCACAGAGAAGAGCAGAAATTGTAAGAGCCTGTTACTTGATTTTGACAGAGTGCTGGATCCTTCTCTCTTGTCTTTGCATGTGAGAAGACGAAGAGATTACTTTGGAAACACCAATAGAGGTTTCATCATTAATGAATGCTGATATGGAGAAAGTACTGTAAAGATAGATAAACCTGACATAGGTTCTAAACCTTGTTGTCAGCTGTGATGCTTGGAAGAATATGAAGCTGGCATCTAAAATTTGTAACACAACTTCTGTCCTTTGGCTAATAATGTGGAGATTACAGGGGTGTTTTGTTCATTTGCTTTTCAAAAAAAGTGCTTGTGGTAGCTCTCAAAAAACTGTTTGGGACCCTTCTTTTCCTGAAGGTATGTGGCTAATGAAAGGCACTTGGAGCAGAGTTGATACAGTAGGTCCTTCAGCATAGGGGACTCTATCTTCTTTGAGCTTTCAGAACTTTGTAGACTTCATAGAACTTTGTAGACTTCATTAGCTGAGGAAGGATCTTTGAGTAGCACGTGCTGCATTGGTTCTGCCAGGGATTAATGAGGGGACAACTGAATAAATAAGGAAAGTGTTTTAACCATGAAGAATTAACTACTATTTGGTGTTGTAGCAGGAGAGCTATAAAGGGGATTTGGTGTTGAGATTCTACACAGTTCTGATGACTTTATATGAAAGTTATATGTCAGCAAAGGACTGGATTTCGTTAGCCTTAGCATCACACCATGTGTTTTTCATTCCCTGAGAGCCTACCCAAGTCAATCAACATAAAGTTAGAGGATGTTCACCTTTTGTTACTTTGGCGGTTTTTGAAATGGCTGAAGTTTCATATGCAAACTGTACTTGTCAGAGAAAAGGTGTTGTCTGTTTACATTTTTTGGAATCAAACAAATTTTGACGTCATTTGCACCCCGGCTACTTATTCCTGTGGGGCAATCAAGACTTCTTTAAAGATGTGAATTTTCAGGAACATGTGCATGGTTCATAAAAGAAATATGATATAACCAATAAGGTGTATTTACTCCAGGAGAATTTGCAGTACAAGGTTAGCAATTGAAATACTGGCAACATAAAAAATAAACAAAAAACTGATGAATAAAAAGAAATCAATTTCCTATTTTTGGTAAAAGTTCCATTAACTGTTCAAATGAATTTGCAGTTAAAGGGCTAGAACAAGTATGTTAAAAATCATGTTTAGTATGATAGAAAGCTCAGTGTTTTAACAACTATCACTCTATCAAGTATATTAATTTTTGCCTGTATTAGGAAAAATAAATGCATAAAGCTCTTGGGTTACAATGATTACATGTACAAAAATCAAGAAATAGTAAAATGAGGTGATATATAAATATTGAGTCTGCAAGGTATCCGTTAGTGCAGATTTTATACTACTTATAGTACCAGTGTTTCTCTGCATGTGTGAAAATATATAGAGACACAGACATCTAGTTACCCATTATTAAATGGTAGCAGTATGTCTTTTATTCTAGAAGTTTTGACTTTGACACAGATTTGTCACAGATTCTTTTTCATACACACAATATAGGAGTGTTAAATTGTAAAAATACTTGAAATCTTGTTTTCTATAAAAATTTGCAATGGAGGTACAACTTAACCCTTGGATGTATCAATTGGGATTTTTTCTGTCAAGTAAGGCATAGGTTGGTGAAGAGGGAAACTATTCAAATTCTTGTTTTTCATTTGAAAAACACTAAAAAAGATCCAACCATTTTAGATTTAAGCTTGCCAAAAATATTTGTAGCATATGCATTGACAAAAGATAACATCTTGTGAGAATAGTGACTGGAAAGATTGTAAACTATGGGCATGCATACGGAGAAAAGACACAACAGAATTTCTTACTAATTTCAGGTAACTCAATAGGAGTATGAGTGTTATCTGTCAACGTGAACACTGAGTATCTAAGGTGCCACATGTTGAGCACATGTTTATTCTTGGCCTCTTACAGCTTGTGCCTTTCTATTTCTCTACATATTGAGTTCCCTACCTATTGAGATTTCTGTCTGCCCATACTGGGCCAGGTTTTTTACGTCTAAAGCAATAAAATGATAGCTAAGCTGATGCAATTGAGTTAATGATTGTTTTAACATATGTTGAAAAGAGGGGAAAGGAGTAATTAACACAATGCGTAGTTGATATGGAGGATGCTGCTTAAATTGTAATTGTTGTTTAAAAACCAAGTAGTTATATATATCCAGAATTTTATTCACCTTTTTTCCCCCCAACTTGTACAAACTCATGATACTTACAAATCCTTTCCTTCTTTAAGATACCCATATCCTCATCAAAAGGGATTTAAATTGTTTTAAGACTATTTTCGATTATAAAAATACTTCTTTCAAATCTTCTTAATAATGCTTATTCATAAAACCCATTAAATTTTCAGAGTGTGTGATAAAAGTGGGAGATAAATGGATGATTTTGAAATGGCTGGAGGAAAACAAGTCAACTAGTGAAGTCTAGTTTTGATTTAGCTTTCCTTTATAGTGTGAGATTTAGGATTTTGTCAGATTAAAGAATACTCTACTTTCTTCTTTAAAATGTATAAAATGTTACCATCCATGTAATTGTATGACAGGCTGGAAGTTCTTGAATGTCTAAATAATAGTTTTTTCTTGTTTGCCTCTTGCAGTGAGTAATAATAGCCTGTTTGGTTTTTTTCCAGATAACCTTTTTCATGCTGCTGTCTGCAGTATGCGTAATGCTGAACTTGGCTGGTTCCATTCTCTCTTGTCAGAATGCTCAGCTGGTAAAGTCCCTGGAAGGATGTCAGTTGGTGAGTAATGAAATACAAGTCTTTTATAAAAGGCAATGGATTTTATTTTTCATTTGTTTGGTTTTTATACACATACTCCTTTAATTTTCAAAACAGTATGTGTTTAGTAGAGCCCTCTATAGGCATTACAACATGAAAAATCACATTGGGAAAAGTTTGAGAGCTAAAGTGTTAATGTATTTACAGTGTTTTGTCACCTCAAAAAGTAAGGTGTAATATTAGAAAGACTTGCTTCTTAGTGTCATGGTACAAATGATGCTTAAGCAGAATAGGTGGAATACAGGCCACATCAAAGCAATGCAGTGATTACCATGGGATGTCAGCAGTATCAGGATTTCATCCAATAGCTCCTTATACAGCCAGTGTATTTCACAGATGGGCTGATAGTAATGTTTCATATGCGTACATTAATATTTTATTTGCCAACCTAAATTAGTTCTTTTTTTTTTTTTTTAAATTTCCAAAGCAAATGTATGTTACTTATGTTAAATAAAATACAGAATAATAAAAGTTATCATGATGTGGTATGCTCTAGGTTATTAAAAGATACAGTATACCTAAAGTCTTCATGGTTTTCTCTCAGGAGAAAAGTACATATACGTTGAACTCTGATGTATTTTCTGACATAAGCTAACGAAGACATCTACAGAACTAAACTCATGTCTGAAATCTCTGATTTAAAGTAAATAATAAAACAATGATACGTAATAAAACATAAATTCATTGACATTAAATTGTAAGATTGACAAATGGACTGGAGAATGTTTCTAGATAGACATCAGTGCTCTCTTTAGTTAATCTGGCAGTCAGTAGACCAATCAAACTGTTTAAACTGTATGAGTATGCACTCATAGGATTCAGTACCTGTTAGGAAAGTGTGCACACATGCACCTCAAGAAATTGATTTGAATGATAAAGAGAAAAGACATTTTTTTTTCTAATGCCAACAGATTGACTCCACAAAATGCTTGTGCGCCTCTTCAGCCATTGTTTTCCTCCTTCGTTCTAAGGTTTTTGTCCAGTAAAGCTCTTGAGGCTTCTGTTTGCGCACAATATATTTAATAAAACTAAGTTAAAATAATGTAAAACGTTTCAGCAAATATTTCGAAAGGCACATGAAAAATACAGAACAGGAAACCATTTGGGTGTGACCTGTTGCATGCCCTCACCTTGTTTCGTCAGCTTTTAAGTCTGTGTTCTGTTTTCCTATCACCCATCCTGTTTCAGAGGGGTGTGTCTGCAGATCCATCAGTTAGGTAGTCTGGAACAGCTTAGGTATTCTACTAAGCTTTCTACAGTGTCTGCAATTTCCAGGTGTGACTGGGGTAAAGGCTTTATAGAACCAGATGGACGGAGCTAGATAGCTACCTCAGTGGAAAACCAGCAGAGAGGAAGGGAGGGTTTTCCATATAAAACATTTGAGCTCGGAAACTCAATAAAGCTCCTGGCTGTCATTTTGATGGGGAGTTGGAGTTGCACTGCAGAGCTGGAAAAATCAACTGGCGGAACCTGGAGCTGTTGTAAGATGTATGCTGTACTTTGGAGTGCTATGGGAAAAGCTCTTTTGTTGTGGGATTTGTTAGTTTTTTTTCATGAAAAAAACAAGTATCATAGGTATTTTTGGTGGAAGATCTTTGAAGTGAGTCTTACTAATTTGTTTTGAGATCCTTGCTTTGATATTAGGACTATTTAGAAGTTTTCCTTCTAGAAGAAGAAAAGAAGACTTTGAGGGACTGCATTTAAATCAGAACTTCCCATGAAGACTTACAAAAATGGTTTCATATCTGCATGGAGGAAAGAATAAACAATGTCTCAAAATTAATGCTTTCCTAACTATATAATGCAACTATATAACTATATTATGTGACCTATCTGCTATAATTTTCAAACACAGTATTTTGACCTGGAGCATCATTGTAATGAATATCTTGGGCTTGTGTCTAGACATCATGCTCTGCTGGTTGATACATAGTGTTCCATATTCTCAAGCAATGCCATCTTGCCACATCTCTCATGTAGGTTAGTATCAAAGCACTAAAGAAAAAAATGAAGGAACATTGGGATTTTGGAAACATGAATTTACCTTTTCCTTGCTCAGTAGCTCATTGTTTGATTTGTTGGCAAACTCCCCTAGAATTTCTGTACTGTTTGATAAATAAATTATTTCAGAACCAACATATTCTTAACTACTTACTGGTTTTGACATTTAATTAACTATAATACTAAATGAAAACAATACGTGTTTAGGTATATATGGCTTAGAGGAGCCATTTGTACTTGTGTGTGCAGTCTTTCATCTCCCACTCAGTAGTAACCAATGTCATTACGGACACGGTTTTGACAGATGTCCAGTAAGCTGTGTGAATAGAATTTAAACAGCAAATCCTGTCCCAGATGGAGAGGAATGCATGTAGCAAGAACAGTGCCATTGGTGCTGTTGCAGCTTAGTGCATGCATGGGTCTTGCTGCGTGTGTATGTCTGCGTGTGTATGTCTGCTTTTCTAGTTCCTTTTAGGCAGCCATTAGCACACAGGGCTACTCAGCAAAGCCTGCTGAAAAATCCCTACACCTACAGTTCAATTGCTTACTCAGGCTACTATTAACTGTGATTATGTGTGTGCTTGTTGGAGTCTATGTTTAAACATGTTGACAGTATTTATCATTTAGTAATATGACGTAGCCGTACGTGATCTGTGTTCCGGGATGTATTGTGATAATGTATTTGTGTTAGGATTCTTCATAGGCCTTCGCACCAAGCAGAAAGACTCAGACAAATGAAAGGAAATGTTTTAATTTCTCCTAATACAAGCTATAATAGAGGTGTAGGAAAAAAGGAAGAAAATCAAGTTAATGAGAATCAAGGAAGTGGCATTGCAGGGACAGAAAGTTGAAATAAGCAAAGTTCTGCTTAATTAGCACATTCATAGACAAAGAAAGCACTGGCTTCAGCCAGTGGTTAGATGTTCAGTACCAAGAAAAAGACCTAACTCAACAGAAAGTCTTTTTACTCTTTTAAATGTTCTCTTCAGTGACCTCTCTTCTGGTTATGAACCCCACGTCTCTTCTTCAATTTTGGTCAGAATCACCACCTCTAATAGGAAAACTAGCGCTGCAGAAGTAATCATTGATGAAAATTAGAAGGAATAAATTCATTTTGGATAAGGTGAAATTTAGAAGAAAAGAAAAAAGCTAGTNTGGAAATTTAATGTTGTTTCAAAATATCCTAGATTCAGTGATTTTCATGGGACCACATTTGATCTGAACTTTAAAATAGCCTTGGGTTCTCTAACTGTAAGATCATAGAATTGTTAAGGTTGGAAAAGACCTTTAAGATCATCACGTCCAACCATTAACTGACCACTGTCAAGTCCATGCCTAAACCATGTCCCTAAGCGCCACATCTACATGTCTTTTAAATACCTCCAGGGGTGGTGACTCAACCACTTCCCTGGGCAGCCTGTTCCAATGCTTGACAACCCTTTCGGTGAAGAAATTTTTCCTAATAGCCAATCTAAACTTCCCCGGGCACAACTTAAGGCCGTTTCCTCTTGTCTTATTGCTTGTTACTTGGGAAAAGAGACAAACACCCACCTTGCTACAACTTCCTTTCAGGTAGTTGTAGAGAGCAATAAGGTCTCCCCTCAGCCTCCTTTTCTCCAGGCTAAATGACCCCAGTTCCCTCAGCCGCTCCTCAAAAGACTTGTGCTCTAGACCCTTCACCAGCTTCATTGCCCTTCTTTGGACGCACTGTGTATTTGCCCCTCTTCTTCCCTCCTTTGTTTTGCCTTCTCTAGTCTAGTTCTAATCAACAGTGAGGGAAGGGTGTGGTATCGAACAAGTGCTTTCAGTGCGCAGGCAGAGGGTTCGCAGGTGGAAGCAGACTTTGCCCTTGGGTAGGCGTTTTGGGATTAAGAATTTTGGTGGGTGGGCATGTAGGAACTTCCTGAGGAGGTGTTTTCCCCGTTTGTTCTCTTGTGGCAGAATCCAAAGGAAACATTTGCTTGTTTCTCCAGGTTAATGGAAGATTGTCACTTAAGCAAGAATCTTGCAAATAGTGTTTTGCATTTTTTCCAAAGCCCAGTGTACTTGGCTAGTAAATTAAAAGGCAACAGTTATGTTTCATTTGTACTTCCCTCAGCTTTTTGTTCCTGCTACAGATGGAATGTGCAAATTTTCATCTGGACTAATGAAACGATGAGCTGGCAAAAGAAGATAAATGAATGTTCAAACTACTAGTTTCAATTTTCAGAGCATGATGAAATAATAAGTAGCTTTGTCACAGTGTGTTGTACTAGATGAGGGCAATATAATTTCATTGTGACTGTTTATCATATCATAATTGTTTAAAAAAAAATACAGTTTCTTCTGCCCAGACCTTACTTTTTAGATTTTCCTTACTCAAAATCACATTTCAGTCAGGCTGGGGACTTGCACGTAAATACATTATATTGCCACGTTGAAGTGCTCATACGTATGAAATTCTAGAGTTCTTTTCTTGTAGACCACCTGCTGGGAGAGATGCACTGTAGTGAACAAAACTGCTTTATGATTAAGGGTAGGATTTGACTCAGAATTTGGTAATGTATTATGTTGAACATATTTAATTATTTTATTACTGTTTTTCACTCAAAAAGGAAAAATACTAGTTTCTTAACAACTTGTTCTAAGCTTATATTTCATGTTAATTCCTTAGATGGCTCACTTTAGTATTGTAGATCTGTGCAGTCCTCCACTTTGTGGCTGGGCGTACATTATCAGAGAGCTCTAAATCCTTTGATTGCCTTCTAGGATACAAATTTACTTTATAGGATACAAATTTACCTTACGGCAATGCAGCTCTAGGAGTCAAAATCCAGCTTTTGTAGACATGCAGTGTGGGGTGTAATTAACATCCCACGTAACTGTACCAGACAAAAATAGGCTAGTAAATTTCCAAGCACAGTACAGTACAAAAGGAAAATTCAAAATAAATTCTGTTTTACTTGTAGTGTTTCTGTCAAACTCATTTGTGCTGAATGTACGGCTTTAAATGTGATAATAGTATCTACTGTATTGTGGAGTTTAAATTCAGAAGAGTTTCAAGTGTAGAGTAGTTGTTTGAAGAAAAAGAATGAGACACAAGGGTCTTATTTTGCTTTAAACACTGGGGATTTATTGTAGATTCCATAATATATATTGTTGTGTGAATATGAAAAATGTGCTCACCATATGTTAGCATTTTGAATGTGTAATTTGTGAATTTAGTATTTGTGCTCTTTATCCTGCAGCTTAGCAACATACAACACTGAGGAATGAAAAATGCCAGTAGCTTTAATGGCTTGTTATGAAAATTTAATTGGAATTTTCTTCCCATGACTAGCTGTAGATTCTGCAGCCAAAACCTCAAGATACTGCTTGAAGTCAGTGAGAGTAGGATGTGTACAGAGCAGTTACACACTCAACTGTTCATTAATGTGTGTATGAGAAACATTTCTGTCTTACGAATTTCTTTTTCAAAAAACTGATCGCTAAAAGTGCTTAATGTGTGGGTAGAACAATTTGTACATTTTAATTTATATTCTATTACTGCACAAGACAGAATTTTGTTAGTGATGTTTTATTTCTTAGTCTTTATTTGTCTTTACTGGGTGTACCTGTCTTATTGTGTCGTTTATCCGTTTAAAAATAAACGCTCTAGCTTTAATCAAATTTACAGCTGCTTATTATTCAGAAAAGTAGTGAGTGTCTACCTCTGTATAGAAAGATTGCTTATAAATTATTATTCAGTTGTACAGCTGAAATTCTCCTGTGGTTATAGTAACATATAAAGGAAGACTCCTTTTTCCCTGAATTATCTTTAGCTGGAATAGACAAAGCAAGAAAAAGCAAAGCAAGTGCAGGTTCACAAAGAGATGACTGGCACAGCACAGTTCCAGAACTGAGGTGTCTTTGTATTGCATTTTGTGCTGTAACTGCATTCAATTCTGTGCATAATGGAAAACAATTTTTAAAATTCCAGGAAAATATATGTACTTTTTTTTGTTCTTATTCACTTGACAGTTTTTTCTCTTGGTATTTCCCTGCCACTCAACTTTATTCCTTACTGGATCCTCCTGCTCTTTCTCTTTGCATAAGCTGCTATAATTGACTAAAGTTCCTTCCCATAAACATACCAGTGAGGCTTTCTTGCACTTCACTGCCTTGTTTTCAACTTTTGAACTTTTATATTTTGTTTTAAAATTTTGTCCTGCTGTTTTTATGTTCCCTATAAAAAACCCTGAATGTTGATTTAGAAGAAAACATAAAATCTAGTAAATCTTTTTAAAAAATTTTTAAAAATATTAAAATCTTTTACTAGAAGTTTTACATTTGTAATAGGGAAAGGGTAGAATGCAAAATAAGACTGTTACTTCATCCCTAACTTGCCCTTTTTGGTGAGAGTGTATATATACTCAGCAGTAATTTCTTCTTTGTTAAGACACCTTTAATACCTAGACAGAATTTGATGAATCGATACAGATGAAAAAAGTCTGGTCTGTGCACTCTTTTGTTACTTTGTTGTAACATAGGGGCTCTGTGTGTGTGTGTGTGTATGTATTTTTAATAAGTCTGAAGTTCTCTGTGTTCTTTGTTGTTGGAGGATCCTTTGCTTTTTTTGATTCTCTGCTACATAAAAGTCAGATTTTAATGGTTTTTATCACTTTTGAAGTAACAGCACTGCTTTTTGGCAAGACGAAATAAACTTAAAGGACAGTTTCTGCATGTAGGCAGCTCAGGCTGATGTTTGAAATCTTAAATATGGTTTGGATGAGGGTGTACTGTGCAACTGTCATAAATATGAAAGTACACAAACTATACTGTGATTACTGACTATGGTTACTAGCATGAGTAGGAATCTCAAAGTGGAACGCAAATATATACAGGAAAACTGATGCTGGGGAGTATGTGCAGGGGTTAAAGTGAGTGATGCTTTATTCTTGAACTCTGCCAACCAAAGAGATTGAAACACAGCAGAGAGAGGAGAAGGAACACAGTTTTGGAGGCACTGCTGATGTAATTGTGTCTGAGGCTGGCAAACACCAGCCCTGCAGCTGGAAGGAGTAAACCCAACTCCTTCTCCCTGTACCAATGTAGCTCTATTGTTTGTGCCACTGTCTGTACCTAGCCACACAGTGAATGGCTTTTGAGTCTGATCCGAACTGAAAATAAACCACTCCCACACCAAATAAGAAAAGTTAGTTTTGACAATGTTTAGGTCACAGGATAGCTGTATGAATTCTTGATCCTGTCTGCACAAGTGTGAGACAGCAGTAGGGCAGGGATGAGCATTCTGGAGCACGAGGGCTCAAAACTGCTTTCAGTTGCTGTGTTGTTGAAAGCACAAATGCAACGACATGCTCAGCCTTTTGTACTGCTCCCTGTTACAAAAACAAGAGTTAGCAAAGATGTCACTTCACAAACATCTGAAGGAAAAGGTGCACAATGGGGCAAATTGTTAAAAGCTCTCAAAAAATGTATGTCTAAGATTAAAATAGAGTTTTGTTTTGCAGTCTGGTTGCAAATCTTACGTGTTTTTGAATATGCTATGATTTTTAAGATGTCCCTATGTTTTGCAGGAACTTTCATGTAAACAATTCCCTTCTAAGTATTTTAAGAATTGAGTTAAAGGGAGAGTTACTGGGCAGTACAAAGTTATGGAACATCTTTCAGAATGAACCGAGAATCTCTCATAGATGGGGAATCTTGACCAAGAAAATATTTCTCTTTTTAGCCTGATTTCTGTGACACCTGTTCATTACATGAGGTAAAAGTAGATTGGGATCTGTATTTCGTATTGGAAATGTCCAATACATCCCATCATGAGTCAGTGACTATCTTTCATTGAACAGGGGCAGCATGAATCAGAGAATAAATGATCTTGCAGTAGATAGCTTTGTGTGAAGTCCATTTTCCTCATTATAAAAAGTTTTTAGCAGCTGAAGACTATTGATTTACTCTATGCCTGGTGCTGGTATAGCCCGTTTGCAGTAGCATTCTGGCCGCTGAATTTGACACAGCTCTAAATTCAAAGTGTGAGTTTTGAACTTCCTCTGTAGCGTTTATCTAATAGTTGACACCATTTCCAGAGAGGTTCAGGAGCAATACCTCCCCACTGGCATTTAGTGCTTTGTATTTTCCATTGATTTGAAGAGCTGAGGTTATCTGATCATAAACCATGTAGCTGGGTCTTGCTCAGATCTTTCACTTTTTTAAAAAAGGTATTAAAAGATTACAGGAATTGAAAAAAAAAAAAAAAACCCTGTCTGAAATTGTTAAAGCAGCTTGGTGAATTAAATTGTATGCTAATTAGAAATAAACAACACAAGTGTTATAAAGGTGCTTAAACTATTTTTTTTTCTTTATTTCTTTTACAGTGTCTATGGCTTAGGGTGTGACCAGTCTCTGTGAGTTGCCATAGCCAATTATTTCCAGTGCTGCCTTTGAGTATATGGGAAATGATATAAATTACGTACCCAGATTTTTTAAAAACTTTTTTACAAATTATACTGGCTAGAGGGCAATCTGGAGTCTCAGGAATTGAAGCCCACTGAGAGCATTCTGCTCGGAGCGTGTGTTGTCGTTTGACCCCAGCTGGCAACTAAGCACCACACAGCCTCTTGCTCACTCCCCCCTGGTTGGATGGGGGTGAGAATCAGAAGGATAAAAGTGAGAAAACTCGTGGGTTGAGGTAAAGACAGTTTAACAGGTATAGCAAAAGCCACGCACGCAAGCAAAGCAAAACAAGGAATTCATTCACTGCTTCCCATCAGCAGGCAGGTGTTCAGCTGTCTGCAGGAAAGCAGGGCTCCATCACGCGTAAGGTTACTTGGGAAGACAAATGCCATCACTCCGAATGTCCCCCCCTTCCTCCTTCTTCCCCCAGCTTTATGTGCTGAGCATGACGCCATATGGTGTGGGGTAACCCTTTGGTCACCTGGAGTCAGCTGTCCCGGCTGTGCCCCCTCCCGACTTCTTGTGCACCCCCAGCCTACTCGCGGGTGGGGTGGGGTGGGGTGAGAAGCAGAAAAGGCCTTGACTCTGTGTAAGCACTGCTCAGCATTAACTAAAACACCCCTGTATTATCAACACCGTTTTCAGCACAAATCCAAAACATAGCCCCTTACTAGCTCCTGTGAAGAAAATTAACTCTATTCCAGCCAAAACCAGCACAGCATGCCTTCATCACTGTATATGGCAAGCATTCATTCATCTGCATCTCATCTGGTAAAGTTTATTATGTTTTTTTTAATGTACTCTTATCTCTGTTCTTCCAACTGTTGTTCTGGTCAGCAGCAGGTAAGCAGAGAGTACTAGATAAGCCTGACAGGGGTGATGCTGAAATATGTATAATACATATATTTAAATATGTAGCTATTAAGATTATGTGAACAATTTAAACATTCTTCAAGGTCTTAAGCAGTAATAAAATATTCTGTTGAAAAGATTTTACGTATAAGGCTGTGCGAGGTAATTCTACAAGGAATGCTGCTGTCTGTCTTGTTGTTGTTGTTGTTGTTGTTGTAAAAGAGTAAGTAACATGGCCATTCGGAGCTCTCACCACCCAGCCACTGTGCTTCCATCTTTACTTGGAGGAATACAGGACTGAATGAGTATGCCTGAATGGTACATTGAATCTTTTATTCTTTACATGAAAAGCCATGGAAGTTTCTCATGAGCGTCATTCTTGCTACTGATTATTGGAGTATAGAAGCCTGGGATCTGGTATTTTTAAACTCATAGTTCAAGGAACTCCCGTGTGATACTAATTACTTTTCTCAATACTAACCCGGATTGAATTGCAACTAGTGACCTGGAGAAGTAAAGTATTGTATCCCATTGTTAGCCCTTTAAATAACCTGCAAAAATGGGAATGGAGAAAGCACGGAAATATCCAATTGAGAAAATTTAAAGCAATGACAGTTCATATTAACAGGCTAGGTGAAAACATGTACGGAGTTAAATTTTGGCTTAAAAAAAGTCTTGGTTGGAAGGAACCAGAAAAATAAACATTGCTATGGTTTTTGGGTTTGGGTTTGTTTGTTTGTTTGTTTTGGTTTGTTTTTTTTAATGAGGAAGTCAGAATCAGTATAATGAATATTTTCATTGAGCTGAATGGGTTTATTTTAGAATCACTCATAGATATCTTAACTTTAATTTCCTTTTTGAGAATGATCAGGGTTCAGTATTCTTAGCAAGGCATGCTTTAATGCAAATCTTTGAAGAATAGAATGCATAATGCTTTTTAAAATGTAAAAACATTGAATGCTTATTGTATTCAAGACAAACTGAATGCAGGAAAATAGAGAGCAAACCTTTTCCAAAGTAAAAATATATATGACATGACATGTACCTCTTGCTTCCTCCACTTTTTCTTCATGCTGTGTTCTCTTTTCTCAAGTATATGTCATGGTTTCTTTTGTATTTATTTTTCCATGTATGTGTAAGGATAAGTTACATTTGTGATCATGACTGCTTCATGTATTTTCTGCCTTTTTTTCTGTTATTTTTTTGTCTTTCCCCATTGGGTATGATTTGCTGTTTATTCAGTTGAGTAACTCTGGTTTCATCTGCCCCTGTAAAGCAAAATTTTTTCAAAAAGAGGCATAAAAGGTAACACTCTTCTTTGGTATTGTAGCCTCTTTCTGTATTTTACCTGGTTTTATAGCTTATATTAGCCAATGGGAGACATTCTGCTTCAGGGGATTCTGCTTAGAGATTTTCATTTTGCATTTAGTAGTCATTACTGTCATAATAAGTGTAAATATAATTTTTGGGAAGTGTATTTCTGTTGATTTATACTTTCTCTGACTTTTTTTTTTTCCTTCCCCTCCACAGATTAAATTCGACAGTGATGGTGTCTGTGTTTGCTGTGAAATGCAGCATCAAACATCAGGCTGCAGTAACCTGGGAGAAACGCTGAAACTGAACCCTCTGCAGGAGTGTAATGTTGTTAGGCTGACCCTAAAGGTGCGTTATGAGAAGAATTAACAGTTTATTTCAGTTTTAAGTAGTGAGTACTTAGCAAGACAGAAGTGTGTGATGAAAGGAGGAGTAGCTGGTGTTCTCTGTGTTCGTACGCTCTTACATGCAAAAAAAAAAAAATATCTTCATCCAACAGAATTTAGTGCTTCTATGCATGAAAATGGTTTTATGTTACACACTCAATATCTGTATTTGTATAGGTAACTATTTTTTTAGAGTTTATTTAAGAAACAGAAGTTAAAATTGGTTATGACTGATGCTGGAAGGTATAAGAACAGGTATCTTTCATGTTACTGTTCAAGAAAGCTAGAATCAAAGGTGGTGGTTGGCGTTGTTTAGTAATGTTATGGTAGACTGCAAAGAAACACAAAGTATTAGCAGAATGATGAAGTATTTCATGATGTACTGCCAACCCAAAGTAACTTCCATCTGAAATACTGCCAATACTTTGTGAGAGAATAGAAAGTGGTTTTTTCAGGATAATGCTGGAAACATGCTTATAGGCTGGTTCTTTAATATTATAAGAAGTTCAAATCCTGTAGCATTTTGTGTTACAACTACCCAGAGGAAAAATTGAGAGCAAATATTAAGAATACTGTATGATTGAGTTATATCCCAGTGTAATTGCCCACATCATTGCTTCACTTCATTGACACCAAACTAACAAGACATGGTCTTACGTTGGTTTGGAAAACAGTGAGGAATCCATGAAAGAATTGAGAGAAAAGAGCCCTAGCCTGAGAGACAGATATTGATTCACTTTAGGTTTAATTTAATGATCAACAGAACTAACTCTGCATCTGCGGCTCTCAATTTCAAAGTATATATTTTAATAAAGTTAATAGAATATAAAGAAGTAGTGAAATTCAATGTGATAAGGATCTTAGGGATTTAGACTATAGTGTGAGGCCTGAAAATGCTGAGTTACATTGATATTTGAAGGTATATTTTAAAGTTCAGAACAGGTAGAAATCCTGCAAAAGGTATATAACAAATACCTAAATGTTCTTCAGCTTTGGTAAGAAAAAGAAAAAAAAGGAAAAACAACTACTAAGTAATAAGGATCAGGTAGAAAGTAAAACAATTTGATGTGGCCCCAAAATTAAGACAGACCTCTGTCTCAGGTTTTAATGAGGATGATAAAGGAGACTATGGGAGCAAAAACCTACTGGGGAGCAGGAATTTAGTAAGTGGAAAAGAAGCATAGCTTGACACTGCTGGTCAAAAATAATAATTAACTGCTACTTGGAATGCTAAATTCAGGAATGTATTCAGTGATGCAGTTTCAGTGAAATGTGTTACGAGAAGGTAATGCAGGAAGATAACTTCAGAAAGACATTCTTCAAAGTATGACAGATGCAAAACCACGAACCTGTAGTACAGAAAAAGCTGACTTGCTGATCCTATAAAAATAAAGATTGAGGGAGCATATGGTTGCTTGCTGTAAATATGTCAGTAGAGTAAACTTTAATGAGAGAGAAAAGAACTGTTTATCTTTGAGAACACTGTCAGCATATGAAGTGAGTAGAAGCAACATATGCTGGAAATCAGGGTAAGGTTTCTAACAAATACAGCAATAAGAATAGGAGCACAAAATGTAATTTCTTTTAAAATACAACTCCATCATTTATAAAAGAAATTGATGACATCTCTG
>WAAD01042359.1:943-32528 GCA_013389945.1 Fregata magnificens
ATATTCATATTGATTTTATATCATATTGGAAACAGAAATCCCACTTGTGATTGATAGCAGTATCCTGGTGCCTGCTCATCTCACACCCACCATAATCTGACAGTACCTGCCCTAAGCAGAGCTGCTATTACTTGTTTTCATTTGACTACAGGCAGTCCTGTTATTTAAGAATTAGAAGCTTACTGTTTTTACATTACTCTAATAAGGCTACTCAGCAGAATATTTTTTCATGTCTCCTATCTACATTATTTTCCTTAAATGCTTGGAATCCAGACAAACACATTTTGAAATGCTTGCTTTTGAGAGTATGTATATGCACACATATATACCCATTAACACACATAATGCTTGCACAGAAGCAGAGCAAGCATACATAACAAAAATTTTGCTTTCGGGCACTTTTCTGGTGCACAAACACCAGGCTCAACACAAGTTGTCAGAAAACTGCAGTGAAAAGAAAGTTCCTGTTCATGGGTGCTGCATAAAAGTTCAATGGCCTCTGAATGTCACTTGGGCTCTAGGACTGTCTACAGGGTAGAGGCATTTCATGAAGTGTTTCAAACTCCCCAAGTAAAGTGAGACGTTTTAGTGCACTGTGACCCCCTCACATGTATCTGCTTCCTTCATATAGAAACCAGGTCATAAAGCAGTGGTGAGGGGTGCAGAGCAAGGAGTAGTGTGTATTTGTTAGATACACATCCAGGTTCTTAATATAGGCATTGCATCCTCAGTATGCTCCTGTGTCAGGCTGCCTGCAAACATCGTAATAGATTCCTGGTACTCAAAGAAACTTTCATGGGGCTTGGGCTTTTTTTTTTTTGTTGTTTTGATCCTGAAAAGAAATTTCAGTTTTGCTTTCCACAGAGACTAAGCATTCTGCTCTAGGTGAGTAATAGTGCTATTTCTAGGATTAGAATAACAAGAATGAGTTAAAAACAAAGATACCCCAACACTATTATTGCAGTAACTGAAATCTTCATTACACAATGATGGGGGGGGCAGTGCTGAATCTCAGGGAATCTTTATTAGTTATTTTTAGATCAGGAGTACTAGTCCTATTACTGATTTTCAAAATATTAGTAACTTTAAACCCAGCAGTTGTGCAGCAATGTGTATCTTGTCTGGGTCTATTAAAATTCTGATTATGCTTCCAATCATCATAAACTAAAAATATTTTTCTTGAGCTACTGTAAAATACAATCTAATTTGACAGGAATTACTATTCATTTTGCAGATTCTATATCTTGGTATATACATCTCCCTTGATTATCTATATATATACATATTATATATATACAAAGTTTAAGGTGTTCAAAGATATAAAAATCTAGCTCAAACAACAAATACCACCAAAAAACTCTTTATCTGGACACATGAGATGGCCGTATACACAGTTTAAAAGTTCATCAAATTCAAATTTACCATTGCAAGGAATTTCCATTGATAGCAGAACATATCCTCCCCCATGCTTATTTCAGATAAAAAATAACCCTTCTACCACAAAAAACCTCTAAAGTTTCACCATAGTAAGTCAGCCAGTTGTTCTTATTTACTTAAAATATGTGATTTACTGATGTGTAGATGCAAACAGCTTAGTATCTGAAAAAGGACAGTAAGGTGGTTTAACTCTGGAAAACACAAGGAGTTACACACAGCGTAGCTTGGCCTGACATTCTCTCTGCTGTTTCTGAATTTGTGTCTATCTTTATTGTATGCTTTCTGCTGTTCTTACTACTATAGGCGTAATCACACTAACAGTGCTAATAACCAGATTTGTTCTGGTTTCACTTTCATTAGAAGACCGCTTTTCCTTATAGACTCAAAGATCAGCTTCTAGGATTTATGACCGTTATTGCCTAAGGTTTTTCCTTACTTTTTTCCTACTCTTCTCCCTCTTCAGAATGGCACTAAATCACCCAGAATGACTCTTCTGTATGTTACAAAGTTTATGATGCAGCAAGCATCTGCTGGAGTGAATGGTTCAATTTCATACATAGAGACATATGTATACATGACACTGAGAAAATTTCCACTGTATTCAGTTTGTGCACATGCTCAATTACAGCATTTTGATCCCTCTTGGATTTAACCTTTTTCTAATTCATACCTGTCTTTGCTCTTCAAGCTTACATGTCAGAGCTCTAAATGAGCACATACCCAATTTACACATTGTCAGGGGGATGGATCCATCACTGACCATAAATTGATTAATCCTAGCACCTCAACTAATGTAAAAAATCTGAGGACTATAATTTTACACAGAGACAACATTGACATTACAGGTTGTGCAAGCAATTCTTCAATGCAGAAAAGTACATTTCTTGTATAAAGCCCCATTAAAGAAATTAAAATAGGAAAGTTCCAAATATCAGACTCAGTAGTTTGTAAAAGCATGGGAGGGAGAGAAAGTTCAGCACCATTAAATGTTTCATTTAATTATAGAATTACATATTAAGTCTCTTGAACCTTATGTCGTGGGTTTTTTCTAGAATACCATTGTTTTCTGTACATTCTTTTGCTTGCAGGGGGGATAAAAGTCAAGAGTCACTAAAAATCCAAATACGACATTCTGAACTTCATCACAATAGCCAACACACTTCAACAGCAAAAGCGAAATCTGCAACAAATGTCATATGTAGCAAATCGAGGAGATAGTTTTCTTCCCTCTTTATCACTCTTGGCAGCTGATCAGCAACCTCCCAAAAGTTTAATCTCAAGAGGCAGAGGTGGTGTGTTCATTTCAGGGACAATGATTTCTCAGACATAACATTATGCTTTTCTGTCTGACAAGCAGACTGGGAGACATTGTAAATTGTGTTTTACAGCAAATGCATTGGGTTTTGCTTCTCTTGTGTGTGCATTAAAAGATCATCAGTTCTGTCTAAAGTTATGTTCAGCTACAACATTTTTTTTCCCAAATCCTTTCTTGATTCACTGGGAGAAGTAGATGGATAAGTCTTCTGACCTTCTACCTGAAGATATCTCCACATGTTTTTTCTGGAGAGGAAAACGTGCAAGAACATGCATATGTTTCCTATGTGGAAGAATAGGCTTTTCAGAGTGTGAATGTAATGAACACTAAAACAGACTTCCATTATTGTAGACAGCAGTTCCTGCTATCCACTGCTGCCGATAAATACATCTCCTTTTTCAGGGAGCAAGAATACATGCTTTAAATCACTGAAGAGTACATTTATTTCCAAATTTTGGGAATCAGATTATGAGAACAGTAACAGAAATGGCTGTCAACCACAACTTCTTATTTGGTGACTTACATTATTTAATACTGCTGACTAGCAAATCATTATGATTTTTTTCAGCTTCATAAATGACATCTTTACAGGTTTTCATCTTTTTTGGTTTTGTTTTTTCTCCCCTCTTTGAAGACAGACATCCTCTTAATAGTATATGGAATTTATAAATGCATTATGTTAAATCAATATCTGTCAAAGGGGTTCATTTGACTAAAAGCTCTTCATAATAAATTTTTTCTTCATAATCACAGCTCTTATGTCTACAGGGAGCAATAAAGCAAGTGTTAGCTTTAATATTGGTACAAGGAAGTAATATACATTTTTTTATTAGAGATGTTTTCTTACAAGTGATATAAGCAGGACAGGTCCCTCATTTAAGAGGGTCAGAAGTTCATATACTGTGAAAGAAGCAAAAACCCACCTGAAGTTGGCTCTAGCAAGGGATGTCAGAGGCAACAAGAAGGGCTTCTATAGCTGCATGCGTACACCAGGGGCCCTGGTGACACAGGACATGGGAAAGGCTGAGGTACTGAATGCCACCTTCTCCTCAGTCTCAGAAGGCATGACTGGCCTTCAGAAATCCAAGGTCCTAGAGACCACAGGAAGAGTCTGGAGCAAGGAACACTTACCCTTGGTGGAAGAGGATCAGATTAGAGAATACTTATGCAAATTGGACATTCATAAATCCAATTAATGGCCCTGATGGGACACACCCACAAGTGCTGAGGGAGCTAGCTGATATCATTGTGAGACCACTCTCAATAATCCTTGAATGATTGCGGCAATTGGGAGAGGTGTCTCAGGACTAGAGGAAAGCAAATGTCAGTCTTATCTTCAAGGAGGACACAAAAACTGCAGGCCAGTCATCCTCACCTCAATACCTGGGAAGGTGGTGGACCAACTAATCACTTGTAGGCACATGAAGGGCAAGAAGGTGATTAGAACTAGTCAGCATGGATTCACAAAGGGGAAGTCATGTTTGACCAACTTGATAACCTTCTATGATAAAATGGCTGGCTTAGTAGATGAGGCTCTTCTCCTCTATCCACTACCAAAGAGCACTGGACATTGCCTACCTTGACTTCAGTAAGGCTTTTGACACTGTCTCCCATCAGGTCCTCACAGAGAAGCTGATGAAGTATGGGCTGGATGAACAGACAGTGAAGTGGACTGAAAACTGGCTGAACACCTGGTCCCAGAGGATGGTGACCAACTGTATGAAGGCTAGTGGGAGGCCAATAACTATCAATGTACCCTAGGGGTCAACACTGGGTCCAATCCTGTTCAACATCTTCATTAACAATCTGGATGATGGGGTAGAGTTACCCTCAGCAAGTTTACTGATGACACAAAACTGGGGGAGTTGGTAATACACCAGAGGCTTGTGCTGCCATTCAGAGAGACCTCAACAGGCTGGAAAAATGGGCTGACAGGAACCTCATGAAGTTCAACAAAGGGAAGTGCCAAGTCCTGCACCTGGGGAGGAATAATCCCAGTCCCCCAGTACTCAGCGAGGACTGACCAACTGGAAAGCAGCTTGGCAGAAAAAGACCTAGGGGTCCTGGTGGACACCAAGTTGAACATAAGCCAGCAATGTGCCCTTGCTGCAAAGAAGGCAAACAGTATCATGGGCTGTGTTAGGAGGAGTGTTGGCACCACTAGTAAGCCCAAACCTGGAGTGCTGGGTCCAGTTCTGGGTTCCCCAGTGCAAGAGACACAGGGACATACTGGAATGATTCTTGCAAAAAGCCATGAAAATGATGAAGAGACTGGAGCATGAGGAAAGTCTGAGAGCGCTACATTGTTTAGCCTAGAGAAGAGAAGGCTCAGGGGGCATCTTATTTATGTATAGATATACCTGAAGAGAGGGTGGAGCCAGGCTCTTTTCAGTGTCCCGTGACAGAACAAGAGGCAATGGACACAAACTGAAACACAGAAGGCTCCAGATGAACATCAGGAAACACTTTTTCACTGTGAGGGTGACTGAGCACTGGCACAGGTTGCCCAGGGAGGTTGTGGAGTCTCCATCCTTAGAGATATTTGAAAGCCATCTGGACATGGTCCTGGGCAACTGGCTCTAGGTGGCCCTGCTTGAGCAGGGGGGTTGGACCAGATGACCTCCAGAGGTCCCTTCCAACCTCAATGATTCTGTGATTAGAAGTAGAATCAAGATGCAGTACCAAAAAAACCTTCATAGTTAGACACAATTCAAAGTTTCTTATCATTGAGTTAAGTCATACAGCAATAATTTGGAAATGCAACAGTGTTGTTTTCTGTCATCTTGATAGGAATAGCACATTTATATTAACTAAGGTTTTTTTAGACTTCATACTTATGCTTACTAGGAGATTTAGACATCAGCAAATATCTGTCCAAGCACCTGCAAGTAGCTGGAAAGTTTATTTAATTAAATGTAAATCAGAACCACTCTTCAAAATTCAAAAGTGTGGAATCCTCAGTCCTTCCCATTCAGTTCTTTCCTAAGGACATAGATGAGTAGATTAATAATGTGATCAGTCATCTGAAAATCCAGACTTGGGCAAAACAGTTAACTGAATGAATTCTAACATCTTCAGCACAGTGTAGTGAAAGTGAAAGGAATGAGCAAAATCTCTAAGATTTAAATATAGTACTGTCCATTGTGATGAGTGAGAGATCCCAGATATTCCCATTTATGGCTAGCCAGATATTTTGCCAACAGCTGCACCATTTCCTTTGTCTTGCATGTTTCATTCATTCTCCCTGAGTTAGAGACACAAGTAAAACTTAGACCATGAATCTGTAACTGTTTAAGAACTTCACACCAGAGGAATTAAACTCATAGGAATTTTGAAGCGCACTCGCAAGAGTTCATATTAGGCATCCAATAAAGATACAGTGGATGAGGTAGTTACAGTGCCCATTTGTACAGGATATCTCCACTACATGAAGATTTTCTCTGAGCTGGAAAACAAGGATGAATTACCCTGAAGGAAGAGGAAAAATTGCAGATTTTTAAAATACAGTAAAAAGGAAGCTATATTGATTTTCAGTATTTCTGCAAACCTCCTAAGGGGAGGTTTGTTAAGTTGCAGACTTCATGCAGTTCATCTACCTACAGTTAGTGTTAATGACAGTAAATAACCTCTGCTCTTAATAATGACAATCTGGAAATAGCCATGGGCTCTTTAACAGTTCTCCTTGCAGAACAATAAATACAGATTTGAACAGTATTTTTTCCAGTAATCTGAGTTGATTAATACAATTATACACAAAACCAAGAAAAGGAACCAGAATGATCTGGGTCTTCCCTTGGGTTTCATTTTCTCAACTGGCAAGACATAGATGAGGCAAAAGAGAACAGTGACATACAGACAGCTTTGCTATATCATATCTCTGATAGCAATAGCTGTCAGGTCAGATGTGATATCCTCCAGCCTGAACCTCTAGAGACAAAAAAACAAAAAGGTTTTTACAGAAGCCACAACAGCAAAGACAAATAAAAATACTGATCTGCCTTAGACAAGTCTTGTTCACAAGGGACTATTCTTCCTGAATTGAACCAAAGCAGTAGGTTAGTCCTCTCAAGCCTAGAAGAACTGGATTAAGAGGGATTTTGCACCTCAGCTGGTAGCTTCCTGAAGGAAAACAAGGACACAGCTGTTCAAGACCTGCCCATGAGAACTGCCATGCCAGCAAGGCTGAAATAACTGCTGCCTACTTTCCCAACCAAGAGACAGAGAAAGCAGAGTGACACAAAACATAGCATGCATGTAAAGGGAGACTAACGAAGTTGAAAATGAGCCAGCAATGTGCCCTTGTGGCAAGGAAAGGCTAACAGTATCCTAGGCTGCTTTAGGAGGAGTGTCCCCAGCAGGTTGAGGGAGGTGATCCTGCCCCTCTACTCAGCACTGGTGAGGTCACACCTGGAGTGCTGTGTCCAGTTCTGGGCTCCCCAGTACAAGAGGGACAGGGACATACTGGGCCTTCCAGCGAAGGGCCACAAAGATGATGAAGGCACTGGAGCATCTCATATGAGGAAAGGCTGAGAGACCTGCACTGTTTAGCCCAGAGAAGGCTCAGGGGGCATCTTATTAATGTATAGATATACCTGAAGGGAGGGTATGTAGAGGACAGAGCCAGGCTCTTTTCAGTGGTGTCCTGTGACAGGACCAGAGGCAATGGACACAAACTAAAACATAGGAGGCTCCTGTGAACATCAGGAAACACTTTTTCACTGTGAGGGTGACTGAGCACTGGCACAGGTTGCCCAGGGAGGTTGTGGAGTCTCCATCCTTGGAGATATTCAAAAGCTGTCTGGACACCATGCTGGGCAACAGGCTCTAGGAGGCTCTGCTTGAGCAGGGGCATTGGACAAGATGACCTCTGCAGGTCACTTCCAACCTCAACCATTCCATGACTGTGATTCTGTAACACTCTCACAGTGTAAGTGTAAGAAAGACTAATACATTTTGCTTCAAAAACACTGATTTTGGTCAGATTCACAGCAGGAAAGAGTGGAAGGCTGAACTAGCCAACAGACTTATCACAGCTGGGAAAGGGAGGACTGCCACACATCTCCAGTGTTACACCAGGCAGTATCATCCAAAGAGAAATGAAGATAGTAAGGCCTGTTTCCAAAGAAATCCACTCAAAAAGGACAAAAGTAATCCAGGGTACAGTTTACACACTAAGACCCAGAGGGACTAATGACCCAGTACATTAAGATTAGAAGGTTAAATTCAATACTCACTTCTCATTCAGATACCTGAATTAGGCAGCCAGATATTGGCATTAGAAAGAACGAAGCATGCCAAATAGTTGCAGTTTAAGCTGCTGTGTGTTCTAGGAAATAACAGTCTTATTTTTAGGAGAAAAACATCCAAAATGATTTGTTTTAAATCTAGTCCTCAGAGTATATAGNACTTAAGCATTTAAAAAAAAAAAAATCTCCCTAATTATATATGTACCTAAGAAGCTAGTCCATCTTCACGAAGCACTTCAAATTTCTTGGTTGGATCACAAAGCTTTCCTTCTCTTTCTAATTGTTTAATTACTCAAGTGGTCACAATTGCAGCTGAAAGCCTTACATAGAGATTTAGGTTATTTTTAAAATGAAACAGAAAACTTAAAAAATCCATTATTGAAATAGACTTTGCCAATTGTAATAGAAGTGAAATGGAAATTATTTCAGTAACGTCAAATTTTTAAACTTCTCCAATATAGTCTACTGATACCTTCTACCAATTTAGCATCCTAATTTTACCTCCTGAGATTGTGAGGTCCTTAGAAACTCCTGTTGCTCTCTTCCACCTGCACGCAGAGTACTAATGATAATTTTGTAGCATTTACTAATGCCCCATTTCCCACAGACCTGGAGGCAGAAATAACTTCTGGAGGATGTAGGACCTTTCCCATTTAGATACCTTCTTAACTTTTTTTAATTGAAATCATCATCTTCAACAGTCTGGTGGACCAAATGCATTTCTTTAGGTGCTCATCACTAAACCTACCCTCACATTAATTGATTCTAATTGGAGATCTCTGCAAGGAGATCATGGAAATTTGATCATCATCTTCCCAGACCAATTCACATTAGAAAATCAATACTGTTACATAGGCTGTGTCCACTCAGGATGCAAGTAACATTTAGCCTTTAGGACTGTCAATCTGAATCCATAACAGGCCAGCAGGAAGCTCTGTGCTTTCTGTACAAATGGTCAACATTTCAAATCATACTCAGTCCATTTGCAAAGGAAAGGAGTATTTATTTCCTTAACACCTTTCATGGGCACTGAATAAATTGTACGTGCTGTGAAAGCATACTTCTGAAACCACAAGCACAATAATTTTCAGGAAGACACTATGCCTGGAGAAAGTGGCACTCTGCGCTCTGCACACAATACCCAGAGAGAGAAATTAAACAAGCAAGGAAATGCTAGCCATTTTACTTGCTCCTAGAATCACATCTGATACCACCTTGGGAGATAGAGCTTTTTTTTGATATCCACCTGTTTGACCTGTCAGAATAAAACCACAGCAGTTGTAGTGGATGTGAGTGAAAGAGAAAGTATCACTGACAGTGACATCTTTGTCAGGAAGGACAAGCTTCCTGCTGAGAGAGTTATGCTAATTACCTGGAAATTCAGAGCTGTTGAATATCAACCTCAAGCTGTTTAAAAGCAAAACCTGGTATTTTAAGAAAAAAAAATTTATGGTACTTTCTACCAGTAAATCTGGCTTCAAAGCAAAGACATCACCAGCTGTGCTTAAACTCAGTTTAACTCCATCCAGACTTTTACATTCACCTGCAGTACAGCTGATGCCTCACAAGAACCATCATTCTGCTAAAAATTAACAAGCTCACCTGACTGCAATTTATCACATATTTATCTGAAAAATATCTTTTTACCTTCAAGGAGATGCAAAAATAGCTTCATCTAGAAAAGTTTTGTGCACTTGAGAAACCAGGGTAAACTTAATACTGTTGAAACCAGCCCTAAAACAAGGTCCTGTACCTACAGTTTAGAAAGATAATTACAACATGAATGAGTAATGGCCTGTCACAAGCCTTGTTCCCTTGACTAAAGAGCAGTGAGTATTTGCATACTCAAAATAAGGGAATCGTATACTGTCTCCGTTTTAGCTACAGTACTGGACCTTCAGCCCTGGTGTCACATCAAAACTGAGCAGACAGTTTTGAACTCATACTCCATTGTGAGACTCAATTTTCTCCAGGGAAGAACTCTATCTGCCTATCTTAGGCAACACACAGCTTAAGCTGTGAATGCAAACACAGGGGCAGATAACTGGGGGGATGGTGCGGGTGGTGAGGCAGTGGTGAACATCCAAAACACAACTTCTAAACTCTCAAGCGGAAGCCTATTTGCTAGTTGCAACCAGTATGGGCTGATTGCGTATTTTGATAACATCTAAACAAAAGCAGCCCATCCTGAATTTTCCAATTCATAAAAAAAGAGATGAGACATAACCATGGATTAGAAAGCTGATCACGCATTGTGCTTCTGCATATAGACTGTTTAGACAGGGAAAACCAGGGACCTGAGGTTCTGTAAAGAAGAGCTGATACAAAAAGGAAGTGTTCCCAAAAAAAGGCTGTTTAGAAAACAAGAGGAGAGCTAGGAGAGACAAAGAAAACAATCCATGCTGGGGAAAAACCTGGAGAAGAATGCATGCAGACAAATGCCGGGGTGCCCAGGGACCTTGGTCAGTAATGCCAGAGATCGTAACTGCATAACTGTGAGCAGCTGCACAACAGCAACCACAACAACTTTCTGCCCAACCTCCCTGGACCAGCAGCGATCTCTTTGCCGGGAAGGGAAGGCGAGACCTAGGGACTGTAGTACTGCGTGCAAGCAAGTGAGCTCATGTGAGAGCTAGTCAAGCAGGGTAAAAGCTCTCCTCTTGTCTGCTCTTAGATAAACCCCAGTATCTAAATCCACTGTAAGTTTACTCCGCCTAACGCATGACAAGCTATTTTCCAGCCCAGCTCCAAGTCTTACTCATTTTTCCCCTCTTAACCCCAACCCTTGCCTGAGCAATAATCCCAGGTCCCCACTATTCACAGTCAAAGGAGACTTCCAGCACCAGTCCTCAGTTCACTTAAGAAACTGCTTTCCAGCTCCTCTACAACTGCTGCTCTACGTTTCCTTTCTCACAATTAGGCTGGACAAGGAAACCCAACCCTTCCCAACCCAAAAATTTCCTCAGGGATGGATTATTTCTGCAGCCATCATCTTGCTTCAGCAGTCCCTTTCCCATCTCAACCGCACCCGTAGCTCTGGGCTTACTCTCTCAACCTTAACCAGAGGCTTAGTCATGAACGAGCCACTCCACAGTGTCCAAGAACTGAGTCCGTAGCAGCTCTGACTTTTTAAGCTGATGGTGTTTTCAGTACAAAACTTTGCACGCACATACAAGAAATTTAAGAAACATTACTGTACAAAACAAGAACGATATAGATTACTCATTATTATGATAATACTAACAGGACAAGACTATTTAGTTGTTATACACTGAAAACCAGAAAATTGTCCGTTACATTGCAGAGCGCTCTAATTTTCTTCCATGCACCTCTTTTGCCATTCAAACCAAGCTGTTATATACCTGTCTCTGTGACCTTGGAGGTAGCCAGCAAAATCCTCACTACTGGAATGGCACATCAGTGCATGAGAACTCTAACACAATTAATAGTAACTACATTCATATGCACACATCTGTATGTACATATATGGAGCTTTGTTTCAGGTTTTACCAAGTTTTTACGTGTTATCACTTGTTGCATATTGCCTCTATTATGTCCCCTCGTTACAAGTTATTTCCACAGCATCATGCCAATATTAAGACAGAAAAATTAATTTTAGCGAAGTTTCAAAAGCTCTGTTGGTGATGGATCAGCTCCCTCACCAAAATAAGAGCCACCTCAGTAATTTGTTTTCAGAGTCATACAAAAGGTGTTGTATGTATCTGATTTTTTTACATATATACACATACACATAAAAGCAAGCCTTACATTATACTTCAAAGGAACTGAGTACTTTTAAGAACAGTACATTTTTATAGATGAGGAATTAGCATGCCTACGAGACTAAAAATTCTCAAGATGACTGCAGCTGGTAATAAGAGTGGAAGAAATTACTGAAATCTAACCCTTATTGATTTAATTTGCTCTTTCTTCTTTTCATTTCCTATTGTTCCTTTGTGTGAAAGCCACTTTTCTTTCCTGCCTAATGTAAAAACAAAATGCTCTGGTGACCTCACAAGCCTCACAGTTTCCAGCATAAATTAATCTTTCTGAAGAAAAAATAAAGAAATCTTACCGTTTGTTCTTATACGTTTTTTGTAAACTGGTTTAAGACTTTTTTTTCTTCTTGACACCTTTTTTTAAAGCACTGTACAGATAATTCCACTTTCAGTTGTTTCTGCAGCGATGTGGGGTTATACGTGGGTAACATCTTTTCTAGTTCCACTCCCCATAAATTGCAGATGTTCTGCAATAAAAGGGTAAAGAAATGTTTGCAAAAGTCCAAATTCAGGTGTCAGTAGCACTGTTCTTTTCATGTTGCAGCAAAAGAAGATACTTCTCTAGTAGGGACAAAATTCCTGAGGTGACGTTCAATAATAAGCTACAAGAGTTTCTATGGCTACAAGTGTGAAGTGTAATTTGCAGCAACACAGGAAATAAGAATGAACATGTGTTAAACAAGAAGAGAATATATTATTAATTTTATTTTAATACTTTTTTCTATCACAAAATTTAAGTAATAAGAAAAATTTGAACTGTAAATATTAATAAGTTTAAAGAAGTTCTGTTACTGAAATGCACACTGTCAGGACAGCTGGTACATTTCCACATGCAATTTTTCCTCCTTTATAACATTGTTTTTATCCAGATCAAATGTGTGTAATAAATGATTAATATACCTGCATTGCTAAAATTAAGACATCTACGCATCAGGTTACAGAATGGATATTTTTAATTTTTAAAAATCCAATTATTCAGATGAGTATCAGTGCAACATCCCAGAAGCCATTATAAAATGATCCAGATATCTGTTTACGTTTTAGAATAGACTCTGCCACTTTTGTATGACCTCTTTTTTTCATCAGCTATCTTTTGCCCTTTTAGTAGGACCTCTCCAGCAGAGATCAAGATTTAGATCGTGTATCACAGAATAATGAGTATATATTTACCACCTAAGGCTATTTTCCATTTTATTTTCAGTAATTCCTCATTCCAGTTGCAGACAAAGCAAACATCACAGAGGAGTTAGGAAGAAATATAACCATACTTTAAGAGCACCTGTAACGTCTTTAAACAAAATGCTTTTCTAAAACGGAATTCAAAGAGATGGAATAGGCTATCATTTCAGCAAGAAATAACTAATATTTTCAGAGAAAAATGTATATATCATGAAAACGTTCTCTCCTTCAATAATTCAAATGAAAATGCATGACAAGACGAGAGCTTGGAAAATATTAAGGCTTAAAGGTATTATCCCAGGCAGACTTGGCTATAACTTCAAGCCACTTTTACCAGTTTGCACAACCAGTCTGTCCTATCTATTTCAAAAAGCGTTTTAGCAAAAAAGAAAAAAAAAAAAAAGAAATGAATTAGAATTTTTCCATCAAGTATTATATTTGCTTTTATTACTCACTAAAACTTAAAATAAGTTGTAGTACACAGAGCAACACACTCAAGCAATCATTCCTCATCACCTCTGAAAACTGATTTAACCTGCTGCTAAAGCATTACATGTTTCACTTTTTTCATTCAACAGTGAAAAACAATTTTCAGTACTTTGCACTGCTTTTTGCGTCTCCATAGATGAGCTATTTCATGGAAAAGGACTAGGAAAAATAACTAAGTATAAACAAAGCACTATTATTCCATTCATTCTCTTGGTTATAGCCTGTAACTGTAAATAAAGGCCTTTGTCCCAAAAGCACAATGAAGCAGATGTGCTAAAGGTTACTGCAGACTAAAGACTAACATTTTTGACTGTTTTAAATGAACATCTCTTCACTGAAGGCAGAGCCATGCCAGTTTCCAGCAGCTGAAAATATGATCAATATATTTGGGATTTGAAATTACTCTGTTAAGGTCTGTGCTTATACAATAGGGAATCTGCAAGGCAGATAGCTTTTGCTAGTTCCTCAATAACAAAGAGTAGCTACTGTAAAACTTTGCAGAGCATAATTTTTAGTTGAAATATCATTTTACAAAATTCCTTCTCTTAGCTTCATTTCTATGAAAGATGGCCTGCTAAAATTTAGAATTACTTTTGGGTTTACTCTTATTATATTAGTGCCTACAGTCCTGACTACTACATCAGGTTATTACTTCTAACTAATGAGTTGCTGGTTAGTAACAACTTCACTCCAGCTACTGGATTGACTGCACTGGTAGAAAAGGGAAGAGCAACTGATATCATGTGTCATCTTCTGTAAAGCCTTTGACACTGTCCCACACTACATCCTTGTCTCTAAATTGGAGATCTATCAGTTTGATGGGTGGACTATTTGATGGATAAGGAATTGGCTGGATGGCCACATTCAAAGGGTTGCGGTCATCAGCTGAATGTCCAAATGGAGATCAGTAACAAGCAGTGTCCCTCAGGGGTCTGTATCAGGACCAATACTGTTTACTGTCCTCATCAGTGGCATCATGGGATTGAGTGCACCCTCAGCAAGTTTGTGGGTGACACCAAGCTGAGTGATGCAGTTAATACGCTTGAGAGAAGGGATGCCATCCAGAGGGGCTTTGACAGGCTTGAGAAGTGGGCCGGTGTGAACCTCATGAAGTTCAACAAGGCCGAGCACAAGGTCCTGCACCTGGGTTGGGGCAATTCCCAGTCTCGGTACAGACTAGGTGATCAATGCATTGAGAGCAGACCTGTGGAGAAGGGCTTGGGGATATTCGTGGATGAAAAATTGGACATGAGCCAGCAATGTACACATAGAGCCCAGAAAGCCAACTGTATCCTGGGCTGCATCAAAAGAAGTGTGGCCAGCAGGTCGAGGGAGGTGATTCTGCCTCTCTACTCCACTCTTGTGAGACCCCACCTGGAGTACTGCATCCAGCTCTGGGATCCCAGTACAAGAAAGACATAGACCTATTAGAGCGGGTCCAGAGGAGGGCCACAAAAATGATCACAGGGCTGGAACACCTCTCCTGTGACGAAAGGCTGAGAGAGTTGGGGTTTGTTCAGCTTGGAGAGGAGAAGGCTCTGGTGAGACCTTATTGCAGCCCTTCAATAATTAAAGGGGGCTTATAGGAAAGTTGGACAGAGACTTTTTACAAGGGCCTCTAGTACTAGGGCTAATGGTTTTAAACTAAAAGAGAGTGGATTTCAATTAGATGCAAGACAGACATTTTTTACTATGAGGGTAGTAAGACACTGGAACAGGTTGCCCAGAGCAGTTGTAGATTCCCCAGCCCTGGGAGGTATTCGAGATCAGGTTGGATGGGACTTGCCTGTTCATGGCAGGGGGGTTGGACTAGATGATCTTTGAAGGTCCATTCCAACCAAACCATCCTATGATTCTAGGACTTATTCCTTTAACTGAATCTAAACACTTTATACTACTTAATTGTGTTTCCTTTTTATTAGCTTAATCAAAGTCTTTGTACAATTCTTAATGCTTCTTCGTACAACTCTTCACATTCCCTTCTGCACTGAATATGCCTCTCCATGTGCAAGTGTATTTTTTATATATGTATTAAAAATATATATGTGTAAACATTCCCATGTGGTCTGTAAACAAACCTTAATTCTATTTATCAGCATTGACATTTATGTTTATTTTTGTTCACAACATGTTTCCCTTCTTATAGGTCACTGCATGGCACCACAGCCCACTCAGCACCTCCAGCAGTGCCTCACAACAGCTGTTCTGCCACGCCTGAGAGAGCTGGTGTTCCAGACAGGAAAAACTTCTGCCTTTCCAAGGTTTTTCTTCATTCCAGGATATAATATAAGACATGCAAATAAATTAAGTATCTATCACTGCCAGATGCTTGTTTTTCTGCCCAGACATTCATGATTCAATATTTTAGAAAAAATATGTAGGTCTACGGAAATTTAAGTTCTATTTGGAACTATTTTCTGCACAAGGAAGAAGTTGGGACCCCTTACTCTAAAAGTACAGGTCCCAATTTGAACTTTCAGGGTTGCCAAACAGAACTTCCATTCTACAGAATAAAATAATAAACATTCAGTTGAATAAAAGTTGTATGCAAAATACGGGGGGGGGGGGGGGGGGGGGGGGGGGAGGGAGTTAAAACTAGGGCCACTTATAGGTATGACCCTGAAAGTAGCATTCAGTCTTTAATCCAAGATTGTAACATTTGGACTGTAGCTGAAGGGACAAAACATACATATGTATACACAGTGTTTTGGCATGAATCAGTAGCCATCTAGCAGTGTTAAGTAGAACTGATTGACAGCATCTAGCTTTTAACTGCATATTTTTGTAACAGGGCTATATAGGGTCAAGTCTCAAAGAGAAGAAGGTAAAGTACGCGGGATCTGTAATAAAAAGTCATGTCTCCTTTCCTAGCTGTCCTCCAGCATCCAGATGTTGTCTCCGGCAATCGGCTTAATAATCTTCTCAGATTTCTCATTGCCTTTCCACAACACAATGACAGTGGATTATTAAAAGAGTAGGAAACACGTACCTAACTTCCCAAACCTTTGCTTTTCACACAAGCACTTAAACAGCAATGAAAAGTATTAGCCCTCTATAATCCACAGTGGTGATTTTTTACATAATCCTTTTATCATGGTAAGCAGCAATCACGCCAAAACCAAATTCAAATCAGATATAAGAGGAAGGACTTCCATCAAGCAGACAGAAGGAGGATAGTCTCCCTCTTTGCACTGCCTTGCAAACTTTTTGTCAATCTCTAAGGTCACTTTAAAAACCCATATACACAAAAGCCCAAATTAAATCATCTAATTTAATGGCTTCCGAAGACTATTTTAAAATGTTTCTTTAATAGAATATTACAGTACATAATCTTATAACAGGCACCTGTTAAGGTTTGCTAAAAGCCTTCAGTAGGCTTGTTGTTTTCCCAGAAAATGGAGACAGATATGTTTTCCAAGTTTATTTGACTGCCTTCAGTCCCTTTCCATTTAAACCATATTTAAAATTGCATCAGCTTTATGTCTAGAAATGGAATGAGATAAACATACAGCTTTTTGTATTCAAATTAAATGGCAGAAATGCCTGACTCAAGAAAACAGTTAGAAAGGTAGGCTGTTCTTAAGTTTGAAGATCTTTAAAAACAAAACAGAAAGGGAAAAGAGTATGTAAATCCTGAATTGTGAAGCACAGATAATTAAGTATAACAGAAGAGGAAACAATAACAGAGTTGTCTAAATTAAGAATTGCCTCAGTTGCAGTGTGTTCAGGTTCTTTCATCTTCACCTATGATCTTTCCTCCAGGAAACCTTTGGGTTTTATTGATATTGAAGCTAGATCTTCTGGGCAAGTCAGAGCCAGATTGCTTTTCACAAGTACCGCGTAACTGCTGATATCACACAGGGCTGTGTTAAATAGGACTTTTATATCATCCTCTATTCAGGGCTTTAGATGTACTTCTGAGCTGCTTGAAAGTTTGAGAATGAGGCAAATCATTCGGCTGATATTTCTGATACAAAGCCCTCTCCTGATAGATAGCACCCTTCAAGTGTAGAAAGGGAAGGTCCAGGTATCAATGGTACTTGTTTTCTTGCCCCTAGCTTGAGTTGATCCCCTTAGAAAGAAGAATCCACAGTTAAATACCAGCAAGTCTGAAGCAGGGCCACCGACAGCCTGTACATATCCCCATCGGCCAGGTCACAAGCACCACGAGAAGCCAAGACAGCACAGTTCTGGTGCAGATGCTGTAGGAAGAGCTAGACCTCTGAATAGGACCTCTGTGCAACTCCAGTGGATCAAAGCTGTCTATATACCTCTCCATGAAAAGAAAGGACTAACCTTGCAAAAACTAAGTCGGAGGAGAATTTTCCATTACCAAAGAGAAACATGAGCCTACGAGGTCTCCAGGCCTGAAGTTACCTACAGATTTTATAATACACTGAAGTACATTTTTCAGGTCTTCAGTGTTTCAGCAGCTATAGGAGTTTAGCTTTGAATAATTCTAATTAAACTGCATTTAAAGCACAGTATTTATCTTAATAAAACATGAGACGGATTCATTTCTCCTGTATGTGAGAATGAGGGATTCACAATACCACTTATAAGGCAAGGAATGAACAGCCTGAACTGCTATATTAAAAGAGTGAGGTAGGTGCCAATGGCAGCAAAATATCTGAGATTCAGCTTTTGCTTTATCTCTGTCCTAAGAACTTGCAAGTCTGCTGTTTCTCACCTATTGTGTTCTCATTTGACAGTCTCCCATCTGCTTTACTCCTCAGATGTTTGATGCTCTCACACCTATTAGTTCATCTGCTCTCTCCTTTGTCAACTAGCACATATCTGGAATGTGATGGTGAGCTTAGTATGGACAAAATAGACTTCTTGTTCCTCATATCAGCCCCTTTTGCATTTTTTCATTCCTTTTAGCAAACCCTTTATTTTCCCCATTATTCACTCTTGCGGCACAACAAAGCCTTGCACTTTCGCTCATATCTCATTCACTGAACTTTCACCGGCATAATGGATATTTAACATGTTTCTTTGTCCAATGGCTTTTAGCACTCGTCCATACTCAACATTATAACTTCATCTCAGTACTCATAACATCGCTTTCTGGTAACTCTAATAAATATCTGTTCAATCGCTGTCTTTGTTCAAATCATGTCCTTCCTTCAAACCTCTACAGTACTTTCTTCCACATGACCATATCAGATCAGGTCTGGTCTTAAAGGCTTACCATCCTAAATTCTTTCTTGGACCTTGCCTCCTGTCACAACAACTTAGTCAGAAATGCCTATTTGTCTCCTTCTCCTGCTACTTTTTCACACTTCCTCCGTGCTGCCCACTCTGCAAAGAAAAAGCCTTCTCACTCCAATATGCCATCCCCCTCCCACATACACGCATTCTCATTCAAATTCCTCCTGAGACCTATTTTTGGTGAATCTTAAATAAAAGTCACATTTCTTCAACCCCAATATTTAGCTGAGAGGGTGCTGAAGATCTAAAGGGAAAATTTAGCTACAAATATGCTCCTATTTCCATTCTGCCAGAGTTCCTCCCTGTAGTCAGCTTCTCATAAAATCACTGCTCTATCCTCATGCCCTCTGCGAATGATGCAATTCTCACCTCTTCTGTGCAGTCACTACTTTGCCAATACAAAAATCTCTCTAAAAGACATACTTCTGTCATGCTGCTTATTCTGTCTCAAATCTGATTTGTGAATTGGTTAAATTGTTATAGAGCTCACTCCCACCATTGGTACTGAAAGGTCTCAAAACCAGAGACAATTCCCCACTTCTGTTGGGATCAGGGAGATACAATGTGCATTTCAAGTCAATCATGTCTAGATTTTTCCCTCCATTTTTGCACTGTATATACTTATCAAACTTTTTTTAACAACCAAACATCTATTACATAATCAATAAGAAATAATACAAATTAAATTAAATTCCCAGCTGCAGAGGTAGATGCTTTCTAAAAGTCAGACCTATGAATGTTCCAAAAAGATTAACAGAAACAAAAAAATGTTCCTGCAATAAAAGGTAGACAGCAGGTTTAGATTAAGTAATTATATGTTAATTTTATATAGGAATAAAATACTTTATTAAATGATGAACTGATCGATGAGGAGTGAGACAACACCACTGGACTACAATGTAGAGACTATTACGTTTTTTCAGTCTTCTAATGTGAAAGCTGCTTACATCTACTAAGAGCAAAGTGAAAGAAGTCCTTTCTCATTTGCCTTGTAAATGCACACAGCCTATTCCCACAACCAACACCAAGAGCAAACCTGATATAGCAATTCAGAACAGATTTCCTTGCTGCAGCGAATTCAGCCCCTGCTGTCACTGCAGCACTTCAGAGAAGCAAGTCTGAAGTGTTACTCAAGTGACAACTTAGAACCCATTTTAAAATAGGGAGTCATCTTATATGTTACAACCAAAGTCCAGTAGTTAAGTCCACTGTTTCTGGAAAATCTCTCTATCACTTCTCTATGAATTTCTTAATGAAAACTAATTAGAAACTNGAATAAAAATAAATGCTATTGGTTCAGTACTCCTGGCTTTTAGCTCAGAAGAGCTGCTGAGACCTTATTAAAAGTTTCAGCAGGATTTGTTCTCATATATCACAAAAATTTTGCAATGAAAACAAATGTAATGGGACTGAAAATCAACGGCATTGCACATCACCTTTCCTTACAGAAATAGTTTCTGAATGTTTTCCTTCACTTTTAAAACTGTCATTTGAACAGGGTCTCNAATTAAATTAAATTCCCAGCTGCAGAGGTAGATGCTTTCTAAAAGTCAGACCTATGAATGTTCCAAAAAGATTAACAGAAACAAAAAAATGTTCCTGCAATAAAAGGTAGACAGCAGGTTTAGATTAAGTAATTATATGTTAATTTTATATAGGAATAAAATACTTTATTAAATGATGAACTGATCGATGAGGAGTGAGACAACACCACTGGACTACAATGTAGAGACTATTACGTTTTTTCAGTCTTCTAATGTGAAAGCTGCTTACATCTACTAAGAGCAAAGTGAAAGAAGTCCTTTCTCATTTGCCTTGTAAATGCACACAGCCTATTCCCACAACCAACACCAAGAGCAAACCTGATATAGCAATTCAGAACAGATTTCCTTGCTGCAGCGAATTCAGCCCCTGCTGTCACTGCAGCACTTCAGAGAAGCAAGTCTGAAGTGTTACTCAAGTGACAACTTAGAACCCATTTTAAAATAGGGAGTCATCTTATATGTTACAACCAAAGTCCAGTAGTTAAGTCCACTGTTTCTGGAAAATCTCTCTATCACTTCTCTATGAATTTCTTAATGAAAACTAATTAGAAACTACTTTCCTGGTTTAACCTCAGCAAGAATAATTAGTGTGAATTACCTCAGTCCTCCCACAGGCTCTCTAGAGAGGTACAGAAGGGGCTGCCCTATGAGCACACACTACTCCTTCCTGGATGGACAGCCCATTAGAATTGAATACAGACCAAAGAGGTACAGACGAAAGAGTGTGTTCCAAAGAAAGGATTTCAGGAGTTTTTTTAATCACATGCTGAATTCAGAAAAGTTATTTTGTCTATATTTGTTTGATCCTGAATAAAAATAAATGCTATTGGTTCAGTACTCCTGGCTTTTAGCTCAGAAGAGCTGCTGAGACCTTATTAAAAGTTTCAGCAGGATTTGTTCTCATATATCACAAAAATTTTGCAATGAAAACAAATGTAATGGGACTGAAAATCAACGGCATTGCACATCACCTTTCCTTACAGAAATAGTTTCTGAATGTTTTCCTTCACTTTTAAAACTGTCATTTGAACAGGGTCTCACAACACACATAAAAGATTTGGTGATACTCAGAAATCATAGGTATCTCATAGCAGCTATTAAATTGATACTACCTGTGGGCAGAGTCAATATGAAAGAAAACATTTCAGTTTTCTGCAGCCATTGGACCACTTTTAAGAGATCTTCATGAAGAACACATGGATTCAATACACACATCTAACCTCATTTTCACAGAAAAACTCAGAAGTAACAGAGCTATTCTAAAACAAAACTGATACAAGATGGGATTTGGCTTCATTTCATAGCTATATTGTCCATTCAGGTACATCCAATTGAATAAGGCAAACCATTTCTCACGGAGATATGCAAAGCACATTTTCCAGGCTGGTCTTTTATCATGCAAATGAAAGTGTCTGCCATGTGTAAGATACCCACCTCATAACCCCCTCAGTAGTGTGATGAGGCTACAAGAGGTTTGCAAAAAACAAATACCAGGAAAACTGTCAGAATGGTTCATTTACCTATTGACCCTCTTCCTGACCAGGTCCGAGACACCTCTGAAAGTCATGGGAAATGGCCCTAATCCTAATAAGATGTTTCTACTAGAAATATCTTATCTGCAGAGGGAGACAGTACAGCTCCATGACTGAGATCACCATACTGGTATAAAGAAAAGAGCAGGAACCTCAACAATTCATTAAAAAAGAGTGCACATTCCTGCTCACATCAATTTACAGTGAACAGGCATTTATTATGCTTTTTTTAATTAAACAAGTGCAAGCAGATGGTTGCTATTTATTTTAAAGACTCAGCATGGAGTTTTCTGTGAGGTGACTGGCTTTTAACAGGACCTGGAAGCAGCAGGCAGTGGAGTCAAAATGACCTGATCTTCCTCCTCCTCCCAGCATGCAGTAATATTAAATGAAAAAACACTGTAATTTTGAATCTACAGCATTAGAACAACAAATCTGTTACTGTGATCAAAGCCAGACAACTTATACCCAAGCAAGAGAGGCTCTTCAGGTACTTTGACTTCAGTGCTGTTAGGGGAGAGAGCAAGGAAAGTAGAGCTACAGCCACTTTTCCACCATTATTCCTTGGAGTTTATGGTTATATGCAGAGTGGCAGGTTTGGACAGAAAAAGCAGCATTAGCTAGGTAGAACACTGAGTATCAGTGTCTTTTGTTGGGGGCTAGGATTTGTGACCTTTTACCATCGGCTAAGAAATTACTGTGTGCTGCCTGAGCCACATGAGATGATTTGATAGCTCCCCACACCATGGTCAAGGGCAAAGAGAATACCCATAAACTGTTACTGGACACCTCTCCAGCCAAGGTAATTTGATCTTGAGGTGAGTTCATTAATAAAGATGGACCAAGCTTCCACAGGAGCTTACACTTAAAATATTCAAATTTATTAATAAAATTGATTATATTTTGTTTATTATTCTCTACAATGCTTTAGGCCATTAGCTATGCACACAGTAGAGGACAGCACTCAGCAGTGACGTGCCATGGTAACATTGCTGATGTTACAGATTGCATGTTTATACAAAAGCATTGTATAATATTGCTCTTGGCAACAGAGACAGCAAAATCTATATCACATGCCTACAGTCACATCCTGTAGCCACTGGAACATGAGAAAAAGCAAAAAACAAGAAGGTGTCAGACAACTACTGCCACAGCTCACATTACACAAACAAATGGTGGCTGATGTCGCAGCAGATCTCTTGTATCAGAAGGATTACCCCTACAGTGTAAACTCACATGGCTTTGATCTGTTAGAGCAATGTATTGGGCTCAAACTCAAAAGGAAAAAGTGTCTTTCCTTCAGCTTCATTATGTGTAAATGACTTATAACCAGGACTTCATAAACCCTTTTATTGGCCTGTTACCCATTGTAGCAAAAGCACCTGGCATCAACATTACCAATACAGCTTCTCCATTACCTTGTGCATCACTTTGAAAAGGTTTGCAGAGCACTAATGATACAATTTTTCCTACCAGGGAACTTTTGTTCTCAGCTCCAATTTCACAGCTATTCCCATGCTAGCAATTCACTTTATGTTGCATGAGTTTGGTAAAAAGTGTATGCAAGACTTGCTCCCCAGCTGATGTAAACCCATGGGAGGTTCATATCCTATGCAGGAGAGAAATTATGAGCTGCAGAAGCGTACACATGGCAGAATGTGCACTGACTTCATGGGGAACGGTAAGTGCCTCTAGCATGCTAGTATATTTTGGTAGCTAGATTGCACCGATGTCCTGAACTAATGTATTTCTATACACATCTTTACAGAGTTTGCAACCTCAAGGAATGCATCCATGTCTTTCTCCCCATCGCCCCCCATATTCTGTATTCAGTACTTGGTCTCATTCTTTTCCATAGCATTTTTCACTTTCAACAACATTAGCATATTCCAACAATCTTAAAAAAGCCCTTATCTTCACAATCCAGTCATCTCACTACAGAAATTGGAAAAAGCAATACAATTACCGATATACTGATTATAGTATATGTCAGCCTGACCTTTATGTCAGATGCTTCACAGTATCCTTATTAATTACCATTTATTCATGGTCATAGCGATGAATGTTCCAAGAATTAAATTTTTCTATTTTACTGTTCCCCTCCTGCAAGCTACTCTTCCTTTTTCCTTTTGAATCTGTGGTAGCTCCATCAGAAAATTTTAGGTTCAGAAGAAACTATTTTTCTTTCTGTCATTTGCAGTACTTCCCCTCCCATTCCTCACCTTATTTTTACACTCTATCTACAGGGTGTATAGTTTGTGGTTTTTTCAGACACAAAAGGCTTTTGTTTTCGGAATGCAAAACAGCCTTTATAGAATCCTCATATTATGTCTCAGCTCATGTTTCATATCAACGTCAGCATGCAGTCTCGAGTACATGGGGACAAGGGTGGGAAGAACCCAGTCATGTGCTAACACACAGTAAGGTCCAAGTGCTACTAGCCCAAGCGGTTCATAGTTTACTGTTGCAAGTTCCAGTGCTGATGCTAACATCAGGCTTGTTCAAAAAGTTTTACCTAGAACAGGTTGATTTATTTTGGATGCTTATTTACTTATATTTTAAATATGACATTGTTTAAAGAGGCAGTCTATTATAGCAAAAACTTTTAATGTCACTGTCCAAAACCAAAGAGAAACAAGTGCAAGGCAAAACTGGCGATCCAGATAACTCCTAAGGATGTCTCAGCTCTCAGCAACATTTGTTTGCAGTTTACAGAGTAATTGTGAAAAAAAGTCTCAATTCGGAGAGCAGATGGAGGAATCTGTCAGAAAAGTCAATGTAAAATGTTTTATACAACAGAACAAACCATGGTGTTCTCTATATTTGTTATAAAACAATGAACACATTTTAATAAGTGAGACTAAAAAAGAAATATGAAAGAAAAAGCATTTACTTGTAAACAATAAATCTCAAAGTGAGTTTGGCTTAAGAAAATTGTGTAAGAGGGATACTGTACATTACTGAACATAACCTGGTCAAATTATGCAACTTATAATAAATATAGGAGTGATCATAACATGAATCAAGAAATCAAGTAAAGAAAAAAGAACAGAAAGAAGATTACAGGAGCTGAAGTTACAGAAGTCCTGAGGGCTCTAGGTTATAAAAAAATTTGGCTTGACATACAGTATCTGTTCGGTGAGATGAGGTTATTCAAAGTGCAAACTGGAAGAGTATTAGAATAGAGTTCACAGTATTGAAATACAGTACACATTCGTTACACTTACGGCTTCAAAATAGTTCAAACACCCTATACTTCCTTCTTTATCTCTCTTAGACGGTCTGAGAAGCAACAGAACCTGGTATTTTCAGAGAAAGCTAAAAGCCTATGTTTCCGTGTTTTGAAAGTTACAGTCAATTTTTCAAGCGTTTAGAGCTTGGATAGGCAAAATCCCTACTTTGAGCTCTACTTCCAATGCAACACCACAGTACTACAGCATATAGCAGGCGGACCTCACTGCCAGTGAAAAATGGTTAAGTACATTCTAAAATTAAGCTGGCTGGGGCCCTTACCAAACATTAAGAAATACTTGTACATTCTTGCATACATAATACCTAGACACTGTTCTATCATCTGTAAACATTAATGTTTATTTAGGTCTGTCCAGGTTAAGTTAGTGGATACCAGACATTTTAATTTTTTTTCCCCCTACTCACAGATAAATGTTAGCAATAGAACCAACACATACCTTTAGTTGCAAAATCATGTCATGCTCAAGTCATGCATGTCATCAGGTCATGCTCAAGTATTGCTATTCCAAAACTTAAGATGCTGTTTGCCTGAGCTCTATCTTGCATTAAGTTTGGATGTTCCGCTTTGTATGGGGTTTTTTTTCTGTTATGCTGCTTTACAGAAGTTGATTTATTTATTTTTAAGATGCAGTTAGCTGGCAATTACCTAATGGGAAGGTATAGAGAAGACAGATCCAGACTTTTCTGCAAAGCGCACAGTAACAGGCAAGTTACAAGGGAAATTCTGTTTAGGGGTAGAAACTTCACCATGGCAGCGGTCAAGTATTGGGACAGGTTGCCCAGAGAGGCTGTGAAAACTCTGTTCCTGGAAATATGCAGAGTTCATCTGGAAAAACCCCAGAGTTTTGAGCATCTCCAAGCTCCTTTCCAAGCTAAATTATTCTGTGATTCTATAACTGACAGGTAAGTCAAAGGACCATTTTGACCCATAAAGAAATCAACTGACTGTAATCTACGTAAAGAACAGGCTACAGCTGGTCAAATTCTTCTTTTTAAGTTGGATACTCCTGAAGATGTACAGCACCTTTTTCATAATCCTTCAAAGAGCAGCACATGTGAGACATTATCACACTCTGGAATCAGACCATAGGGCTTGCTTTCTTTACAAGTTAGCTTTCATTTAATCTTTCATTATATTCTTATTGATATCGATATATTTAAGTACTCGACAGCTTTCAACTAACAGAAGTTAAAAGTGCCTTGCAGATGGTGTTGGTTATTTTAACTCAGGTTTGCTCTCCACACAAGAGATGCTGGTAATTCCTCAGCAGTTTGCAATGATGATCCCCTTTAAACATATAAGATCCTAAGTACATAACACCTACATACTCATTTCCTGATACCAAATGGTGAGGTTATTACGCAAATGGTGAGGTTATTTATACAACAAAGCATTTTGGCAGCCAGGAAAAAAAAAAAAAAAGAAAAAAGAAAAATCAGTTATACTAGAATTTTCTCCATAGCTTGCAGAGCTGCATGAGTATGATCCCCAGAAAAGATGGGATTGGAAACAGGTCCTCGAGCACGCAGCTAGGAGCAGTGGGTGAGCACCTGCACTCCAGAAATCCAACAGCTGGTACTCCATGCACCCCAACCTGCAGCTGCACATCAGACAACAGTTGAGGGAAATGCAGATGCTGAAAATATCATCTCTTTGGCTCAGTGTCAGACTTCTTACAGCACTTTTCCTGCAATCTTACAATAACTCTGTTCACTTGAGTTGAACAAAGAATAAAAACTGCCCAGCCCAAAACTTTCTGTAGTATAACAAATACTGAGTCGCAATTGGCAAGACAGAATTTGTTCAGACTTTGCTGGTAGATTCAAAGATAACTAATGATTTTAATGAGATGGTGCTGTTATAGTTTAAAATACTAATCACTTCTCACAGTGAAGAGAATAGCCCATGTATGCCCAGAAAAGCAGCATGAGCCAATCATAACAAAAAGAAATAGCAAATTTAAATTTGGAATTTCAGGGTGATTCATTGACCTGCCTTTTCCAAAGGAGCCTTTGAGCAGCTGTCATAACTAAATTGTGTTAAAACAAGCAAATATTTTAAGAATGCTCACTTTGCTCCCTTATACAATGAATCAAGCCATCTGTGCTATACTGGTCCTTAACTGATATTCTATCCACATAGAAGCTACTAAAAATCTTGCCAGTTTAGTCCTCTGAGCAGATGCCTCCCTAAGGTACACCTCCAAGATGTTCTCCAGAGAGAGGCAGACAAAAGTGAAAAACAAGCAGCCACGTTTAGGATAACTAGGATTTCTGCTTCTGGTTTTATTTTCCCTTTCCCCTTCCAGGATAATACAAAAGATAAAGGAGAATTACGTGGATGTTTGGAACCACAATGTTCTCTAAAGCCTAGAAAGATCCTCCTGACAGTAAGTAGAGAACTGCATCTTCAAAGAACTCCAATTCTTAAGAATTTGTTCATTTAGAGCTCAAATTTCAGTCCTCTTCTAGATACATAGATTTGATTACAATGCACAAAAATTGCCTCTATTTAGTGGTAGTGATGAAAAGGCACAATCTTATCTTTAGCTGTTTCCAGATCTGCGTGAGTGTCTTAATTAGCACTGGAGCATTCAAACTCGGCACCCTGTGGCTTTTCTGTGCCTTCCTCAGCAACATATTTATTGCTTTTTCCTCAAGGCTGTGATTGTGTATTTTACTAGAACAGGGACACAATTACAAGGCCATAAGGAGTTCCAAAGCATGAAGAGATTTAATCCACATTTTTTAATCTCTGAAAGCAAGAAAAGAGGAAGAACATTTTATCATTACCTTCTGCTCATGCTGAGAACGAAAATTCAATCGGCAGAGCACAACACAAAAGTATGACTGCTGTTAGCAACGGGTAACTCCAAGAAGTTACCTGGGTTTGTTTCAGCTAACCTAAAACTCAGGAATATTTAACAGGTTTTTTTGTGGTTTGGTGTTTTTTATTTCTTTCTTTCTTTTAAACAAAAGTGTTCACCACTGTCCAATATTGGATGATAAATCCCTTAAAAATTAACACATAAAAAAAAGAAAGTTACAGAAACATTTTCTCAAACTTCTGTGAGGAATTATTTTGGAAGTTGAATGAATTCAAGAGACTAGGAGAAACAAAATGCTGTTACTGAATTACTACACACACACATTTACTTCCAAGTCCCTTCTAATCTTTTTGTCTGAACTGCAACAATACCTGTGCATAGCCAACATTTTCAGCCAGTTTCTTTAATGTTGCCGTAGGAATGGAGATTGAAAGCACGCCAGTCCCCCCCACTTGCTCTTGCTGCACAATATTGCTAAGGCAGCCAGTTGGCTCTAAGTTAAAGCCAGACTGAAGGTCAATGTGCAGACAATAAGAGCTTGATGTAACGGGTTAACAGTGAACTCGAGCTAAGAGAACAAGGCAAGCGCAGCATTTGAACCTGTTCACTTCACATCTCAGTCTTCAGCTTCTTTTTCTGAGCATGATGGTCCTACTCTCCTGCACAGCTGACTGAGCAGAGACACAGCTCAACAACAGACCCACTCCTCTTCCAGATTTGCATCTCTTCTGTCCCCTCTGGGAGGGCTGACAACTGCATCCAGTCAGTAAAACTTCCTAAAGCAAAGTGACACCCAGCATCTAAACAAACTTCCTAAAGCAGTGTTTCTTAGAAAAACTAAAAAAACACCAAAAAAACCCCCCACACATTACAGAGACGATGGATTTAGAATTTTTAAGGCAATAAACACTTAAGTACACAGCTACTTCTCCTCAAGTCTTATGCTCAAAGAGCAACTTCTTTAGACTCACTTCAGATCCTCTTTTCAGTCTTTCCTCCTGGACCACTACAGGTTCCTTTTTCTTCTAAGGAATATTCCAGTTGTTTGGGGGTTCTGGTTTTTTGGGGTNTTTGGGCCAGAACACACACAGGCTTAATATATGCCAAAATTCTGCTCCCCACTATTAGTTGGCAAATTTACACACACTCCATGCCCCATGGACAACGAGGTGAATTAACATGAATTGTCCTTTTTGTCACTCCTAGAGAAAAATCTAGAAGTTGTTAACTGCTCATCCTCTAACTTTAGAGAGGGTGGCCTAACTCCCTCTTCTCCAAAATCTGACCTTGGATGAGCTAGATCCCACACCACATAGTAACTATAGCTCAGCAAACTTGAATGATGATGGTAAATCCACATCATTAGGATAGAAACAAGTTGGAAACTGTCCTTCCTGTAGTCTCCCTGAAGCAACTGAACAAGGAGAGAGCATACCACTGGAAGAGTGAGCGGGAGAAGGGAAGTGTGACAACCATTGCCCTCTGTCAGTCCCAGTAAGCTTCAGAAAGTAGCATAAGGCAGAAGACCTCCCCGTCCTCCTGTTGCATCCTAGTTGCCACTTGCTCATAGCCATTCCACAGAGCTATCTGTACTCTGGGTTTTGGCACATATACTTTGTAGCTGCAAGCACACAATATTTTGACAATATTCAGCCACTGTTAAGGTCACCAGAAGGCAAAAGGTCCTTTAGGAAATGTTCTTTACTCCATGCAACTTCTGATGTGCATTTGGTTCCAATACACAGAAGCAGATAACTTTCATAGGTGGCCAAAATCATTACAGTAATGGTGGTAATCAGCAAAAATTACACAAACATACATTTCTTCCCTTTCTTTTTAATATCACTAATTACAAATCAGTACAAAGCCAGAAAGCTCTTTTGTATTACTTATTTCTGGAACATTAACAGAAAACATTTAGATGGATTAAATGTTCAAACATAATATGAATTTACTGTAACTGACTCAGGCATGCACTTCAGGAAGCTTCGGTAATACGTTAACTCATTTCTCATTTTGAAATGACTGGGTTCTCCTTATGAAATAATAATTATGTAAGTATAATCCTGATGATACAGAACCTAATCTTAGGGGGGTTATTTTGAGCATCTCCAAATTTGAGTACATTCAAATCTTTAGACCATAAAAAGGAATCACTAATTTCAGTCTACAGTCAGGCTGAGATTTTGAAACTGTTCCCTCACTTTCTACTACTTCCGTAAGATAAGGTTCTAAAGCAACCTGCATCTAACAACAGTCTTTGGTTTCAGCAATTTATTTTTTTAAATCATCAAATCATCTAAGCAAGCAAGCCTAAAAACATACCCTAAGGGGAAAAAAAGTATGTCTTTTTACAGAGGAAAGTGTTACAAACAAACATGGATCTCGGTTTTTTACAGATATTTAAGTTAAAGACATGGGCCAGAATCAAATGCTCTAAATCAATGTAGCAACTTCATTAGGTCATTATTTTCTATCAAGTGAGCACATGAAGCAATGAATTCATTCTACCTAGTGCTACTCCCGTTGCTATTATGCTAAAGACTGCACTTCAATACGTACCTAACAAATAAAACAGACTTCTAAGCCTTTGACTTAAAACCCCTACGTAGAGCTCTTCAGTGAAGTTTTCAGGGTACAGTGGTCTTACACTAAACACATTGTCATTTACCCACCCAAAATATTTCCTTGCATTTTGAGAAGCAATAGTCTCCTGGCTATTAAATATTAAGCTGTCTTGTCTAGACATGTAGATTGGGATTGTAAAGTCAAAAGAAATCTGTACAACCACCCACAGCATACTACACTCCTCCAGCTTTGTGGTGGACAAAGCCTGTTCCATTAGTCTCAGAGTCACATGGGTTCAACCACAACTGCCAGACTCCAGACGGGAATATTCAGGATGTTAAAGTGCATCAAAGTATCAAAGTCCAAGACTCACAGAATAAAGACAAGCCTTGAATGAACACACCCAAAAGGTTTTGCAAATAAAACAAAGCTTAACTAACTTTGCTCTTTGGTTACCGATAAAACCAAATAAATCAACGTATCCATGCTCACACGATACATGAAAGACTTTAAAGAGTCTACTTCATTACTAAGAACAACAGAAATTGGTTTTAGAGTTGACATTTTCCTCCACCAAGACTCAAGTTGAAGGCTCTTTTCCTTGAAAGAGATAAATATTCATTTTGTGATTTCTATTAAACATGACATCAAATCAAGTTTGGAAAATATTGAATTGTTTATAATTGTAAGAACATGTTATTGTTCATGAATTTCTAAAGCTATGAAGAAGCATACTGTGAGGCGTAGATGTGTATTTCACCTTAACACTAGGCTATCCAAAGTTCGTTTTCAGTCTTAACACCGCATTAAGAAGGAGTTTTGCATGAATATAGAACATCTATGTTAATATAATTAGCTCAAGTAAAGCCAGCGGAGCTTTAGTTATAGGAATCCCTTTACATGTTAAAAATTAAATCTTATTACAAGAATTTATTTGCAGCCATCAGAAATGTCTTTTTTAATCATTATTCTCATATTGCTACCAACACTGTTTCCAGGACGCTACTAACAATAACATAATATCTTGAAGGTAATAAACTTATTTTTAATCAAACAAATCCTAATGAAATTGTAAAAAGTATTTTAAATGCATATACATCTGGTGATGGCAGAGAGAAGTGACCTTTGTAAGCCCCATTTGCATGTAAAACGGATCCATTTACTGTTGGCCACACCTGGAGTACTGTGTGCAGTTCTGGTCC